>JAJIBD010002812.1:0-28853 GCA_021461705.1 Cryptotis parvus
TGGAATTGATTTTTTAATAACCCTTTCTTCTCTTTCGTTATTTGTATACAGGAAAGCCACTGACTTTTGGGTATTGATTTTGTACCCTGCCACTCTACTATAAATATCTATTGCTTCTAAGAGTTTTTGGGTAAAGAGTTTTTCTCTAGGTATAATACCATGTCATCTGCAAATAATGATAGCTTGATTTCTTCCTTGCCTATCTGGATGCCCTTAATGTCCTTTTTCTTCTCTGATTGCTATGGCGAGTACTTCCAGTACTATACTTAATAAAAGAGGTGAGAGAGGGTAACCTTATCATGTTCCTGATCTTAAGGGGAAGGCTTTCAATTTTTCCCCATTGAGAATGATACTCGCTGTGGACTTTTGGTAGATGGCTTTTGAATATATTGAGCAATTCCCATTTGCTGGAGGGTTTTAATCATGAATCGGTGCTGGAACTTGTCAAATGCTTTTTCTGCATCTATTGATATGATCATACGGTTTTTTATTTTTCCTCTTATTTATATGATGTATTATGTTGATTGACTTGCGAATGTTGAACCATCCTTGCATTCCCTGATGAATCCTACTTGGTCATGATGAATGATCTTTTGGATGAGTCTTTGGATCCTGTTTGCTAGTATTTTGTTGAAGATCTTAGCATCTGTGTTCATCAGGGAGATTGGTCTGTAGTTTTCTTTCTTTGTGTTGTCTCTCTCCTGCTTTGGGTGTCAGGGTGATATGTGCCTCGTAGAAGCTGTTTGGGAGTGTTTCTGTTTCTTTAATTTCTTGGAAGAGCTTGAACAGGACAGGCAGTAGGTCCTCCTTAAAGGTTTGGTAGAATTCACTAGTGAACCCATCTGGACCTGGGCTTTTGTGTTTGAGCAGACTTTTAATTACTGTTTCAATTTCTCTCAATGGTGATAGGCTTATTCAGGTATTGGAGTCTTTTTTGTTTCAATCGTGGGAGGTTATAGGACTTCAGGAATTTATCCATTTCTTCTAGGTTCTCATGTTTCATGGCATACAGGTTCTCAAAGTAATCTCTGATGATCTTTTGAGTTTCTGTGGTTTCTGTTGTGATGTCACCATTTTCATTTCTGATTCTGTTTATTTGGGTTCTCTCTTTCCCTGTCCTTATAAGTCTTTCCAGTGGTTTGTCGATCTTTGTTTATTTTTTCAAAGAACCAGCTCTTGGTTTCATTAATCTTTTGGATTGTTTTTTGGGGTTCCAGTTTGTTGATTTCCTAAGTTTTATTATTTCCTTCTTTCTGCCTGGGTTGGGCTCCTTTTGTTGGTCTTTTTTCTAATATTTTGGGCTGTGATGTCAAGTTATTTATGTAGGCCCTTTCTTCTCTCCTGATGAATGCTTGCAGACCTATGAACTTTCCTCTTAACACTGCTTTCGCTGTGTCTCACAAGTTCTTATAGTTGGTATCTTCATTTTCATTTGTTTCCAAGAATCTTTGGATTTCCTGTTTAATTTTTTTTTTTTTTTGGTTACACCCGGCGACGCTCAGGGGTTACTCCTTGCTCTTCTCTCAGGAATTACTCCTGGCAGAACTCGGGGGACCATAAGGGATGCTGGAGATCTAACCTAGGTTGGACACAAGCAAGGCAAATGCCTACTTGCTGTGCTATAGCTCCAGCCCCAGCAATTTCTTATTATGCAATTCCTGAAGACAGAGCTAGGAATGTTCCCTGAGACTGTCAGATATGACTCCAAATTCCTTAAACCTTTGTGAATGATGTGAAATAGGGGTCTAATTTGATTTTTTAAATTTTTTTGCATAGGGCTAACCAGTTTCCCCAGTACCATTTACTAAAGAATTTTTCCTTACCCCAATTGTTTATTTATTTATTTATTTATTTTTTTTTTTTTTTTGCCTTTTTTGGGTCACACCCGGCAATGCTCAGGGGCTACTCCTGGCTCTACACTCAGGAATTACTCCTGGCGGTGCTCGGGAGACCATATGGGATGCCGGGATCGAACCCCGAGCCGGCAGAGGCCGGCTGCGTGCAAGGCAAACACCCTACCTGCTGGGCTATCGCTCCGGCCCCTTGTTTATTTTTTTTAAATTAATTGTTTTTTTTTTTTTTTTTTTTTTGCTTTTTTGGGGTCACACTCGGAAATGCTCAGAGGTTACTCCTGCTCTGCACTCAGGATTTACCCCTGGCGGTGCTTGGGGGACCATATGGAATGCTAGGGAATTGAACCCGGGTTGGCTGTGTGCAAGGCAAACAAACGCCCTTCCCTTGTGCTATCACTCTGGCCCCTACTTTTATTTTTTTGTTTTTAATTTTTTTTATTATACACTGTAAGATAGACATTTACAAAGCTGTTCATGATTGGGTTTCATTTATACAACGCTGCAGCACCCATCCCTCCACCAGTGCACATTTCCCTCCACGGATGTACCCAGATTCCCTCCCCTAGCCTATCTCTACAGCAGGTCTTCTCCTTCCTTCTTTTTTCTTCCTTCCTCCTCCTCCTCTTCCTCGTACTGCTCTTCTTCCTCCTCCTCCCTCCTCGTCCCTCCTCCTCCTCCTCAACATTCTACAACAGTAGATTTGAAAAAAAAAAACAAACCTGGGGCCAGAGCGATAGCACAGCGGGTAGGGCGTTAGCTTTGTACGCCGCCAACCCAGGTTCTATCCCGGCATCCCATATGGTCCCCTGAGTGCAGAGCCAGGAGTAACCCCTGAGCATCGCAGGGTGTGACCCAAAAAAGAAAAAAAAAAAACCCAATATCAAACAACTGACAAGTGGATAAACAAGTTGTATATATACATAAAATAAAATACTAATGAGCTATAAAATGCAAAATCTTGTGTTTCATTGCAACGTGGACCAGACTGTCTAGTAAGTGAGAAGGAGAAAGACAAATGCAGGTTGCTCTCAAGTATATTTGAGGCAGAAGGAAAATGAGCTACATTCCCAGGACCATAGAGTTTGGGTGTCTTTCTGTTTTGTTTTGTTCTTTTTGGTTTTTGGGTCACACCCAGCAATGCTCAGGGGTTATTCCTGACTCTGTACTCGGGAATTACTCTTGGCGGAGCTTGCGGGACCATATGGGATACTAGAGTATTGAACCAGTTTGTCCGGGTAAGAAAAATGCCCTACTCGCAGGGCTATAGCACTGGCCCCGTGTTTGGATGTTTTTTGATAGAAACATCTAGTAGGAGGCAACCCTAGCTGTTGATTAATAAATACTGAAACCTCTTTTTTTTTTTCTTTTTGGGTCACACCTGGCAATGCTCAGGGGTTACTCCTGGCTCTGCACTCAGGAATTAGTTCCGCGACCGAACCAGTCGGTTACCGGGTTGAGATGCCGGAGATCGAACCCGGGTCCGCCGCGTTCAAGGCAAAAGCACTACCCGCTATACAATCGCTCCAGCACCAACACACACTGCCTCTTTAAAAAACGGATTTCTTGTCTCCTAGAAAACTCTTAAAAACATATTGAGATGAGCTTCTGTCTAATTTTGGGGTGCCAAAAGGAACTTTTGTTCTCTTTGTCTTTGGGGGTGAGCCACCCCGAAACAAGTTGTGAAAAGCAGGCCTTTTCAGCCAAAGTGGAAATTTCTAAATAACTTCCTGTCCAGATCTTGAAACCAACTCCGCCTTACATTCGTTGCCAAATGACTCCGGATGCCAAGCAGAGGATTCTGGGAGATGAAGTCCGCAAAGCGAGAGTTCCAGGTCTGCGCGCGAACGCTGGACTCCGACTCCCACAATGCCGGGCGCACGGCGGTAATTTCTACCGGGGTTGCCGCGAGGCGGCCGCCATCTTGCGTACGGCGCTGCGGTTTGTTGCCGTGGTCTCGAGTGTTAAGTCTCTCCGCACCGATCGCTGCTGTAGGGCCGTTTTTCTGCGTTTTTTTATTTTTATTTTTCTCTTTCTCAGGAGTTAGTGATTTCTAAGAGGTGTTATCGGGAGCTAAAGGTAATGCTGAACTGGCGAATAAGGTGAGTGCACCTACGTGCGATTTTAAGTGCAGGATCGGGTCGCGATGGTGACGGTTTAAGGTCTCGTTTCTTCCTTTGAGTTTCTCAGGTGGTCCGGGTGCTCGGGACCCCGTAAACCGCGGGAGCCCAGGAGTGAGCCTTCCCGCCTCAGAGACTTCCAGAATCCCAGCAAGGACCAGCGCGTGTGTGGGTTAGGGCGGGTTTGCCCTCGCGGGAGCTCGGCCACCCACGGGCCTGGGGGGCGGAGGGGGCCGCGCGTGGGGGCTCAGCGCTGCTCTCCGGGACGACGGCGTGTGGCGGCCACACGTGGGGCCTCAGCGCCTTCTTGTCCCGGGACCGCGCCATGTGGCGGCCACGCATGGGGCCTCAGCGCCTGCCTGTCCCCGGGACGAAGCCGTGTGGCCAGTGAGGCGACGTCCGTGGGGGGTCTCCGTGCCCGGCCGCCTCTGCGCGCCTGTGTCGGGTCCCCGAGACCGCCCCAAGCTCACTTGCCTCAGGCCGAGCCTTGCGGGTGCGGGAGGAAGTTCCGGAGACGCCGCTTTGCGCCCCCACCGCCGCTTCGGAGTTCGACCAGCCCGGAGTTTGACGGTGGGGCGCCGCCGGGTTTCTTTTCTAACCGGTAGAGCAGAGTTGCTTCACATTCTCAGAGCAGCCGGGGTGGCTTTTCGTGTAGTCTACGGAATTAACTCGTTTGGAAGCTACTCGCAGGAGTGGAGCCCCTAGGCCGGGATTTCTGCTCACCAGAATTTTGACTGTGAAGGAGAAGCGATTGTCAGAAGTTTCCGAGCTAGAGCCTTTCGCTTTGAAGGACTTCGTGGCTTTATGTTAAAAAAAAAGTTGTGGGACAGGGTGCCCCATCTGGCAGTGCTCAAAGTTTACCCATGGCTGTGTGCTTAAGGATCACGGCTGGCCTTCTCCGTGGACCTACAGATGTGGGCGTGGGGGCCGGAGCGATAGCACAGCGGAGAGGGCGTTTCCCAGGTTCGATCCCCGGAGTCCCATACGGTCCCCCTAGCACCGCCAAGACTAAGTCCTGAGTGCAGAACCTGGAGTAATCCCTGAGCATTGCCGGGTGACCCAAAAAAAAGAAAAAATAAAGATGTGGGGGTGGGCTAGGGATTGAACCAGTGTTCTCTGCATGCGAGAGAGCGCGGTACCCCCTGAACTGACTCTCACCTGGTGCAGTGATTTAAAGAGAAGCTGATTATGATGCAGTTTACCAGGTCTGTGTGTCGATATGTCTGGCTATTTAACACCCCTTAGTACACAATTGAGTATATTATCAAAATATAGGGCCGCGAGCGATAGCCCAATGGGTAGGGCGTTTGCCTTGCATCGCGGCCGCCCTGTGCCGGCTTGGGTTCGATCCCGGCATCCCATATGGTCCCCGAGCACTGCCAGGAGTAATTCCTGAGTGCAGAGCCAGGAAAAACTCCTGAGCATTGCCGGGTGTGACCCCCAAAAAAGCAAAATATAATACTATTGGGCCAGAGGATTCGGCTCCAAAACAAAAACAATTTTTAATATAAAAAATCTGTACTATTGATTCACACTTAGGTTCTCTTCAATTCAGAAATGCTTTATTGAGGGGCCAGAGCGATAGTCAGAGCACTTGCCTTGCACATGTCTAACTTTTATTTGATCCTTAGCCCTCTCCTCCTCCCCGCCCCACACACATAGTCCTCCAAACCCTGCCAAGAGTGATGCTGCAGCACAGAGCCCTGAGCACAGTCAGGTGTGGCCCCAAAACAACCAAGAAAAAGCATTTAGATTAAAAGTGAGTGAAGGATTGGGAGATGGCTCAAAGGGTTGGAATCCTGGGTTCAGTGCCTGGCACTTCAAGGTTGAGACTGTCCTGTTTTTAAAACAAAATTTAAAAAAGGTGAGTGCTTTATTATTAAGTTACAATTTTAGAGTTTTGTGTTTTGAGAAAATAGTAACATTAAAATGTACTGTTGCAAATTTAAGTATCTTGGGGTCCTTGGGGAGGGGTGTTTGCCCTCCTGCTGTCCACCTGGGTTCCATCTCTGGCATCCCATAGGTCCTCCAAGCACTGCCAAGAGTAATTCCTGAGAGCAGAGCCAAGAGAAACCCCTGAGCATCACCAGGTGTGACCCCAAAAAAGCCAAAACAGTGAGGCAAACCAAAAAATAAAACCAACCAAATTTAAAAGTCTTTTCTAGTTTCTGAAGACATCTTTGCTTAGATTTTTAGGGGGAATCCAGGGCACACGGGTTTTGCTCCTGACTATGCTCAGAGATCACTCCTGGTGGATCTGGAATTTGAACTCAGGTTGGCCTCATTCAAGAGGCCATGGACTGAACTCTCTCCAGTGCCTTGTTTAGGTTTTCCAGTTGTTAGCTATTTATTGTATAATTTATTTTCTCCTCAGATGCCTTATGGAGAAATTGAAGTTAATGGGAAGGAATTAAGTGAACCATGCAATAAAAAATTGAAAACAACCGAAGAGGGTTCTGTTTTTCCCGGTCATGGTAGTGCTAATTTTCTCAGACTCCAAGAGAAAGCTGGAACTGATGTTGGAAGGCATAGTTACTTTCAAGTGGACAAAACCAAAACTGCAGTTTTACTGAGGCCTGGTAATAGACCAGATGTTACTGTATCTACTCATCCACAACTTTCAAAGGATGCAAGACCTTCGTTAAAATCTGATGATGGGATATATAGCACAAGTAAAGCATTTATAGGACCCCTCTACAAACCTCCTGAGAAAAAAAAAGGCAGGCACTACCAACAGCAAGGGAAGACGAGAACAGAAACAGAAATTTAACTTAAAATCAGAGATTGACAGTGAATTATCCCAATTTTATAAAGAGATTGAAGAACTCGAAAATGAAAAGATAATTCTGAGGGCAGTTATAAGGAACCTGGCCCCTCTGATGTTCAACAACACAATGATCTAAAACCTGAAGAAGACAAAAGAGGTATCAGTAATGCTCTTCAACCCCATTACACTGAGCAGCAGTATGTGGAGAATGAGCCCGAAAACCATCCTTGTAATGGACAGGTAATGCCTTCAGTTTGTGATGTTTCATTTTCTTCCTTCAGGCCTGAATGGCCACCAGTACCTTCTTTTATAGTACCCCATGGCCCTCCTCTTCCCAGTTTTAACTATTTAAATATTCAGAGACTCAGTGCTCCACCAAGTCTGCCATCAGATATTTTCTGTGCCCAAGATAGCGCCCATATACAAAATGGGTATTATGAAAATAGCTGTCATGTTAATTGGAACAGTTTGACTTTTGACCACAACAAAGAATATGCAGACTATGGTATGCAAGATGGATATGTTGGTTTCTGTGAAACCAGTGCAGTACATTGGAAAGATCCTTCTACGGATGAGCATAATAGAACAGACAGGTTTCTAAACCACCAGTTTCAAGAGGAAAAGTTGAATAAATTGCAAAAGTTACTCATTCTTTTAAGGGGCTTGCCTGGTTCTGGGAAAACAACTTTGTCTCGGTAAGTAAAAGATGCAAGTGAATACTTGGTAATTCATTCGTTTAAAATTGCAAATGATAGTTGTAGATGAAAAATATTTTTGTTTCTGGTAGAAAGTTTTAAATTTGTCATACTTCAGTATGGTATATGTCAATGTAGGTACTTTTGAAAAATGTTTTCGGTTATGGGCTTTAAAATACACCATGTATAATTAAGCCAGTGATGAAATTTTGAGAACTGCACTTCTGTTCCCTTTAAGTCATCCATTTAAGAGCAGTTGTAAAGTTTGAAGGTGGACTTTGTGTTTGATGATTTGGACTTTGACTCTGTTATTACAAACCTTATGACCCTGGGCAGGTTTTGCTATCAATAAAATAATATTTACTTCTTTGCAACTACTTGTGAAGAGGTGTAAGTATATTTTAAGCTTTGTGCTTTGTTAAAACATTGATTGGCAGAGGGAACATTCTGCTTTCTTTAAATATAAGGAATTTCAAACTGATCTAAATATTGCAAATTCCTGGTTTTGTTACATTTAAAAAATACTGATGCACTGGTGAAAATAGCACAGAGGAGAACAATACACATTCTTTGCAATTTATAGAGGATGATTCCAAATATATGATGGTGTAAAGGAAAAACTGGTGGATGGGAAAGATAAGGTGCTTACCTTACATGCTGCTTTCTCTGGTGGTTTGACACCCGGCACTATATATGGTCCCTTAGCACTGCCAGTAGTGACCCCTAAGCACCCTGGGTGTGACATCCCCTTGCCCCCCAGTTTGTTATTTGATATTTTTGGGTAAGAAAAAGGTTCAAGGTATTTTTTTTGTTAAGGTTTATTTTGCTTATTTGCTTGTGTCATTCCATTGCAGAAAACTTGTCTGTTTTTAGGACTCTTTTGGGATATTTATTTGTAATCTTGGACTCTTGCAGTGTTTACTTTTATTGCTCTTTGCATTTATTGTTCTATTGATATATGACAGTAACCAATTTGATTACAAACAGTTGAGAGTTTACTTACAAGTTCACTAGCAGATTCTAATAAAATCAGACTAAATTCTAACACTACTTTGAGTATTAATGGGTAAAACAGTTCGTGAAACCTTTGTATGATGAAATGCTAGCTGTTGTCTTTTTAGGCAAACAGCACTTTGAAAGGTTAATTTGAAGCAGAATCAATGTTTCTGAAAATATATTTTTAATTATTTGGATTTTTGGGGGCCATGCTCAGTGGTGTTTGTAGCCTATTTCTTTTTTTTTGGGTCACACCCGGCGATGCTCAGGGGTTTCTCCTGGCTCTGCACTCAGGAATCACTCCTGGCAGTGCTCGGGGACCATATGGGATGCCGGGATTCGAACCGGGCCGGCACGGGCCGGCCACGCGCAAGGCAAACGCCCTACCCGCTGGGCTATCGCCTCCGGCCCTGTAGCCTATTTCTGGCTCTTATTCCTGGATCACTCCTGGCAGGACCTGGGGACAATATTTGGTGCTGGGCCTCAAACCCAGGTAACCACATGCAAGGCAAGCTCACTGCCTGTTGTACTATCGCTCCTGCTCCCAGAATCAGTATTCTGAAGGTAGAATTTGCTCACCATTTGGCATCAGCCAGAGAATGCTATCTTCATGGTTGAACACAGGATCATTTAAGGTATCATGCCTCAGGAATTTTGCCTATAAGTTTGGGTAGATTCTTATATCCTATTTATCCTATTTATCCTATTCATTCTTACATCCTATTTATAAATTTGGGTAGATTCTTATATTCTATTTATCCCATAAATAGGATAAATAGTTAAATATTTTGGGGGTCACACCTGGCAATACTCAGGTTATTCCTGGCTCTGCATTCATGAATCACTCCTGGTGGTGCTTGGGGGACCATATAGAATGCGAGGGATGGAACCCAGGTCAACCTTGTGCAAGACAAATGCTCTACCCGCTGTACTGTCACTTCAGCCCCTTGCTTTTGGGGCAGTGCCGGGCAGTACTCAGGGTTTAATCCTGACTCTGCTCAGGGATCACTCAGGGAAGGGCTTGGGGTTCAGGGGGTCCTTATAGGATTCTGGGGATCAAACCCAGTCAGCCACATGCAAGGCAAGTGCTGTACCTGCTATACTATCACTAGGGGGAGGAGTGCTTTCTTTTTGTTTACTTAAAGAAAGTAGATTTCCAGGGTCACTGGTTGATATTATTTCTGGAAAAGGAGCCATTGAAGTTTGGGAAAATATTTTATTTTGCTATTTTGGGTCACACCCATTCATGCTTGGGGGTTTGCACTCAGGATTTACTCCTTGCTCTGCACTCTGGCTCTGCACTCAGGATTTACTCCTGGTGGTGCTGGGGAAATGCCCTCCTGCTGTGCTGCAACTTCAACCCTCATGGGAAAATGGGAGCCTCCAAAAAAGAATGGTTTTGGACTTCAGACTTCAGAACTGTAATATCCTTTTTGTTTTGAACCATCAAAATTGTAGTAATTTCATTTTGCAGGGTTGAGTTCGCCACACATGGGGTACTCAGGTTTACTTCTGGTTCTGTCCTTAGGGTTCTCAACTGGTATTGATTGGGGCGTCATACACTATACCCAGGTCAGTTGTGTGCCAAGCGTACTCCTTCACTCCCATATTATTATTATTTTTTTGCTTTTTGGGTCACACCCAGCAATGCTCAGGGGTTTCTCCTGGCCCTGCACTCAGAAATTACTCCTGGCGGTGCTCGGGGGACCATATGGGATGCCGGGATCGAACCTGGGCTGGCATGGGCTGGCGAGTGCAAGACAAATGCCCTACCTGCTGGCTATCGCCCGGCCCCATTCCCATAATATTTTTCTGGTGCTTCTAGTAATGTGCTACAGTTTCCAGAGAAACAGGAAGATTTTTTCCCCCTTTCCTCCTTTTGGAGATCCTTTAAATTCTTGAGGAAAATTATGTTTTCTTTTCTGGGTTTTTGGACCATATGTGGTGGTGGGCTTACTCTTTCTCTGTGCTTAGGGATCATTTCTGGCGATGCTCAGGTACCAGATAAGGAACCTGGGACTGCTTCTTTGCTGCCTTCTGCTGTACTGGCCCATTTGTCCTATATTACTGGCATTTCTTGGCCAACCAGTATGCAAGAGTCCAAGGATGCCATGCTGTGTGGACCCTGTGGATATCAGACCACCTTGTGATTCTGGGGTCTCCATGGCTGCACTCTCTGGTACCCAGCAACCATGTGGAATTCCTAGAGTGCCCCTGACTTCTATTTTATTTTTATTATTATTACCTTTTGGTATTATTATTATTATTATTATTATTATTATTATTATTATTATTATTATTTTGCCTTTTGGGTCACACCCAGCAATGCTCAGGGGTTACTCCTGGCTCTGTGCTCAGGAATTACCTCCTGCCGGTGCTCAGGGGACCATATGGGATGCCGGGATCGAACGTGGGTCAGCCACATGCAAGGCACATGCCATCCCCACTGTGCTATTGCTCCACGCCCTGACTTCTTTAGGTCTCTAAATTTGAGGAGTGTTTAGAGAGTCAAGTACTCTCAGGCTCTTCACTTCAAGACTACAGAAGTAGGTGATAATGGATTCAGGAAGTATCAGTTTTACTCGGATGGGTGGGGGAGGATCATGTCTGTTCTTAAGAATTATGTATGGGGCTGGAGCGATAGCCCAGCGGGTAGGGTGTTTGCCTTGCACGCAGCCGGCCTCCCATATGGTCCCCTGAGCACCGCCAGGAGTAATTCCTGAGTGCAGAGCCAGGAGTAAACCCTGAGCGTCGCCGGTGTGACCCCCCAAAAAGCAAAAAAAAACATATGTCAGTATGTTTAAGCAATATATAGTTTTTACATTTTTTTTTAATAGGCCATGAAAATGAACTCTCATTGACTGTGGACTAGCTTTTCCAGGGCTTAAGGAAGATTTACATTTGTTCCTGACGTGAAAATCATAAACATGGTGTACATTAATTATTTGTAGCTGTTGTCAAGACTCACTTCCTAACTGTCTTGGCCATAGACTAGAGATTTCCTTCAGTTCATAGCTCCTGTGGTTCGCACTAACACAATGAGAGAAATTGTGCCGGATGAATGCTAATTTTCTTTAGTCTAATTTTTGGGAGTGATATCCTAATAGCTCTGCCATATTCTTGTTCTGGGAACTAAACCCTTAGTATCATTCACAAAGTTTGCTTGTTTCCCCAGCCACCATGTTTGAACCTAGTTACAGAACCCAATCAAAACAAAAGGGAAGTGAATACCAGGAAGCAGGGATCATTGTCAACATTTGGTTTGAGGGTCAGAGCTCTGTCTTGGCTCACCATGACACATTCATTAACTTGGTTGACCCGGTTTTTGAAATATTTTCATTTTTGGACTTGCTTACTATCAAACTAGCAAGCTTCTTAGAATTAAATGAAGTCACGTGTGTGTATAAATATGTTTGGCATACTGGTATTTATAGTGGATTCTCAAAGTATTTATAGTGGATATCTCAAAGAGATAGTTACTGTTTTGAAAAAAAATATATAAATCAAATGCCAGTGGACTAACGTCTGATATATTTTCTTTTTTGGTGACTTAGTTACTCCAGATTTTAAATGTTGACATTCTGGGGGCTGGAGTGATAGTACAGCGGTAGGGCGTTTGCCTTGCAAGTGGCCAACCCAGGCTCAATCCCTGGCATCCCATATGGTCCCCTGTGTACTGCCAGGAGAAATTCCTGAGTGCAGAACCAGGTGTAACCCCTGCATTGCCGGGTGTTACCCAAAAAAGCAAAAGAAAAACAATGTTGACATTCTGAGAATCCATTTTAGTAAGTGAGACTTAACTTAGGTTTTTTGCTCGTGTGTGTGTGTGTGTGTGTGTGTGTGTGTGTGTTTATGTTGGTTTTTTTTTTTTTTGTTTGTTTGTTTTTTTCATTTTGGGTACCATACCCAGCAGTTCTTAGGTCTTATTCCTGACTCTGTGCTCAGGAATCACCCCTGGAGGTTCTCAGGGAATCATACAGGAGATTGATCCCAGGTCAGCCACTTAGAAGGCAAACACCTTAGCTGCTGAACTATGTCTCTGGTTTCTCTTTCTACTGTTTAAGCCACATATCTGTCAGACAAAGTAAGTATATTTGAAATATCCCTGAACTGTATTGGTGGGAGTGTGTGGATACCTCTTAAATGCTGCTCTGGAGGTTCAGGACTCTAGCAGTTCTAGCCCACCTGACCTGCAGTTCATTGAGAGGCCCACGGATTCAGTGTCGAGAGGACTTTGGTGCCAGGATTACTCAGGCTACTCCGAGAGTCCCCCTAGTGCTGTTCAGGGGCGTTGCGTGGCTGTCTCCTCATAATGCTGGGGGAATCTTGTAGTTCCAGTGATGGAACGGGTCAGCTGCATGTGTGACATGTGTTTTTAAGCCCTTTACTAATATGGCTCTCTCAGCAATATTGAACTTTCTCACTCTCAAAAAATTATAGAATGTTAACCTAATTGCCTAATGGATGAAAAAAAGGAATAATTAGGTAACACTGTTTGATCCAATTTTCTTACTGTGGGTTTTGTTTTGGAGTCACATTCAGGACTTAATCCTGGCTCTGAGCTCAGGAATCACTCCTGGCAGGGCTTGGGGGACCTTATGGAATCCCAGGGATTGAACCCAGGTCAATTGCCTTCAAGGCAAGTGCCTAGCCCGCTATATTATGACTCTAGCCACTGTGTATATGTGTGTAGATAACCCTCTACTTTCTTGGCACAGTCTAATGAGTCGCTAGTTATAGAAATTCCCTGATATTCTGAATATTTACTAATTTCTCTACTTGGAAGTTTAAGGTGCTAACCGTAATGTGAGATAAAGAAAACTTGGGCTTTCTTTTGTCCAGTGCTGAGGATCCAAGGCTTTTCTTTTTGTTTTTGGGCCACTGGACCATATCTAATGGTGCTCAGAGGTTATTCCTAGCTCTGCACTCAAGAATCATTTCTTTATATTTGCTTTCTTGATCATATCCAATGATGCTCAGTGGTTACTCCTGGCTCTGCACTCAGAAATTACTCCTGGCAGTGCTCAGGGGGACCGACCATATGGGGATGCTGGTAATCAAACCCAGGAGGGACGCATGCAGGGCAGATGCCCTTACCTGGTGTACTATCACTTGGCCCCAAGAATTACTTCTGTTTGATTTCAAGTACCATCCGGGATGATAGGGATCACCTCTGAGTTGGCAGTGTGCAAGGCAAGCACTCTGCTATACTACCTCCAGACGCCCGACCCTCTCTGAATCCTGTTATTGGGTTATATCTTTGTGATTCATAGACATGAATTTATCAAAGTTACCTGGATTAAACACAATTTTCTCCAAATAGATTGCTGGTTTAAGCTTGTATTTTCCTGTTGCATTAAACATAAGTGATTTTATTATTTTTCTTATTACTTGGGGGCCACACCCAGCTGTATACTCAGGGGTTACTCCTGACTCTGCATTCAGGAATTTTAGGAGTGCTTGAGAGACCATATTGGATTCTGAGGATTGAACCTGGGCCCTACCCACTGTACTATTTGTCCAGCTTTAAAGTATGTGACCCCCAAAAAAAGTATGTGACCCCATATGCGGTTATAACCCACAGTTTAAGAAACTAGGAAATATAATACAGTATTAACTATAACTGCCATGCTATATGTTAAATTCCCATCACATACATTTTATAATGAAGTGATGTTTTGAATACTTCCACCCATTTTGCACACCTCACTCCCACCTCTACCCTCTCCTTACTCCCGTCTCTGGTAACTGTCACATGGTTCTTTATAAAGATGAGTTTGGGGCGGAGCGATAGCACAGCCGGTAGGGCATTTGCCTTGCACACATCCGACCTGGGTTCGATCCCGGCATCCCGTATGGTCCCCGAGCACCGCCAGGAGTAATTCTTGAGCGAAGAGCCAGGAGTAACCCCTGAGCATTGCCGGGTGTGACCACACCCCCCCCAGCAAAAAGAAAAAAAGATGAGTTTGGGTTTTTGCGGGTTTTTTTTGTTTGTTTGTTTGGGGCAACACCTGCAAGTGTGGTGTTATTCCCAATGCGGTGCGTGGTGGTTATTGCTCCTGGTACTTGAGGGACCACCCAGTGCTCTGATTCCACTGGGGCTCCCAGACGCATGATTGCCCTGGGCTTTGTTTTGGGTTTCATGTATAAGAGATTGCTCAAATGTCTTCTCTGATGTGTTTTGTTTGTTTAGCAAACGTGGTGTTGCTAATGGCAAGGTTTCCTTTTATATGGCTGAATAGTATTTTATTGTTTGTATAGATCTAGCTAATGTTTATAACTCTGTGGATTGAACCTAGGGCCTCACATATGCAGCTTTAGACCTGAGCAATATCCCTGGCTAATAAATTACACTTTTTGGGGGCTATACCCGTGATGTTCAGGGGTTACTCCTACCTTTGCACTCAGGAATTACTCCTGGTAATTCCTGAGACCATATGTGATGCCATGGATGGGACCTGGGTCGACCGCATGCGAGGCAAATGCCCTACCTGCTGTGCTATGTCTCTGGCCCTAAATATCACTTTTGTTTTGTTTTGGAGCTACTCCTGGCAGTGCTCAGAGGGACTATGCAGTGCTAGACATCAAACTGGGGCCAGCTACATCTTACCTCTGTACTATCTCTCTAGTCCCTATATCTCATTTCTTTATCAGACATTTTTTGATGTTTTTGTCGGGGGTTTGAACTATAATCAAACCTGGAGTTTGAACCAGAGATTGAACTGTATCAAGGCTCATACGTATGAGGCATGTGTTCTACCACTGGATTACATCCCCAGCTCCTCTACCCCCAAAAAATGTTTTTTGATGCTGGCTATAATTAAGCAGACTTAAGTGAGATGTGATATTTGAAACCCGTCTTCTCTTTAAGATTGTTCTCTTTGCAGTGTTTGTGCAGGTAAGTATAAGCAGCTTATTTAATCAACTTTCCTGTGTGGCTTATTTCTAATGGTTATGGGTTTTATAAATGGCACCTTTATGATTTCTTTCATTAACAGAATTCTGCTTGGTCAGAGTCGTGATGGCATTGTATTCAGCACTGATGACTATTTTCACCATCAAGATGGGTACAGGTATAATGTTAATCAACTTGGTGATGCCCATGACTGGAACCAGAACAGAGGTTTGTTTTGGACCAAGTCTTCTGGGGATAGAATATTTGATTAGGATTCAGAATGACCTGGGTTTTATTCTCAATTTAGTTTTTTTTTTTTAATCAGCTGAATGATTTTGACAAGCTATTTATTTATTTATTTATTTATTTATTTTTTGACATTTTGTTATACCACCGTGAGATATACAATTACAACATTGTTCACGCTTGGGGGTTTCGGTCACACAATGTTCCAGCACCCCGCCCTCCACTAGTGCCCCTCAACCACCACCCATGTCCCCGATTCCCTCCCCCTCCCACATCCTGCCTAAATGGCAGGTTCTTTTATCTCTCTCTCTCTCTCTCTCTCTCTCCTCCTTCTCCCACACATTGTGGGTTACACTACGCATACTTAGAAGCCATCATTTGCATTTTTTTGACAAGCTATTTAAACAGCTCTGAAACCCAACTTTTCACTCTATTAGAAACAGAATGATGATTCTGTTTGTGAGGGTGCTCTGAAAGTAGGATTTAGATGGAGCATGTTGTAAACAGCTTATCAATGTGACTGATAACGGAGAGGTGCGGGCTGTAGGTTTTTTTTTTTTTTTTTTTGCTTTTTTTTGGTCACACCCGGCAATGCTCAGGGGTTTCTCCTGGCTCTGTACTCAGAATTACTCCTGGCGGTGCTCGGGGGACCATATGGGATGCCGGGGATCGAACCTGGGCGGCACAGGCCGCCACGTGCAAGGCAAACACCCTACCCGCTTGACTATTGCTCCGGCCCCCTGTGGGCTGTAGTTCTTTAGGAATCACACAAATGTTGTATAAGTCTTAATATATCTGTGAATATTAGTTTTTAAGTTTTCATGTTTTATGACAAGTTCTAGACATTTTATGCATTTTAATTTACTTTTTACTTATGCACATCTTATTTAGCTCCATTGCCATTATCAGAATGTTAAGAAAGCTATTCTGGGACTGGAGTGGTAGTGCAGTGGGTGAGTTCTTTCCTTGGCACCCCATATAGTCCCTGAGCCCACCGGGAGTGATCCTTGAGTGCTAAAAACAAGCAAGAAATCCAGGCCTTTGACATCACTTAATACCCAGTTTATATCTTATTTCCCCTACTGCCGTATATACTTCTTTATAGTTTTGTTTGAATCTGGATCATATAACTTATTTGAAGTATATTTGGTTACATGTTCATTTTAATTATTTTGATTGAAAGCAGTTTTCCCTTTTTTTTACTCATTTAACAATAGAAACTTGTTTTCTATTAACCACTTATTTCTTTTTTTTCTTTCTTTTTCTTTCTTTCTTTTTTTTTTTTTGCTTTTTGGGTCATACCCGCGATGCTCAGGGGTTACTCCTGGTGGTGCACTCAGGAATTACTCCTGGCAGTGCTTGGGGGACCATATGGGATGCCGGGGATCGAACCCGGGCCGGCATGGGCCGGGTTGCGTGCAAGGCATAGCCCTACCCGCTGGGCTATCACTCCGGCCCCTCACTTATTTCTATTAGCAATAAAAACTAGAGACAGTCATAGAATCTCATATCCTGTAGTTATTTGTTTGCTTCCTTATAACTATTTTTTTTTTTTTTTTTTTTGCTTTTTGGGTCATACCGGCAATGCTCAGGGGCTACTCCTGGCTCTGCACTCAGGAATTACTCCTGGCGGCGCTGGGGACCATATAGGACCATATGTGATGCCAGGGATCAAACCCAGGTCAGCCATGTGCAAGGCAAATGCCTCTCCCTCTATACTATTGCTCTGGCACCAAAATCTGTGACCTCTTTTCTGTGTGTAGTAACTAGAATTCTTCTATAATGAAGAACTTTATTTAACTAGAATGGGCAGTGCCCTGAAGAACAGTTTGTACAGAAAAAGCAGGATTAATGCTTTTAGTTTCAGTTATTTTAAGTCAAAATAAGTTTTGATCAGGTAAGATCAGATAAGTTTTAATCATTTTGATTATTTATAAATAAAATCATTTTATTCTTGTTAATTTAATAATGATTATTATATAACCGTGATTATAAAGTTTTGATCAGTTTATTTTATTTTTTAAATTATTTTTGTTTTTTGGATCACACCTGGCAATGCTCAGGGGTTACTGCTGCTCTTCTCTCAGGAATTACTCCTGGCGGTGCTTGGGGGACCATATGGGATGCTGGGGATTGAACCTGGTTTGACCAAGCGGCAAGGCAAACACCATACCTGCTGTGCTATCTATCACTCCAGCCCCAGTTTTGATTAAACCAAAATAAATTTGATTGGAAAATGTTTTCTATATTGGTCCTAGAAAGCCTGTTTGCCTTTATACATTATAGAGAGGCATATCTCAAAAATTATTCTAATGACAGAACATTATTGCTCAAATCAAATAACTAAGGTGTTATAATTCTAAAAAATGGTTATAGTATTATGTTAAAGTTAGAAGTAAGTAATACATTGAATCAGTAATGCGTGACAGATTCACTGTATTTGCGGAGGGATGGGGCGGTGTGCATACCTGGCATTGCACAGGGCTTACTCGTGGTTCTACACTCGGATCACTCTTGGCACATATGGGGTGCCAGGGTTGAACTTGGGTTGACCTTGTGCAAGGCAAGCACTTTACCCACTATACTCTCCCGCCTCCAGAAATCTACACAGTTTTTGTAGACAGATATTTAGGACTTTTTTTTCCTTCTTGTAATACTAGCCTAGAATATTTTATTAAAATGTCTGGGACCTGAGCGCTAGAACAGCGGGTAGGGCAAAGTTTACCTTGCACACAGTTGCCCCAGGTTCGATCCCCAGCATCTCATATGGTCCCTGAGTACCGCCAAGAGAAATTTCTGAGTGCAGAGCCAGGAATAACTCCTGAGTATTGCTGGGTGTGACCTACAAAGCAATAAATAAATAAAATGTCTGTGAAGTGTGAATTATTCTTTTTTTTTTCCTTTTTGGGTCATACCTGGCAATGCTCAGGGGTTTCTCCTGGCTCTACACTCACACTCAGGAATTACTCAGGGGACCATTTAGGATGCTGGGGATCAAACCCGGGCCAGCATGGGCCAGCATGGGCCGGCTGCATGCAGGACAAACGCCCGGCCCCAAGTGTGAATTATTCTTGCGGAATAAAATAAGGTGTCTGGATAAACTATCAGTTTTATTATTTGTATAATATAAATTTTCTCAAGATGATGATAATGAACAATAGTTTGTCATTTTGAAAATAAAAGCATGATTTAAATTACTCTGGGTAAAATTGTAAAATTGCCCTTTTCAGTAAATATTTATTGAATACCAGGCATCATTTTGGGAATATCTTTGTTTTATGTTTATAATTAGAAGACCGCTTGATTCATCTTTGACCTACCCCTTAGAAATTGAAAACATATCTACAGAGTCATTCTTTGACTATGGTAGTAAATTTAGAAAACATATGATCTTTCTGTTTTGATATTCACACATTGTTTATTAGCTGCTGTATTTTGGAGTAACCAGAATGTGGTATTGGATGGAGAGAACTCTTGCAAATTAGAAGTGTATTGGTTAGTGAGAGCCTCTTCTAGAGCAGTGGTCTCCAGCCACTAGGCTGCGGACTGGTGCTGATTGCAGGTGTAGGAAGGTGGACAGCTGCTGGTGTCTCACAGTGGTTGGAACTGCTGAGCCATGGACTAGTGCAGACAGGTGCCAGTCCTCAGATGTAAAAGGTAGAAGCCTGACTCTCAGAGTAGAATAATTACTTTAACGAGCTTTTAAAATTAATTTTGGACCACTGCCAGAAATGCTCAGAGGTGTTCCAAGCTGAATGTTGATTACTCCCAGCAGTGCTTCAGGGATCATGAAGTGTGACCCATAAAGAAAAAAAAAAACTTAAAATAAAAACGGTCCCATTCACAGTTGTGCCACAGAAAATCAAATATCTAGGAATAAGCTTAACTAAGAATGTAAGGGACCTGTACAAAGAAAACTACGAAACACTGCTTCAAGAAATAAAAGGGGAGGGCCAGAGCCATAGCCCAGCGGGTAAGGCGTTTGCCTTGCACACGACCTGCCCATGCGGGCCAGGGTTCGATCCCCAGCATTCCCATATGGTCCACCCATCACCGCCAGGAGTAATTCCTAAGTGCAGAGCCAGGAGAAACCCCTGAGCATTGCCAGATGTGATCCAAAAACAAAAAAAAAAAAAAAAAAAGAAAGAAAGAAAAAAAGGAAAAAAGAAAAGGGGTGGGGCTGAAGTGATAGCACAGCAGATAGGGCATTTGCCTTGCATACCGCCGACCTGGGTTCGATCCCTGGCATCTCATATGGTTCCCGAGCACCACCAGGAATAATTCCTGAGTGCAGAGCCAGGAGTAACCCCTGAGCATTGCCGGGTGTGACCCACTGTCTTCCCATTCATCATCGATTTGCTCGAGCAGGCCCCAGTAACATCTCCATATGTCCTGTCTCATGCTAGTAGAGCCCTAGGGCGTCTGCTTGCTCCAGGAACATAAAGAGCCTCAATCCATTCCGGAATGAGGTCTATAATTGTTACTGGTATTTGGCATATCAAATACAACACGGGTAGCTTGCCAGGCTCTGCCGCAGGTAGCATACTCTTGTAGTTTTCTCTAAGTCCAGCATTTATTGATGAACCGCCAAGGCTGCTTGCGGCCTCGCGAACCGGGCTGTGATAGGCTGGTCTGCTGGGTGGAGTTCTGACGGAGAGAAGTCCGGGTGTGGAAAATGGAGGCCGTCATGAAGTGGGGGTCGTCTGGCTTGTTGCAAGGCTCTGCTGGGGTGGCGGGCCAGGGCTAGAACCTGCCATCCCTCCTGGGTGCCTTGTGAGCGGCTGGGCACAGGGAGAGCAAGTAGCAGCTCTGCCCCATGTCTGTGAGTTTTTTTTCTTTTGGGTGTGACCCAAAAAAAAAAAAAAAATAAGTGCACTATTTAGTGATTTGTGCAAGCCTATAGAGTTGTATGTCCACTAACATAACCCAATTGGAGAGCCTTTCCATTATTTCAGAGAAATCTTGATTCTTGTATAGTCATTCCTTATTTAGTATCACTACATTTTGCATCAGTCTTTAATTTTTTTTATTAAAGGTTATTTTTTTCTTGTCTGCTTAACACTTAAAAGGCACACAATTCATAATAGTGGGTGATTGTGGGGCCGGAACAATAGTACAGCAGGCAGGGCGTTTGCCTTGCACACCACTGACCCGGGTTCAATCCCGGAAACCCATATGGTCCCCCAAGCACAACCAAGAGGATTCCTGATTTCAGTGCTAGGAGTAACCCCAAAGCATCACTGGTTGTGACCCAAAAAGATAAAAAATAGTGGGTGATTGTCACAGTGATTCTCAGCCCATGGATCATGATAGAATACAGAGATTAGTTTAGAAAAGTTTCCGTCTCAGTTCAGGGGCCTGGAGTGATGGCCCAGCGGTAGGGCGTTTGCCTTGCACGCAGCCAGTGCCGGCCTGGGTTCGATTCCCGGCATCCCATATGGTTCCCGAGCACTGCCAGGAGTAATTCCTGAGTGCAGAGCCAGGAGTAGCCCCTGAGCATTGCCGGTGTGACCCAAAAAGGCAAAAAAAAAAAAAAAAATAGAAAAGTTTCCGTCTCAGTTCAAAATTTAAGAATCAGGGGCTGTAGTGATAGCACAGCAGGTAGGGCATTTGCCTTGCACACGGCCTACCCGGGTTCGATCCTCGGCATCCCATATGGTCCCCTGAGCACTGCCAGGAGTAACCCCTGAGTGTCGCGGGTATGACCCAAAAAAAGCAAAATATATATATATATATATATATATATATATATATATATATATATATATATTATTTAAGAATTATAGTTACAGTAACTATTGTGGAAACTTTTGTATTTTGTACACGGTGTTTAAATGAAAAATTAAAGTGCACATATATTACCCCCAAAAATTAAAATACATAAAATTCTGGAAGAAATTTTTTAAGACAGGGGCCAGAGCTATAGTCCAGTGGGTAGGGCGTTTGCCTTGCACGCGGCAGACCCGGGTTCAGTCCCCAACACCCCATATGGTCCCGGAGCACCACCAGGAGTAATTCCTGAGTGCAGAGCCAGGAGTAACCCCTGAGCATTGCCAGGTGTGACCCAAAAAGCAAAAAAAAAAAAAAAATTTTTTTAAGACAGGTGCTGGGTGGGTAGGGAAGACACATTTGATTAATTTTTTCATGATTCACTCACAAGTTTGAGCTTTTTGGGAGAACATACCCTGAAAAAAAAGACTTTGATGTGCTTCACTGTGGTAATCAGACATTAGTCACTTTACCATTGTACATTTTGGCATCTTCAAAATAAAAAGGCCTAGTCGTGATGGTCAAAAAAATAAAAAATCATAATTACAAGAAATAACTGGAAAAGAGGGGCTGGAGTGATGGCCCAGTGGGTAGGGTGTTTGCCTTGCACGTGGCTGGCTCATGCCATCCCGGGTTCGATCCACGGCATCCCATATGGTCCCCCGAGCACCACCAGGAGTAGTTCCTGAATGCAGAGCCAGGAAAAAACCCCTGAGCATTGCCGGGTGTGACCCAAAAAGGAAAAAAAAGAGAAAAGAAAAGAAATAACTAAAAAAGAAGTTGAACTGTGGTTTTCTGCCACTTGGTGTATTGTGTTTGTTGGTAAGAGATGATGAATCCGTAGTGCCCTTCTCCGAGCAGTGCTCAGGAGGCTGGCAGCCTCTTCACGTTTCTAGGCCTGCTGGGCTGGTGCTTCAGTGAAGGCCTGAGGCTGCCTGCTGGGACTTGAGTTTCGCAGTAGGGGTGCTTCTGGGTGTCCCAGGGTCCCTAGGACTTAGGGGAATTTGTGCCAAGAATCAATCTGGGATTGGCGCGCTCAAGTCATGGCCCTGAACTGCCTGCACTGTCTCCACCTCCCATAGTACTCTTAAAAGCAAATCTTATTTCAGAAGCATTTCTTTTTTTGGCTTTTTGTTGGGGGGGATTTGGATTTTTTCTGGCTCTGTGCTCACCAGGAATTACTCCTGGTGGGCTTGGGGACCACATAGGGTGCTGGGGTTCAAACCCTGGGTTTGCTGTGTGGAGGACAGGTTCCCTCTCTGCTACCTATCTCTCCAGCCCTAAAAGCATTACTTTTAATTGTAGAACATTGGAAAATACAGATAAGTGTAAAATGCAAATATTTCTGCCATTCACAGATCTCACTTTTGATATCATAGTAACTCCAGCTCTTTGTGTTTTATTTTTTATTTTTTTATAGTGAAGAATCATTTTATTAGAGCAGATTCCCCCATTGCTTTTTAGATCTAGAAAAGTTGAAACAGTTTCTAACCCTTAAGTTGTCTGAAAAGAGCAACTGTTGAGAAAAATAAGGATAAAAATAATTAATACTTATTATCACATTGGTTGTATTTACATTAGATTTACAACACAAACTATCAACATTTGAGTTTCATATGTATACTGCTCTTTGTATATTAATCGAATGTGATACTTCCATATTGTCTCATCTGCTGTTTTCAGTTAGCACTCTGTCTTTTCTTGTCAGTAAATATTTTCCTCTGATATTCAGGTGGTGTTCAGAAACAAGTTTTACCTGTACTTCTTATAAATGAAAGTTGTCTTTAGATTGTAGGTTTGCAGAAGATGTCTCTGCTGATTTATCAAGCAACATTCACTATGAAAAATAGAAATTGAATAATATGGTTGTGTTGCTTTAAATTTCCTTTTTAGTCTAAGTGGAGCAGCCTCCTCTTTTATTTTTGCTCTCTCTCTCTTTTTTTTTTGGGGGTCACTCCTGGCAATGCTCAGGGGTTACTCCTGGCTCTGCACTCAGGAATTACTCCTGGCGGTGCTCGGGGACCATATGGGATGCTGGGGTTCAAACCCAGGCCAGCACAGGCTGACCCGGCGTGCAAGGCAAACGCCCTACCCGCTGGGCTATGGCTCCGCCCTGCTCTTTCATTTTTAAGTGCATTGACTCAGTAGTTACATAGTTTGTTTCTTAAGTGCAGAGGTTTAGAAAATTTCTTGATGGAGTGTTCTTGCATCACCTTGTTTTTTTACTGTTTTTATTCCTTCTTTTCATCTTAGAGTCCTTGTCATCTTGTTTCATCTAAATTTTTATAGCAGTTACAGCAAAGACAGCAAATTTTTAATTGCCAGAACATGCATGTTTACATTTTATTTTATTTTGACCTAATCTTTTTTTAATTTTGTTTTTGTTTTTTAATTTATTATTTCAGCAAAACAAGCCATCAATCAGGGGAGATCTCCAGTTATAATAGACAACACTAATACACAAGCTTGGGAAATGAAACCGTATGTGGAAATGGTAAATATGAAATGTGAGAGTGTTCTGATATGTTTTTGTCAATTTTTTTGGTGTTCTGAAATTTAGGATATTTACCATTTATCATGAAAACATTTGTCCTTATTTTCTCAAGAGGTATGTACAGTTGCGTAGATTTTTTTTAAAATTGGGAATAATGCTTGCTTAAGAATATGCTCATTCTGGGGCCGGGCGATGGCCCAGCGGGTAGGGCGTTTGCCTTACACGCAGCCAGCCCATGCAGGCCCGGGTTCGATCCCGGCGCCCCATATAGTCCCCTGAGCACCGCCAGGAGTAATTCCTGAGTGCAGAGCCAGGAGTAACCCCTGTGCATCACCGGGTGTGACCCAAAAAAAAAAAAAAAAAAAAAGAATATGCTCATTCTACTTTCTTCAGAATTTTTGGGTTTTTTTTTGTTTTGTTTTTTTGCTTTTTTTGGGTTACACCCAGTGACACTCAGGGGTTACTTTCTGGCTCTTTGCTCAGGAATTACTCCTGGTGATCACTAGAGTTTTGAAGATAGTAATTGGAATTTGTCCATTTAAGTGGTCTTAACTTTTTTATAAGCATAAATGTGATGTTTTATTTTAAAAGTAAAATTTTTCTTGGTTGAGTAAATTTAGAAGTTTTTTAAATACAATTTTTACTTTAGGAAGTATTCTCTCGGGGTTTGATTTCTTCTTTCTCTTTGTATAGGCCATAGGAAAAGGATACAGAGTAGAGTTTCATGAACCAGAAACTTGGTGGAAATTTGATCCTGAAGAATTAGAAAAGTAAGGCACTCAAATTTTTTTTTAAATTGAATTCTAATATTTTTCTGTTTTCTTCTTTATACATTTCCTTTACTGGTTTCTCTTTTCATAACTCTTTGTGAACCCTGTACTATTTTTTCTATTAAGGCATTTTTTTTTCTTTTTGGGTCATACCCAGCAATGCTCAGGAGTTACTCCTAGCTCTACACTCAGGAATTATTCCTGGCGGTGTTAGGGGGACCATATGGCATGCTGGGCATCGAACCCAGGTTGGCCGCGTGCAAGGCAAACTCCCTACCTGCTGTGCAGTCGCTCTGGCCCCACTCCTTTCTATTAAGAACATGCAAAGAGTGGGGCTGGAGAGATAGTACAGTAGGTAGGATGCATTCCTTCTATCAGGCTGGCCTGATTCAATTCCGGCATCCCATGTGGTCCCCTAATTTCTGCCAGGAGTGAGCTCTCAGCACCCCTGGGTGTTGCCCTGAAACAAAACAAAGAACATAAGGGGGAAGAAAAGATCAACCTAGACTTTACAATCAGAATTTTGAAGAGCCTTGCCTTGTTACAGTATATTTGTTAGGTGTGTTATCTTTTAGGTGATTTCCTATATTATTTCAAAATTATGGAAAGTTAAGGGAGATTCAGAAAATGGAGGGAAATTAGGACTTTTACCTATGGGTCTTTTTTTTAATCTAGACCACTATTTCTGCATGCCCCTTTCAATTTCATCATCATCCCATTTTTCCTCAACCTATTTACTTGGTGCTTTCATTTTGCTCTCTTATGGTGCTATTACTGATTTATGTCCCTCCCATAACTAAAATACTTGGAATTCAGTGTTTTGGAATTAGATTGCGCTTTCATTTTATAAAGATAATATAAGGCATATACAATTAAAACTCTCCTCGTAGCAGAGTTTAGGGGAACATGTCATAATCAAACATATTTCTGTAGCAAATCAGGGCTAGTTAGTTGGTCAATAGAAAAGATTCTTCATAATCTAACATTATAAACATTTAGTGCTAGTGGATCGTTCTGCCAAGTGAGTCCAATTCTGTTGAGATTTTGCTGCCTTGTGAGTCAACAGAAAACTGAATTTTTTAGAATTTCAGAATATTTCTGTTTCAGAGTTTCATGGGAGGCATCATAGATTTGTTACTTTTAACTTTCTCATTTGTGTTTACCTTTATCTCTCCCCTTCACATTACTGATTTTCCTGGTTACTTTTCTTACTGTACATGGCCTACTCTGGCAGCTGTTGATAACGTAATTTCACATAACTCAGACTGACTCATGAAGTTATTCCCTTAAGTAGGTTTTATATATTCACAGAGTTATATAGGCACCACTTTTCTTTTGTAAACCAGCATTTTCCTCCCACCTCAGTTTGGCTGCTTCTGGCTTAAAACTGTAATTCTGTGGTACTTAGTAGATTTAAATATTTATCTCTTGGTTTTTATCCCTTTGGTTTCCATTTTTCCCTTTCTGATTTTTCATGTCTTATGTTTATATATGGAGAGATCGGTTGATAGATTTGTTAATATCTGATATTTGTTGTGTGTGGGGGCAGTTTTTGAGCCACAACTGGTAGTGTTTAGGAGCGGTTCCTACTTTGTTCCTACTTTGCACTTAGGGATTACTCTTTGTTTGATTTTGGGTTTTTGCTTTTTGTTTTTGGACCACACCCAGTGGTGCTCAGAGGTTACTCTGGACTGTGCACTCAGGAGTTACTCCTGGCGGTGTTCAGAGGAACTATATGGGATGTAGGGGATTGAACCTAGGAGGGGTTGCTCTTCATAGTGCTCAGGGGACCATGCATTGCTGAGAACTGAACCCACTCTCCCACATGCAAAGCATGCACTCATGGGCATAGAGATGGTACAGTGGTAGAGCACTTGCCTTATGCGTGTGGCCAACCCGGTTTAATCCCCAGCACCTCATATGGTCCCCAGCCATTGTCAGTAGTGATCCCTGAGCACAGAGCCAGGATTAAACCCAGAGGACTGCTGGATGTGGCCCAAACACAATACAAAACAAACAGAAAACATGCACTCAGCCCTGTGAATAATCGCTCTCACCCAAAATCTGCTATTGTTTGCCTAGTTGACTCTGTTGCACCTGGTAAGAGAAATTTGGGGACAGAGTGATACTACAGTGGGTGAGCACTTTCTTGCATACAGTCTACCTAGGTTCCATCCCTGGGTCCACATAAGGTCTCCTAAGCCCTGACAGGAGTCGTCGCTGAGCACTAAGCCAGGAGGAAGCCCTGAGCACCACCAGGTTTGACCCAAAAGCCAAATAATAAAATCATACAGTCGCATTCATTGTGTTTACTTTCTTTCATTTAACTTTATGTTTGGGAACTATGTCCAGGATGTTTTATCACTGGTAATAATGTGCTGTTGATTATATTTAAGAGCGTCCAAAATGGGTATGTGGGGGGGGGTAGCTCAAGGGACTGATGTGCAGGTGCGAGACTTACAGACTGCACCTTTGTTCTGGTGCCAAATTACCCCAACCACCACTGTCACCCTAGTGGCTGCCCAGAGCACTGCCAGGCCTGAGCAGCAATGCTTTTACCTTCCTGAGCAGACTTCAGCTTACATGCCCCGAGGCCCACTGCTTAGGGCCACTCTTAATAGTGCTCAGGGGACTGTTTGATGCTGCACCTTGAACTTGGGGCTCCTGTAGCAAAGCATGCACTCCTGCTGTCTCTCTGGCCCTATGATTCATTATATCTTTAACCCTTTTAAAAATATTAATGCCTTTGGGCCAGAGTGATAGCACAGTGGTAGGGCGTTTGCCTTGCACGCTGCCAACCCAGGTTCGAGTCCCGGCATCCCATGTGGTTCCCTGAGCACCGCTGAGAGTAAGTCCTGAGTGTAGAGCCGGGAATAACCCCTGAGCATGGCCAGGTGTGACCCAAAAAAGCAAAAAAAAATAAATAAATAAAATAAAAATATATATATTAATACCTTGGAGAGGCAGCATAACTTTTCGTGGATATAATAGAAGTAAATCATACACACATATATATATATATTCTAATTTATTTGCAGAATATAATTCAGAATGTGTATGTATTCTGCCCCTGAACAGTTTAGTCTCTTGCCCAGTGAGTCCCAGTTGGTGGTATTACCCTGTGAAGTGCACTAGAACAGTGTGTGAGGTACTTGTTGCTAATAAATATCCCCCCACCCCACCCCCTGGGGCAGGGGGATGGGGACCACTCCCATTGGTGCTCAGAGCTTACTCCTTGCTCTGCATTCAGGAATTACTTCTGTCAGTGCTCAGGGGACCATATGGGATGCCAGGGATCGAACCCTGGGTCAACCACATGCAGCCTCCCTGCTGTATTTTTCTTCCTGCCCCACTCTGCATATTCACTTTACTAAGGTAGATTTCCTGGGGAGTGCTGAGTATTTTTTTTCCTGAGAAGGAAGTTGCAGTCCCAGTAGTATGGGAAATGGAGCTCTAGCCTATACATTCTTAAAAAAGAAATAAAATCCTTTTCTTTTTTGTTAGGCGGAATAAACATGGTGTCTCTCGACAGAAGATTGCTCAGATGTTGGATCGTTATGAATATGAAATGTCCATCTCCATTGTAATGAATTCAGTGGAACCCTCACACAAAAACACCCAAAGATCTCCTTCACAGGAGAGACCAAGTTGGGAAGACTCTCTAGACTCACAGAATCAAGGGTGTGTAACAAATAATTAAGACCAGTACTTGCCCTGGAAAACAAGTAGTGAGCCTGTCTTAAAGTTTAAATAGTTGCAAATAAAGACTAAGGATAGTCTTGAAGGATAGTCCCACAAGTTGTTTAAATTCTAAACTGTAAATAAAAATCATATAAAAATGTATTTTAAATGTTTTTAATGATATTTTGTTGTAATACTTTGATCATTATGAAAACATCTGAGTAGAATGAGTAGGAACTAGATTGTTTTTCTACAATTGAATTTTAAGCTAATTTTATGAATTTTGTAGATGATGCTGGTAAGTTTTATAGTTCATACCTAAAATTCACTTTTGCATTAAATTTCAGTATTTTTCTTGGACTTCCTTAAATACACAAAACATTAATTTATTGTAGCTACCTGAGTTGATTCTCTATTCATTAAGTAAAATTATGCTTATGTAAATTCATCTCTGATTAAAATATTTCTAAGCTATAATTAACATAATTTAGTGAAACCAAATTTATCATCAAATGTCATAATAGTTTTAGCAATCACGTGGACTTTCTGCTATAATATATGCATTTTTTA
>JAJIBD010002813.1:0-17987 GCA_021461705.1 Cryptotis parvus
AGAAATGGCAGGTTCTTTATCTCTCCTCTCTCTTCCTCTCTCTCTCTCTCCCTTCTCCTACACATTGTGGGTTGCACTACATACACGTAGAAGCCATCATTTGCATTTTTTTGCCTGTATTTAATACTCAGTTCTATGTTGGTATCTAACATTTTGACATTTATTCACACATGTTCCCTTCTCTATTTTACCTAACCTCTGACTCCCACATGCTTCTGGTAATTTCCACTTTTGGTAAGATCACCTGGTATATTTATGTCATGCAAATAAATGCAGTCATTCTATGTCTCTCTCTTTCCTTATGACTAATTTCACTCAACATGATTCTTTCCATGTCCATCCATTTATAGGCAAATTTCATAACTTCATTTTTCCTGACAGCTGCATAGTATTCCATTGTGTAGATGTACCACAGTTTCTTTATCCAGTCATCAGTTCTCGGGCATAATGGTTGTTTCCAGGTTCTGGCTATTGTGAATAGTGCTGCTATGAAAATAAAAGTGCGGATTGTGTTTCTGCTGTGTGTTTTTGGTTTCCCAGGGTATATTCCCAGGTGTGGTATGGCTGGGTCAAAAGGGAGCTCAATTTCTAGTCTTTGGAGGAATGTCCATATTGTTTTCCAGAAAGGATGTACAAGTTGACATTCCCACCAACAATGTATAAGAGTCCCCTTTTCCCGCATCCATGCCAGCACTTGTTGCTTTTACCCTTTTGGATATGGGCCAGTCTCTGTGGTGTGAGTTGATATCTCATTGTTACTTTGATTTGCATCTCTCTGATGATTAGTGATGATGAGCATTTTTTTCATATGCCTTTTGGCCATTCAAATTTCTTCTTTGTCAAAGTTTCTGTTCATCTCTTCTCCCCATTTTCTAATGGGGTTGGCTGTTTTTTTCTTATATAGCTGTACCAGTGCCTGATATATCCTGGATATTAACCCCTTATCAGATGGGTATTGGGTGAATATTCTTTCCCATTCTGTGGGTTGTCTTTCTATCTAAACCAAATGCATTTTTGAGTAAAATGTTTTGCATTATTTTTAGACCAAATTTAGAGTTTATCTTAATTATTTTAACTCTATGCTAATGTAAAAGACAATATTTCCTTATTGTTGTAGTAATTGCTACTTTGTCATCTTTCCTCATATTTGACTACAAGTTTTGACGTCCTAAAATACCCAATTTCTGTTGAATATTTTTAGATATATGAAACTGGAAGACATTCCTAGGCTGCTTTGTTAATTGGATTTACATTTCCTGAGAGAGAAATGATTTCTTTTGCCATGATCACATTCATGAGCAGTGAAATATATGCTTATTAAGTGTTATTTACAACTTGATTTTCTAGAATTGAATCTCTTCCAAAAGACTAGAGTCTTAAGAAATGACTATTAAATCCCTGTAAACCTTTGTTTGGGCAAGATTTAGTACTGCTGATTTGTGTAAATACTGGGATAATCCTCTTGCCTCTGGGAGGCCCAGGCCTAGACAGTGGAAGGAAATGTAACCCAAAGTGTAATTCAGAGAGCCAATATCAAAGAACATTGAAACTGTGTTGGTGCCATTAAGACAGATGTTGGTTTTTCTTTTTTTCCAATTCTCTCTCTAATTTGACCTTGGTTATAGAATCAAACTGAAAAGAACAAGGGTTAGATTCTAGAATCATTATTTTTCCCTTCCAAAAAAAATTTGTAAGTGTATTTTTCTAGCTTCTTTAGTGGGTGAATTAAAATTGCAGTATTTTCTGGGGGAGAGAGAGAAAGCAATTTTTATTTTTTTTTAATTTATTTATTTTTAATTTTTTTATTATACTACCGTGAAACATACAATTACAAAGGTGTTCAAAATTGGTTCTTGGTAATACAGTATTCCAGCACCCATCTCTCCACCAGTGCCCCATTTCCACCACCAATGTACCCCCTCCCTCCCATCCCCCACCCGCCTTAATAGCAGGTACCCCAGTTTCCTCTCTTTCTCTCTCTATCTCTCTCTGTCTCTGCATCTCTCTCCCTCTTATTTTATACATTGTGGCTAGCCCTGCAGATATTTAGAGTTTATCACTTAAGTCTCTTTGTGTATATTCAGTGGTGAGTTTTAATTTGCCATTACCATTTCCCCATATTTATTAAAACACTGGTATCTATATCCTATTAATGAATGCAGTCATTCTATATCTGTCCTGAGAAAGCAATTTTTAATGTTCCTCTTACTTTCTTATCTATCTATATTTTCTCATAATTTGAAAAGTCCAGAAGTCTGAATTTTTGTTAAAGGAAATTATAAACTAACATTTGATAATAGTGGAAGATAAGTCTTTTCATCTTTTGTAGTTTTTCTTCATATTTCCTTTATTAGACTGAAAGATCAATAGAAAATCTTTTTTTATTTGCTTGTTTTTGTGCCACACCCAGCAATTCTTAGGGGCTACTCCTGGCTCTGCACTCAAGAGACCATATCACTCCTGCAGTGCTCAAAAAACCATATGGGATCCTGGGGATCAAACCTGGTCAAACCCCATCAAAAAATGGGGAGAAGAAATGAACAGAAGCTTCCAAAAAAAGAAGAAATTCAAAAGGCCAAAAGGCATATGAAAAAAGTGCTCTTCATCTTTAATCATCAGGGAGATGCAAATCAAAACAACAATGAGGTACCGTAATCTCATCCCACAGAGACTGGCACACATCCAAAACAGCAAAAACAACCGGTGCTGGCGTGGATGTGGGGAAAAAGGGACTCTCATCCACTGCTGGTGGGAGTGCCGACTGGTCCAGCCCTTTTTGGAAAACAATATGGGCATTCCTCCGAAAGCTAGATATTGAGCTCCCATTTGATCCAGCAATAGCACTCCTGGGAATATACCATAGAGACCGAAAAACACATAACAGAAACACTATCTGTACTTCTTTATTCATCTCTGCGCTATTCACTATAGCTAGAATCTGGAAACAACCTAAATGCCTGAGAACAGAGGACTGGCTAAAAGAAACTGTGGTTCATCTACACTATGGAATACTATGCGGCTGTCAGAAAGGATGAAATTATGAAATTTACCTGCAAATGGATGGACATGGAGTCTATCATGCTGAGTGAAATTAGTCAGAAGGAAAAGGACAGATATAGAATGACTGCATTCATTAATAGGATGTAAATAGATACCAGTGTTTCAATAAATATGGGGAAATGGTAATGGCAGATTAAAAACTCACCACTGAATATACACAAAGAGACTTAAGTGATAAACTCTAAATATCTGCAGAGCTAGCCACAATGTGTAAAATAAGAGGGAGAGAGATGCAGAGACAGAGAGAGATAGAGAGAGAAAGAGAGGAAACTGGGGTACCAGCTATTAAGGCGGCCTGGGGGACGGGGAGGGGAGGGGTACATTGGTGGTGGAAATGGGGCACTGGTGGAGGGATGGGTGCTGGAATACTGTATTACCAAGAACCAATTATGAACACCTTTGTAATTGTATGTTTCACGGTGGTATAATAAAAAAATTAAAAAAAAAAAAAAAAACCTGGTCAGCCACGTACAAGGCTAACGCCTTACTTATGCTTTTATTATTCTGGCACAGAAAATCTTAAAGTTGAATGGAAAAATCTGCAGAGAAATCCTGGGATGATATGGGATTGGTGGAATGGAAACTATAGTTAAAAAAATCACTGTCATGTTAGAACAAATTAAAGACAGGGAGGTTCTGATTTTTTGATTCAATCCCCATGTTTAGTATAGATGAAAATGCAAGGTTTATTAATATGAGCTATATATAGACTTTATATATATTCTATACATATAGATATATATACTATATAATATATACTATATACTATATACTATTAGTATATACTACATAGAATACACATTATATAATATATTATATAATATATAGTATATAGTATATATGTTCTATGTAGCTTTTGTATAGTTTATGCTAGATAAAAATTAATACTTGAGTGGTGAAACATTTATATTTTGAAAAGTTTTGATGAATTATGAAAACTAGCTTGCAAGAATAGTAGTATTGACTTTTTTATTTGTTTGTTGTGGAAGTCTGTATTGGAGAAATACTGCAATGAGAATTTACAAGGAATTTTGTCCCTAGGAAATTGGCATGTCTCATAGTTACTGTTGAATCAAATAATGATCCTGTACATTTTCCCCAGACAAGATAAAACATCACCACATCAATAATCCCCCAAAATTAGTGAAGTCTCGGGTGAAAAGTTTGAAAATAGTTCTAGGGCTCAGATTTGTTTCATTCAGCATTTGATTTCCTTTTCACTTGGTCATATTACATAAAATTAATAAGTTTGCAATATTTGCTATATTAGTGGCACATTTTTTTCCTTTTTTTTCTTTTTTGGTCACACCTGGCGATGCTCAGGGGTTACTCCTGACTCTTCGCTCAGGAAGTACTCCTGGCGTTGCTGGGGTACCATATGGGATGCCCCGGATCGAACCCAGGTTGGCTGGGTACAAGGCAAATGCCCTACCTGCTGTGCTATCACTCCCGCCCCAGTGGCATATTGTTTTTAATGGCTGGACTAGAGACTTTACCGACTGGATCCCCTGGGACGTCAAAAGATCACTTGGCCGCCCACCTTCAAGATGGTCAGACTTTGTCAAGATACTGAACAGTTTGATGCTCTTCGTATTCTTGGAGCAAGCATATGCCACTGGGCTACACTGGCACATGATAGGGACAAATGGAAACGTTACTGGTGCCCACTTGAGAAAATTGACGAATAACGGGATGTCAGGTGATCGGGTGATTAGTGGCACATATATTCTACCTTGTCCTGTAAAATAGACTCTTTTTTACTTGGCATTGGCAATTTATCTAGGTTCTACATATTCCTTAAATAGGAGGAATATGTCTTAGGAAATTTGTCTCATATTAAATTTGAAAAGGTCTCTGGTAGAATAAATTTCTATTTAAATTATTTTAGTGTGTGTGGTAAAGGTGTCTAATTCTTTTTTTTTTTTTTTTTTTTGCTTTTTTGGGACACACCTGGAAATGCTCATGGTTACTCCTGGCTCTGCACTCAGGAATTACTCCTGGCGGTGCTCGGGGATCATATGGAATGCTGGGGGATCAAATCCGGGTCGGCACAGGCTAGCTGTGTGCAAGGCAAATGCCCTACCCTCTGGACTATCGCTTCAGCCCCAAGGTGTCTAATTCTAGTTTAAGAACTCTACCAATCAGCCTATCTATTTATTTATCTATCAAATCTGGCTTTTTTTTCTGTTTTGGGCCACATTCAGCAATGTTCAGTGCTTCGATCTGTGCTGAGGAATCACTCCTGGTGGGCTTGGGGGATCCTATGGAGTATTGGGGATCAATACCCAATTGATCAATACCCATTTGGGATTACACCTGGTGGTGCTCAGCAGTGACTTAGGCTCTGCACTTGGGAATCACTCCTGGCATGCTCAGGGGATCATATGGGATGCTGGAGGTGGAACCCAGGTAGGTTGTGTGCAAAGCAGCCTCTACTCCTGCTATGCTATTACTCCAGCCCTGTTCATTATTTGTGGTTGGGAGCACATCTGATGGTGTTCAAGGACTATTCCTGGTTGTCTGCTTAAAGGTCGCTCCTGGTGATGTTTAGGGCCATATATAGTGCCAGGGAATACGATGACTTTTTGGCTTTGGTGATCTTTCTAGTCATGGAGGAAGGAGTTAAAATCTGTTACTCTGTGTAGTCTGTATCTTTCTTAGAACTGTTAGTTATTGCTTTTTATAAACTGGTATCTTTCATTTGGTACTTTTTCAGTTAGTATTTTTTCACTTTTTCATTTGGTCTTACATCAGTATGTCTTTAGTATTAGTTATATGTTGATTTCTTTATCATTATTGCTTGGCTCATCTGGGTTAGTGACTTCACTCACTGAGTTTGATGGAATTCTGTGTTGCTTTACCATTATGACTATTGTAGGTTGCAAATGTGTGTTCGGGTGGCTAGATAGTACAGTTAGTGGGTATCTGGGTTGTTTGCAGAGTTTTGATGGGTGGCAAGGAGTGTAAGGACAAATACTCACTGGTACCTCATGTAAGATAAAGTCCAGGCAGTTTTGAGTTTTGGGATGTGGGTGTAGGGTTCTGGCCTGTTCCCTGGGGCTGGTCAGTTCCACAGGCGATGCAGGGATCAAACACCTGGTAGGAGTGCCGGGAGGGTTCCCGGAGGAGCAGGGAGGAAGTGGTCCAGGGGCGGTTCTGGGGCTATGTGCCTCGGCCCTCTTGGTGAAAGTTTGGCCTGTTGGCTGATTAGTTCCACAGGCGATGCAGGGTTCAAACACCCCTGGTAGGAGGGACCTACAATGCAAGTTTATGTGTGTCTCTTGTAAGCAGAAGGTTAGATTTTCTTTTCTAATATATTCAGCCACTCTGTGCTTTTTTGATTGGTGAATTGAGGACATTGTCAAGGAATTTATAATGTTTGTCTCTATGGGTTATAGATATTTTAAAGATCTTTGTTTCTCTGGCCTTCTGTTTAATTACCCTTTTCTTTGACATCTGCCTGTTATGTAGTGGCCAGGCCTTGCTTGTCTTGTTTTGTTTTTAGGTTTGGGTTTCTTAGCCACACCTGTCTCTTCTTAGTGTGAGTCAGGTGAATGGCAATCAGCTCACCTTAGTTCCACTCTGGGCTTGTAGTGAGGGAATTTGCCCCTAGGACTGCTTCTCTTTCCGAAAGGAATCAGAAGCTTATGACTTGTAGATAGTCTGCTGATATGTTCCTGCTGTAAAATGCAGTCCCAATTAGTTTTGGCTGGATTAGATCTGACCTCCAGTTCTGGGTTTTCAAAAGCAGAGTTTCAAGGCTGGCACTTTGGTTTTCTGCTTTTTCTTCCCTTTTATTAAGGTCAAAATTCTGCAATTTTTTTTATGCATTACACTTTTCTCTCTCTGGGGTTCAGAAATTTAGCTTTCAATTCAACTGCTGCTACTAATTCCATATGGTACCTTTTTCTCTTGGAGATGGAAGCTGCATTCTCTAGGGAAATTTCTTAACTGGGTCTCACACAAAATTTTGCTCTTAATTCAGATTTCCGTCCGACCTTTGTTATGATGTGATGTGCAACGTTCCTAGTTTGCTCCCTTTTAGCCCATCTTAGGAATGTTTCTCATGATGTCAATTTAAAGGGCATATAACATGTATTATAGTTTGACAGATTAAAGAAAATGTTTAATTTAATTTTGTTGTATTATGCGGTATCACCAGGCAGTGTTCAGGAGCACCGTTTGTTCTGTGCTCGGACTCACTCTGGCAGAGCCGGGAATCTAGAAATGTTTTAAGAGTGTTGTCACTGTCACTATCACTATCACTATCTTCCTGTTCATCATCTATTTGCTAGAGCGGGCACCAGTAATATCTCCACATGTCCTGTCTCATGCTAGTAGAGCCAAGGGCATCGGCTTGCTACAGGAACACAAGAGCCTCAAACCATTATATTAGGTCATGGGAATGACCTAATATAATTGTTACTGGTATTTGGCATATCAAATACGACAAGAGCAACTTGCTTGCCATACAGGGAGGCATACTTTTGCAGTCACCTCCAACTAAAGCATTTATTGATGAACCGCACGGCCGCTTGCGGCTGCGCAAGCCGGGCTGTGATAGGCTGGTCTGCTGGGTGGAGTTCTGGCGAGAGGGAAGTCCAAATGTGGAAAATGGCGTCCCCCATGGAGTGGGGGGGGTCGTCTGGCTTGTTGTGAGGCTCTGCTGGGGTGGTGGGCCAGGGCTAGAACCCGCCATGCCTCCCAGTGCCTCATGAACGGCTGGGCACAGGGAGAGCAAGGAGCAGCTCTGTCCTTGCTATGTGCAAGGAGCACCAGTTGTCACTGTTGAAGTATAAATGGAATTATCAATAGTTTGACTTTTCAGTAACACTAGAACTTTGTGTGTGATTATCATTATTGTCTCTTTGCTTTCTAAAGAGGTATTATCAGATCCTAGTCAATGAATTCTTTTGCTATCCTTTTATTATTTTGGGTAAGAAACATTTTGTACTATTTTTTTAGGAAATTACACTGTATATTTTTCTTACTTGAGTGAGCTTGGAAACTAATTATTTTGATTTTTTTCTGTCACAAACCTGGCATTTGATAATTTAAGTAAAATCTTTGCATAATCAGAATTTGCACATCATCACACATAATAAAAAGATGCTAATCTGAATTCCTTATTATAGAAACAGAATTCTACTTTACTGTGTCATTACCTTCTTTCTTTCAAGTAAGATATCAAAAGAATATTAAATAAATAAGAAAGCAAACTTGAGTGATTTTTCACATAAGAAGAACAAAAGTGATGCAAAAAATATATTGTTCATAACTTTCAAATGTCTTAATATAATGATATCAGACCAACCTATTTTCCAAAATAAGCTCTTATTCTTAGCTCTAGTATGTGTTTATTTTAATGCAGAAGTTTATTATAATAACAAATTTAGGAACTTTTGACTTGAAATAAGATATGCTAATTATATTAATCATTATTCTCACCACTTTTTGTGAGAGGCAATTAAAATAGCATAGTAATTTGAGATATTATTTTAAAATGTTAAAGTGATTTCTATTCTATAGCAAGTGAGAAAAAAAGTAGGATACTTTTTCCTTTCATCTGATTGTAGTTGATGGCATTACTTTTTTTAGTTTTCCTAATTTCCTTAGTCAAAGAGTAGCTCCCATATAAGAAAAGAATTTGAATATAAAATTATCTATGGACCCCATGCATGTTCTGTTCATGATGTTTGCATTTCATTTTCTTTTTAATAGGTTATGTTTAAAGGTTTGTCTGAGCTCCGCTTATGCTTTTTTGATAAGCTATAAATTGTAGACTTTGCTTGCAGAAAATTTTCTATTTTTTTAATTTTTTTTTATTGAATCACCATGAGATAGAACCTTACAAAGCTTTCATGATTGTGTTTCCGTCATACAATGTTCGAGTACTCATTACTCCACCAATGTGCATTTCCTACCACCAGTGTCCCCGGAACCCTCCCTGCCATCCTGCCACCACCACCTCTGTGGCAGACACGCTTTCTCTCTCTCTCTCTCTCTCTCTCTCTCTCTCTCTCTCTCTCTCTCTCTCTCTGGGCATTATGGTTTGTAATACAGATACTGAGAAGCCATTGTGTTCGATCCTTTACCCACTTTCAGCACACATTCCCAACCATCATTATCATAGTGTCCACATCTTTCCAGTGTGAACATCACCCAGTTAATTCAGGGGATCATGAGGTGCCAAGAATTTCTCTATCACAACTGCCCTCTCTGCCAGCACTTGAGGCAGGCTTCCATCCATGAACCAATCCTCCTGGTCCTTGTTCTCTTTGTTCTCTGTCCTTGGATATTAGTCTCATACTATGGTTTTTTTTTTTTTTTTTGGGGTCACACCCAGCAATGCTCAGGTGTTACTCCTGGCTCTTTGCTCAGAAATTACTCTTGGCTCTGCTTGGGGGCTCGTATGGGATGCAGCGGATCGAACCCGGGTTGGCTGCATGGAAGGCAAACATCCTATCTGCTGTGCTATTGCTCCAGCCCCTCATTCTATGATTTTTATATGCCACACATAAGTGAGTTCCATTGTGTGTTCATGGGAGATGTATATTTTTTGGGTGGCACCACACCAGCAGTGTTCTGTGCTTACTTATGGCTCTGCACTCAGGTGTCACTCCTTGTGGGTTTGGGGCTACATGTGGTGCTGGGAATAAAATCTCAGTCAGCTGCATTCAAGGGAAGGATTCTACACACTATAATTACTATACCTCCGACCCCTGTGAGATATGCTTTTTAAAAATATATATGCATATTATTTTTTGTGCCAGGGCCAAAAAGATTGTTCATAATAAACCTTTAGGTAATGTGACCTTAATGTGCTTCATAAACCTTTTACCTCTAAGATATGCTGACACTCTTTAGTTTTTCTTTTATAACTGAGGATTTTATTTATTTTTTTTTTTTTTTTTGGGGGGCACACATGACTGCTTTAGGGATTAATCCTGCCTCTGTACTCAGGTGTCACTCCTGATATGGTTCAGAGAACCATATGTAGTGTTGGGGATTGAAATGGGTTAACTGCATGCAAGGCAAGCATTGATCCATTGTACTATATCCCCAGCCCAATGTTTGAGGAGTTCTTTTGAGTGGATATTCACCTTCCTGTATATACTTTGCTTTTTTTTTTGGTGGGTTATTTCTGGCAGTACTTTATTTAGAAGTTAACTATTTTTTTGTGCTTAAAGACAAGTCATACAAGTGATAAGAAAGTGTTATGGTGAAGGCCTTTAGTTAAGTTCTTGGCACCTCATGATCCTCTGAATGTAACTGGGTACTATGAGACTGGAGTGTCACCGTGAGCCGCCACCTGATTCCTATAAGATGCTTGGGGAGGCTTCTCCTCTACAATCGAAGGGAAAATTTTTTTTATACTCTAACATGTGGGGTGAGATGAGTATTCTGGTTTGGAATAGATGGTTATATATTTCTATATACTAATACTCTACACTAGTATAAATAATATTTTGTACACTATACATGCTTTCATGTAGTATTGTATACACTTGTATGCCTTTCATCCACTATTCTGAGCCTTTAGTGTCCCTATAAATTTAGAAATTTATGTCATCAGTTATAGACATTGCTAAAGACAAAGTTATAGGCAAAGGCATAATCAATTGCCTTTGATTTTGTGTTTTTCTTCCTTTCAGGGAGAGGCAAACTAGCAGTACTTGAGGGATTATGCAGTACTAGGGCTAGAACTTGAGTCCTCACATGCAAAGCATGCACTTAAACTCACTGTTTTACATTTTTTGTAACATTTATGAAACTCCTATATTATGAACTAATATGTAATAGTCCTTATTTTTTTTCCTATTTTGCTTATTTTTTTCTATAAAGTTATCATTTCTCAATCTCTAAGAGACTTTAAAATTATTTTTTCCTTACAATGTCATATTTTTCCTTCATAGTTGTAAAATGATTTAGTATTATTATTATTATTATAAATATTTTAGAAATTAAACAATAATGAGAGCAAACTTTTGTTTAAGTTTTAGTCAAACAATCATAGGATATCATAACCAAAGCTTTATTTAAACATAGTTGACTAATTAAGTGAAACAACCTGACTGATTTTTTTTACATCACTCTTTCTGGAATCTGGTTATTTATTTCCTGACTGATTTTTGTCCCCCAAATTTTTTATAGTTAAAACTTGAATTGTGAACATAGCTCAAATTTTATTTATTTAATTTTTAATTTTTTTTATGAACGATAACTTTGGGCTTACACCCAGCTGTGCTTAGTCAGGATTTAACTACTCACACTGTGCTCAGAGATTACTCCTGGACGTGCTCATGTGACCACATGTGGTGCTGGGATCGAAACCTGGATTGATAGCACCTACCCAATGGAACATCATTCTGTACCTCCAAATTTTATTTTATAGTTTGTAATAGTCTGAAACATTTTTTCTCTCTTCTCATTGTTTTAGGCAGAATTCCTCACCACAAAAATTAGCATAGTAGCTTTATTTGAAATATGTAATTCTATAAATATATATGCACACCATAGAAATATTAATTCTCAGGATTTCCTGTAAAAATATACCAATAGTAACCCACAGAACTCACTTTCTGTACTGAGTAAGTATCTGCCGTCTTGTCATATTTTAGAACTCAAGCTCTTGAAGTTTTTCTGAGATCAAGGTACTCTTCTAAATGCACTTACAATTTAACTTTTGAGAAGTTACCTACTTCTCTTCTGGTATTTCATATAGAAATTGATTTCTTTTTAAATATTCTTTGTTATACTTCAAAAATATTCATTAGTGTTAGTAAAAGTATATTTATTAGATACATTAGGTTCTTTTCTTCTTGCTCTAGTCTTTTCTTGTCAGAAAATAACTGAATTCCAGAGGCAACCTGGTTACCAATCCTACTTAATTTTGTGTGTGTGTGTGTATGTGTGTGTCTGTATTTATATTTTTTCACTTGCAGTAGATATTGGACATAATACTGATCCAGTATGTATTTTGCAGTATAAGATTAATTCCCTTATTTTATTGCTAATTTCTGTGACTACAACAGACTCCCAAGACAGAGTAGTTTATAAAGATAGCACAGAGTGAAATTCTCTTTCTGCTAAGCCATATGTTCAATTATCCATAATCTCACATTTTAAACTCTTTGGTTTGATGTATATTGTTTGGAAAAAGTTGCCAGTTAACTGATTGTCAATGCTAACAATAAAGAAAAGAGTTAGGTAATTGTAGGAAATATATAACGTTGCCCTATATGAACTTTTGGTTATTTAGGGGCTTGGGATGCAATCAGTATTAAAGATTGTAAGTCATTTAATTCTGTGTGTTGCTCAAAATATACATTCTCACATGTATATTCTATAAAAGGAATAGATTTGGGCCATGGTGTAATTGTTGTGTATTATTTGGAAACAACTACTTAACAAATAAGGCTTTATTTTGAGGAGTCTTAGGGGACTTAAATGATCCTGAGCTATTTTTGTCTGTACAAGAGAAAAAATAGTCCATTTATGTCTATCAGGATATTTTTAGGACTGTTTGAACTGCTTGGATCAAATTGCAACCTCATCTACTAAATTTTTTTTTATTTTAATAATTTGAGAGAGTAGATGAGAATTCTTGATCCTGCCTACTAGCCCTAATGAGAATTCAAGCAATGTGGGCTTCTAAAGCCACAATTCTTGGATGTCTCTAATTCTAATATACAGTGGCATGCTGACTATATCAATCTACTTGAGTTCCTGTGGAGATTTTATTAAACCACTTTGACAAAAATCTATTTTGATCAGTAGGCATCATGGTTACAAACAATAAGACCTCCCTGAGAAGCAAACATTCCTGTCCAGAGGAACTCAAATGTTTCCGGTGGAACAGATTCCCTACTGCCAAATCTAGTTTTCATGCATATTTGGTTTTCTATCTCTCTCCCTCATGTTCTTTCTCCTTTCCTCCTTTCTTATTTATTCTTCTCACTTATAACTATGTCCATGAAATATTATGAAAATTGGTACTGATATTCCTTTAAAAAATCTTATTCTTATCTCTAAAACCGATAAATAATACAATATTTTATTGGACTTGGTTCTTTGCAATGTATTATCCTATTTAATCCCCACAACAACCTTGCAAGATAAGCTATTCAATTTTTTAAAGCCTCGATATGTTTTCCTTTTACTGACAGTGTGATTTGCACAGACTGTCTTTTAATTTGGAGTATAATCTTTGAATTAGATTGAAAAAAATAAAACACCTACTAGGATATTTTATACATTTATGCTGTAATCATTTAACCTATTTAATTTGTCTGAGAATAATGGAAGTTTTATTCTTATGCAAACAGGTTTAAGAAGTTTATGTTAAATTGAATGTTTCAGAGAGAAGTAAACTTACAAAGATGACAGTACAGTGATTCATCATTTAGATGGAACATCTTTATGATTTCTACTTATTTTTCTGTGGCTATCTCCATGAAGAAATAGGAAATTGCAACTGCTGTTTTTAGGTAGTATACCTCTTATATGGTCTTGTAAGGATTTGTCACCATGAGAATCAAAAGCAGAGACATCATTTAAAATCCTGCAATTAAGTATATGCTTGTCAGTAGCACAGTTGTGAATCTTTGATAGTGTGGGTAATGTGTGTTTTCTTCTCAGTTTACTGAGGTGGTGGTAATGGAAGCCAAGCTCAAACATCAAAGAGAAGAGGTCTTTCTTTGTAGGAAAACATCATTACATTTTCACACCATTAGGATGATAGAAGTATAGCATCTCCTCTGCATGAAGTAGATGCTTTTGATTATTTTTTTTAAAACTAAGCATGGACTAAAAAAGCATATAATACAGATCATTACTTGTACATCTATTAATACTACAATACTGCAGATAATGTATATTGATTACCTTATTAAGCATTTTTTAGGACAGGGGAAGGATATTCAAGAACTCAGTAATCAAAACTATTTTAATTAATTATTACTAGTTATATAGGCATACATGTATCTAATTTTCTGTCATTTAAATGACATTCCCTTGAAAGCTTGAAGCACTCTTTATAATATGATAGCCTCATAAAAATCAGCCCCAGAAATTATTAGAGTTAGGCCATCAGGCAATATATTGCTTTTTGGGTCACACCCAGCAATGCTCAGAGGCTTCTCCCAGCCCTTAGCTCAGGAATTACTCCTGGAGTTGCTCAGGGGACCATATGGGATGCCGGGGATCGAACCTGGGTCAGCCACGTGCAAGACAAATGCCCTACCCCCTGTACTATCAGTCCGGTCCCTGTAACTATATTGTTAAATGAACCATTTTATTAAAGGAGGGGTATACTTTGAAATGAGACTTATTGAAAAATTTTATTTAAATAAATCTGGCATTGAAAAGATGGTATAGGGTAATCATAGATGAATCAAATATGCCTAAATTATTCTACAGTTATTATTTTCATTCCTGTTCACATAACTTTACCTTTAACAAAGAAGTATTACAAGATAGTACTGATAAAAAACAGCAATAGTGATACTAGTGACAAATTCATCCCAAACACAAAAAGATGAAAAAATGCTTCCAGATGTCTATGTGTTTCACACGTACAAAAAGATTGCCAGATGTAGAATGAAATCCATCCCACAGGGATCAGAACACCACAAGAGGAAACACATTTTAATGGCTAACACACTTTTTTTTGATTGGTAGAATCCATTTCCCCGTTAAAGCTCCTGAGAAGACCAAAATGCCACTCTAAGCAGCTGTTGTTTAGTTAATTTTTACATCCGAATATTCCTCAGATTAGGTTATGTTATCACAAAAATCTTTGCAGCATCATTTAGTTGATAATTGACTATCACTTTTTCCAGATAATATAATATCAACTACAAAAAATTTTAGGACATGTTGTAAAAATAATGATTTTGGTTTAATATCTTCAATTAGAAAACCCAAACAACCTGGGTTTTTTCATTATTGTTACATTGGCTTTCCAGAAATATACAAGAGTCATAATATTTATATAAATCAGGAAACCAGCTTCTTATAAAAATGTTCTCTACTGTTGCTGGCATAAAACAGCTAATTATTTGTAGTTTAATCATTAATACTAGCTATCCTGGAGACAATAGGATTAAAGTGTGAAATACAGAAAGTGTTCAAGTACATTTCTACCAATTTAAGGTGAACTTCTTTCTATTAGTGTTGCTATCTATGCTACTATAGATTTTATTTATTGTCACTTGTTACTTGTCACTTGTCTTCCTATTGTTCATAGATTTGCTCAAGCGCGCACCAGTAATGGTCTCCATTCATTGGGAATGAGATCCATTATTGTTACTGTTTATTATAACTTCTTTATAGTAACTTTACTACTTTTTTATCTCCCTTCTTATTTAATATTTAAGTAATTGTTGACTATAGTGTTATTTGACAGAGAAATACAAATAGACCAATGAAGTAGAATAGTGTTCATATATCCACCAAATGGAAGAGTTAAGAGTATCACAAATAGGGAAAACCATGGTTTTAAATGTTGAATTCTATCATATTTCGCTATTCATCTGGAAACAGGTAGGACTTCAGGAAAAATGGAAACTTAAACGTAAATGCTAAAAATCTTAGAGGGGCAAGAACAATGATACAATAGGAAGGGATTCTGCCTTTCATGCAGCCAACAGTATTCAATTGCTGGTACCCCAAGCACCGCCAGAAGTAATTCCTGAGTACAGAGCTAGAAGTAACCCCTGATCATTGCTAGCCATGACTAAAAAAAGTCACAACCAAATAAAAAATAAATAAATCTTAAAAATGTAGACTACATAAGAGAGTGCAGAAAGCTCTCTTAGAGTAAGGCTGCTCAGAATCTATTAATGATTTAAATGTGAATAGAGTCACTTACACTAAATTTTCAAAAATAAATTTAGTAAAAAGTTTGGTATGAAATTAAAATTAAAATTACAGAAAAGACAAAAGATCATCAGAGATGACTTTGAGAGTCTGTGTGCCATGAAACAAGAGAGCCTGGAAACAATGGACAAATTTCTGAAGTCATATAGCCTCCTATGGCTGAAACAAGAAAACCTGCAATACCAGAATAAGCCAATCACCATCAAGGAAATTGAAACAGTAATTAAAAGTCTGCCCAAACACAAAAGCCCAGGTCCAGATGGATTCACTAATGAATTCTTCCAAACATTTGAGGAGGATCTACTGCCAATCCTTTTCAAGATCTTCCAGCAAATAGAAGAAACAGAAATAGCTTCTACAAGGAACATATCATCATGATACCCAAAGCAGACAGAGATATCACAAAAAAAAAAAAACTACAGATCAATCTCCCTGATCAATGCTAACATCTTCAATAAAATACTAACAAACAGAATCCAAAGAGTCATCAAAAGATTATACATTATGACCAAGGATTCATCCCGGGAATGCAACAATGGTTCAGTATTCAAAAATCATCAACATAATACATCACAACAATAAGAGAAAAAAATAGAAACCATATAATAAAATCATTAGATGCAGACAAAGCATTTGACAAGATCCAACATGCATTCATGATAAAAGCTCTCCATAAAATGGGAATTGAAGGAACCTTACTCAATATAATCAGAGCCATCTACTAAAAGCCCACAGCAAGCATCATTCTCAATGGGGGAAAACCGAAAGCCTTCCCTTAGATTGGGGACAAGATAGGGTTGCCTACTCTCACCATTTCTAGTCAATATAGTACTGTATGTACTTACCATAGCAATCAGGGAAGAAAATGACATTAAGGGCATCCAGATAAACAAGTAAGAAGTCAAACTATCACTATTTGCAGATGACATGATAGTGTGCTTAGAAAACCTTAAACTCTCCACCAAAAAGCTCCTAGAAACAATAGATACATATAGTAGAGTTGCAGGGTATAAAACCAACACCCAAATTCAATGGCTTTCCTATATACAAATAACTAAAAGAGAAGAAAGGGATCTTAAGAAAACAATCCCATTCACAATTGTGCCATAAAAACCAAGTACCTACGAATTAGTTTAAATAAGAATGTAAAAGAACCTGTACAAAAAAAACTACAAAACGCTGCTTCAGGAAATAAAAGAGGACATGAGAAAATGGAGACACATCCATGCTCATTGATTGGGAGGAGTTAATGTTTTCAAAATAGTAATACTCCTTAGAGCTTTATACAGATTCAATGTGGTCCCTTTAAGGATACATATGACATTCCTCAAAGAAATTGACCGAACACTTCTGAATTTGTATGGAATTACAAACCCCCATGGATAGCTAAAGCAATCCTTGGGAAAAAAGAAGATAGGAGGCATCGTTTTTAGCAACTTTAAACTAAACTACAAAGCAGTAATAATTAAAGTAGCATGGAATTGGAGTAAAACCAGACCTGTGGACAAATGGAATAGAGTTGAGTGTCCTGACATCAATCCTCAAATACATGATCGTTTAATCTTTGATAAAGGAGTAAAAAGTACAAAAATGGAGCAATGAAAGCCCTTTCAACAAGTGGTGCTGGGAAAACTGGGCAACTATGTGTAAAAAAATGAACTTAGCCCTCTGTCTAACACCATGCACAAACATCAGATCAAAATGGATTAAAGATCTCAATATCAGATCTCACTCCATAATGTACATCAAAGTAATTATACGCAAAATCCTCCACGACATTGAAGGTAAATGCATCATCAAGGTGAAACACCACTAACAAAGCAATTGGAAGTGAAGATAAACATATTGGACTACATGAAACTAATAAGCTTCTGCACCTCAAAAGAAATGATGACCAGGATACAAAGACAGTCCACAGAGTGGGAAAGAATATACACCCAATACTCATCTGATAAAGGTTAATATCCAGGATATATCAGGCACTGATACAAATTTTCAAGAAGAATACAGCCAGCCCCATTAAAAAATGGGAGAAGAAATTAACA
>JAJIBD010002814.1:0-71448 GCA_021461705.1 Cryptotis parvus
CCCAAATGACAACAGAATAATAATATAAATAAATTAAAAAAGAAAGGGCAGGAGCATTTCTTATTGACCATCAGGGACGGACAATTAAACAATTAAATGATCTGATAAATGGTGACTTCTAAGAAAAGACTTAATTCATAAGGTCATGGGATTTTTTTATTACATCATACTGCTTTATCTGACGAAATTCCCAAGACAGTCACTGACATTCAAGCTTGACCTCTGAACAGTTTAAAGTTCATCGAAAATTAGGCCTAAAGGAACAAAGAGAGGGATCCAAGGGCTTCTTTGCACTCATCAGTTGTGGACCAGAGGAAATGCGAAGTGGCTTGCTTTACCCAGGAGAAAAGGCTACCACGGCAAATAGAACCGAGACTGATTTAGAATCTTCCGGTAAATGTTTCTTAGACATTTGCAGTCCTCTGGGTTTACCTTTACGATTCTAAAACAACGATGCTTTATCCAAGTCAGATTGAAGATTGCAAACCTGAGGGTTTGAAGAGCCCTCTTGAGCACATTTTGTGAGTCTTATAGAGCTCACCAAATTAAACTGAGCTCGCAATGAAGTATCCTACTTGAACTTTTGCATGGGCAAAGAGGTTGGACAGGGGTAAAGCTTTTGCTTTGCATGCAGCTGATCTGAAGCCGAGTGTGACAGTCCCCCCATTTCCTAACCCCCACATTGTATTTGGACAGATGTTCTGAGAAAAAACTCAACAACGTAGAAGTGATGAGGTGGGAAGATTCTCTCCTGATTTTTTTTTTCTTTTTTGGGTCACACCCGGCAATGCTCAGGGGTTACTCCTGGCAGTTCCCGGGGACCATATGGGATGCTAAGGATGGAACCAGGGTCAGCCGCGTGCAAGGCAAACGCCCTACTCACTGTACCATCGCTCCAGCCCCTTTCCTCCTGATTTTAAAAGCAGCGATGGTCAGAAGAAACCATGCGAACTTCTTGGTACTCAGTTATTCAGGAGGCCCTGAAGGTGAAAACCATAACCTCAACAGCTGACTCCAAGGCTCTACTCCCATCACATTGTTTAAAAGAGCAGGGGCAGAAAGAAGACAGAACGACACCTGTTGGTAATTTCCCCCAAGTGACACTTTTGCTTTGCCAAAGCCCATAGCACGTTGAACTTGAGAGTGAAGGTCCCCCTGGTAACAGCCTGCTGGTAGCACCTTTAAACACTTCCCTGCTTTTTAAACAGCCAAGGGAGGTAAAACCTGCAGAGAGCTCGGCAAGGGGGGGCCTGAGGAAGGCCCTGCAGAGGTGCTTCATTAACCCGATTAAGCAGGTGGATGGAGAGAGCCCTTGCTGATAATTTACACCTTGCTAATGAAGCGTGTGACTCTTAATCTCCTCCAAACAAGATACACTCATGAAACTCTGGTTCAAGGAAGGGGAAATTAATTAGGTGAAAAAACTACGAGATTATAGCAGAGGGATTCCTGCAAGGCAACTGTAACCTGGGTGGTGATTCATTTTAGCCTTTCTGAAATTAATGGCTGAGCTGTCAAGTAAACACGTTGTGGTATCTTTTGGGGCTTATACGAAGTTCAAAAGGGTGCATCATTATGCGTCTGATTTTCTATTTCATGGGATGGCTTAGAAAATAACTTTCATGGAAATGGTGGCGCTGGTTTCTAGTAAGTAATTTTAATACATTTGACTCCAGTACAACTATTTCTAGTTAAGACTGGATAAGAAGATTTGGTTATATATAACCTATAATTTAAAATGTTAACTTGCAAAGTCATTCTTATAGCTAGTGCAAGATATGAAGGGATATTATATCATGGAAAACAGCATTGAAAATTATTAGAATTATTACGTCTTATGGTATTATCAATTTACTAAAGGAATTATTGTAGCCAATATTTATCACATAGAGGTCAATATCAAATATTAGCTAAGTACTTTCGATGTGTTCATTTCTGAGTTCATATCCTAACATTATGAGAGACATTTTAGTCCCATTTCATTTATTTTGGTTTTGCTTTGTTTTAGCTTTTTTGGGTTACACCGGCAATGCTCAGAGTTACTCCTGGCTCTGCACTTAGGAATTACTCCTGATGGTGTTCAGGGACCATATGGGATGCTGGGAATCGAACCCACTACCACCGCGTGCAAGACAAATGCCATATCCACTTTACTATTGCTCCAGACCTTTAGTCCCATTTCCTTATAAATGATTAAATGAAAGGCAAAGAAGTGATATGATTTATTGTGCCTTGCTAAATGTTTAATTGCACATTTGTAAGTAAACCAGATCCTCATGGTCACTGTATCTCACTGTCTTCCTTGTTCATCATCGATTTGCTCGGTGGGCACCAGTAACATCTCCATATATCCTGTCTCATGCAAGTAGAGCCCAAAGGCAGCTGCTTGCTCCAGGAACATACAGAGCCTCAAACCAATCCATCAGGTCATGGGAATGAGGTCTATAATTGTTACTGGTATTTGGCATATCAAATACGACAAGGGTAGCTTGCCAGGCTCTGCCGTGTGGGTAGCATATTCTTGTAGTCATCTCTAAATCCAGCATTTATTGATGAACCACGCAAAGTAAGAAATTAAACTTGTGTTAAACTTGTGTTATTTTATCTCTTTATTTCTAAATTTAATTAATTAATTAATATTATGGCATTTTGGGTCACGCCCAGTAATGCTCAGGGTGTAATTCCTGGGGTTACTCCTGGTTTGGCACTCAGGAATTACTCTTGGCAGTGCTTAGAGGACCATATGGGATGCTGGGGTTTGAATCCAAGCCTGCTGCTTGCAAGGCAACTGCACTACCTGCTGTATTATCACTCTGGCCCCAAGTTGTATGTATGAATTATTTTTTTGTTTTGGGGGTCACACCCAGCAATGTTCAGGGGGTTACTCCTGGTTCTGCACTCAGGAATTACTCCTGGCAGTGCTTGGGGACCATATAGGATGCTGGAGATTAAACCTGGGTTGGCAGTGTGCAAGGCAAATGCCTATACCTGCTGAACTATTGCCCTGGCTTCCCAACTTGTATTTATTTTAAAGAATTTCTCATACTTGAGGTCAAGCACAGCTATGGTCTAGATTTCCACACTAGAGTATTTTTTTTGCTTGTTTGGGTTTTGGTTTTGGGCAAAACCTAGTGAGGTTCAGGGCTTGCTCCTGGCTTTTTGCTTAGGATTCACTCTTGGTGGAATTCAGGAGACCATATGCTGTGCTGGGGATCCAACTCAGGTCTGCCATGTGCAAGGCAAGTGTCCTACTCTCTGTACTACTACTCTGGCCCCTACACCAAAGTTTTAAAACCATGTAGAGCTTTAAAGAAATCTTCACAATGAGCTTGACCTGGATTGAAATTTCCTGTCTTTTCCTATGACCTCAAGCAAGTGACTGAAATTTAGAAGTCTGATCCTGCCTTGTCCAATTGAGTCTTCCAGTGCTATTATGTGGGATGGACTTGCTACAGAACAGCAAGTCCAGTCATGACGCTGTCTGTTGGGGGCCGCCGGGGGTCCCCCAACAGTGCCGGGAAGCAAGTTCCCTTCTACCTCTGAAGCCTGCGGGGGAATGGATGAAGATTCAGGAATCCGATGCAGTTTTAAAAGGCTTTACTTATCACAGGTTCAGACATACAAACCAGCAATAGGAAAGACCTGGTGCTTAGGATTCCCGGCTAGAACCCCAGCCATGTGTAGGCCAAGATGGCGGCCACCACGAGTAAAGGCCCTGTAAAGAGGAGACAAAAACAAGACTCCCAAGAAGGGTGCGAGCCCAAAAAGAGAGCCCAAAAAGAGAGCGAGAGAGAGGAAGCAGGCTGGTTTTATACCCCTGCAACTCAGACCTCCCACTATTATGGGAATCAGAAAGGGTCATGCCCTTAGGTAATTTCTCCCAGCACCTCACCTAGGCCCTATTATATGCTAAGGTTTTGAGCCAAGATCTGCCTGGAATTGCCTTTATAGGGTAGGGAAGGGGGTTTCTGAGATGGCATGTCTCTGTACCAAAGACTAATACTAATGCCAGTTAAATATTTCTCCAAGCCTTCACAAGGGTCTCCTCTACTTCACGAGAGTTTTGTATTTTAGTTGTCTTTGAGTAATCAGGGAGCCATGCTTGCTTGCTTGGAGGCAAACAGCATATCTCTCTGGTCTAATTACTTAGAGATCCAACAAGGCCAGGCAAATATGCTGGTAAGATTTAGCTAGTCCCATGATGATTGTGGTAGCATGAGAGAATATTTATACCAGCCAGTACAGAATACATGGTCAGATAAACTGCCACATTTAGACTACCCCCTTGTCTCTGAAGTGACCTGCAGGAGGCAATCCAGGGCAGATGCAGAGGCTCATAGAGGAGTCCTGCAACAGCTGTCTCCCAACTTTACCTCTTTGAGTCCAGAGCTGAGTTCAAGCTGCACATTTTTAGAAGAGCTTCAATTTCCTGTCACTTGGGCTCTTTTCTGCTTTATCCATCCCAAGTTCTAGGTCATGCAGTAATTTTATTGTATCATTCCTGATTTGGTGTCTGCACACATTACATGTTCCCCAACTGGATGGTCTTCTCTTTCTTTTTCTTTTTCTTTTTTTTTTTCTTTTTTGTGTCACTCACGGCGATGCTCAGTGGTTACTCCTGGCTCTGCACTCAGGAATTACTCCTGGCAGTGCTCAGGGGACCATATGGGATTCCAGGGATCGAACCTGGGTTGGCTGAGTGTAAATACCCTACCTGCTGTGCTATCACTCTGGCCTTGCTTTTCTTTTTCTTTTTCTTTTCTTTTTCTTTTCTTTTCTTTTCTTTTCTTTTCTTTTCTTTTCTTTTCTTTTCTTTTCTTTTCTTTTCTTTTCTTTTTTTTTTCTGTCAGTCACTCAGCCTACAAATTCCAGCTCAATTTCTAAGTTTCTTCATTGACCCATTTATCTAGCTAGTTAATCAAGACAGTGTTTTTAAGGGCTGGTGAAGTAGCCCAAAGGGATGAAGGCATACTTTGCATGTGGGAACCTCAGATTTGATCCTAGGCACCTCATTGTCCCCTGAGTACTACTGGGAGGAGCCCTGGAATACAGAGCTGGGAGTAACCCCTGAGCAAAGCACCACCAATTTTAACCCAAATACAAAAGGAAACTAACAGAAGCATTTCTTCATCAAATGTCAAGCACAAGAAATAAGTCACAAGGACCCTAAGACAAACAGAAGGGACTCAAGTAGGATGGTACTTAGAGACAACAGATACATAAACCAACCATTGTAGGTGGGGTGGGGAGAAGGCTGAGACTAAAGTACAGTCTGCAGACATTGGTGGTGGGAGATGGATTTGGGTGTGAGGGATGGAGTGTTGGAACACTGTAGAACCAAAACTCTACATGAGCATCTTTCAATTGCATGTCTAAAAATGGTGTAATAATATTGGGGGAAATAATAAAATAAAAATTAAATCGATAAAAACATAGTACAAGGGTCAAGCTACAGAGAAGCAGAGAAGATGATTCCTGGGTGGGATAATAAAAAATACAAAAAAGGAAAAAAAAAAATAAAGTACAGTGCAGTAACCTGATGACTGAGGTAGGCGGAACCCTAAGGTACTAAACAGTTCCTTCAATTACAATTTCCTAATTCAGCTCTCTGAACTTGTTAATAATAAACAAGTTATTTTTAAAGTCTTGTCTCCCTTTTATTTTGTTACTTTTCTATTTTAATTTTTTATTGTAACATTGACTTATAGCATGATGTAGGTTTTAGGTATTTAGCAATATGGTTCAACAACTCTATGTCCTAATTATGTTCTTCATCAAAGGTCTGATTTCTAACCTTTCATGTATCTACATATCTTTCATGTAGTCAGCAGGGCTTTTCCTGATTTGGGGTGGGGGGGTTAGGGCCACACCCAGCAGTGCGCAGGGCTTACTCCTGCCTCTATGATCAGGGATCACTTATGGCAACTTAAGGGACCACATGGGATACAGGGATGGAACCTGGGTCAGCCACGTGTGAGGCAAATGCCCTCCCGCTGTGCTACTACTCCGGCATGTAGTTGGTGGGGTTCATCCCTGTCATTGCTTAGGATTCCCCCTGCATTGTTGGGAGTGATCCCCAAGTACAAAGTAAGAAATGGCCCCTGAACACCCCAGGGCATGCCCAGGCTGCCAATATAATGAGCTTCCATTTTTTCCTTTACCAACCTACCAAACCCGTTGTCCCTTGTTTGGTTTGTTTGGTTACTTACTTGCTTTGTTTCTTTGTCTCTCACCTATAGGTGAAATCATAGCATTTATCTTTCTTTTCTCTTCACCCCCTCCCACCCATTGTTCCCTGCCTTATCTGTTTCTTCTGGGTTCTCATATCTATTGTTTGTTGTCCGTCTTTTTTTTTTTCCGGGAAGGGCATGGGTTAGGAGTGAAGTTGGGTCTCATCCTGTGATGCTCAGAGTTTTCTCTTGGCTCTGTGCTCAGGGATCATACCTGGCAGTGCTCAGGAGATCATATGAGGTACAGAAAACTGAGCAGTATCCTTCTCACTCTCTACCCCTCTTCTCCATCTTTATTGGCAAAAGTTCCCTCAAAAAGTTGAGTGATCCTGGCTTGTCCATTTATTTGTATTTATCTATTTTGTTTTGGGGCCACAGCCAGCAATGCCCAGGGGTTATTCTTGGCGCTCTGCACTCAGGAATTATGGCTGGCTGTGCTCAGGGGATATATATATGGGATGCTGGGGATCTAAGCTGGGTCAGTTGTGTGCAAGGCAAGTGCACTTCCTGCTTGTCCTACTGCTCTGGCCCCATCTCCACTCATATTTAAACATGAGATTCTAAAAGCTAATGAGAAGCTCTGTGTGCAAGAGGAATGTTTTACTGATAATTGGGGTTTACTGTAGGGTGATTGTGGGTAAACTGGTCTTTATATTTGGGAACTGCAAGATTTTTGGTATCTCCTAAGAAGAAATATCTGCTGGGGGTGGGGGGAAGAGGGGCTGAAACGATAGCACAGTGAATAGGCCTTGCACGAGACCAACCTGGGTTCGATCCCTGGCATCCCATATGGTCCCCTGAGCAGCACCAGAAGTAATTCCTGAGTGCAGAACCTGGAGTAACCCTTGAGCATCGCCAAGTATCACCCAAAAAAAAAAAAAAAATCTGCAGGTAAGGTTTCAACAGGGGTAATACCTCTGTGCTCCCTGTTACAGCCCTATCTATCATCAAAACGTAAATTTTTTTTTTGTTAGTTTGTTTTGGGGCTGCATCCAGGACTTATTCCTGAGTCTGCTCTCAGGAATTTCTCTTGGCCATGCTTGGGGAAACCCTATGGGGTGCCAGGGATCAAACCTGCTCCAGCCACATGCAAGGCAAACACGCCCCCTCTCTGTGCTATCACTCCAGCCCAGCTCTTATTTTTGCTTCTCAAACCCATGTCCTTGACTGAAGCCCAACGTTTGGTTTCCTGTCACCATGTCTTTGGGTCAGAGGGAGGTTTCTCAGTCCTGTGTGTGCAGCCACAGGCAGGAATGTTCCTTGATGTAAAGGCCACTCTCCTAATTCACTCCATTTAACCATATCTGAGACTCCCAAAGCCAGAGCCCCTCTTGTGGAGTAGCAAATCCACTGGCTTTTGTTTTGCTGTGTTGTGTTTTTGGCCTTTCCCCTCTGCAGATGCTGGCAATTGTCCTTGCTTTGCTGCCTCTGTTGTGCCTGGAGTCTGACTTCAGAATCTTGGTGCAACTCTTAGCCTGGCCTCTCCCGGAAGTGGTAATTCCTGGGAATCCATCCCAGACACTCTGGGCAGCTTTCGTGAAAAAGATTTTATTAATTCATTAAGACTTCATGGGTGGCATGGAAAGGGAACCAAGCCAAAGAGTTTTCAGCAAAAATAGGAGGAATATTTTAGGAACTGGAGGGTTTGAGGAATGTTTCATTCGTTCAAAGACAGGGGAGCATTGATGTAGTTGTTCTCGAACCTAAATGCAAATCCTCAGGGTTTTCAATTTCTTCTCTCTTTAGGGCAGTTTTCATTTAACTCCTTACTTTCTCTCTGGCCAGTCCTCTCTCTGTGGCCCATCTGCTGGAACATAGACTCCTATAGCTTCTGGGGTAACTGCTGAGATTCTAGTATAAGAGCAACTCAGCGTTCTAGCTTTGCAACCCAAATTCTTTCCAAATTCTGAAGGAAAGATTATGGGCAAATAATAATTATGATAATAAGCAAAGATTATGGAAGGAATTATGGGTACTCATGGGTGGCAGTGATAGCACAGCAGGTAGGGTGTTTGCCTTCCGTGGTCGACCCGGGATGGTGTCGATCCCAGCATCCATATGGTCCCCTGAGCACTGCCAGGAGTAAATCCTGAGTGAAGAGCCAGGAATAACCCCCTGAGCATCGTTAGGTGTGACCCAAAAAATCAATAAAATAAAAATAAAATAACCAACAACAAAAAACCTCCTTGGGTATTTGCATGTTTTGTGTTTGGGCCACACCCAGCAATGCTTAGGGTTTACTCCCTGCTCTGCATTCATGAATACTCCTGGCAGCACTCAAGGGACCATATGGATAGGCAGGGATAATGGGGGTGAGGGGTGCGGGTGGGGGTAGGGGGATCTTGTGCAAGGCAAGTGCCTAACTTATTACTATCTCTCCAACCCCTGTTTTTTGTTTGTTTGCTTGCTTTTTAAGCTTTGAACATTTTGCATTTTGGTGATGGCAGGAGAGAGGAAGGTGGTCGGTCCACAGCCATCAGTGCTTCAGGACTACTCCCAGCTCTGTGCTAGAAATAGGTAACTTCTGACTGTGCTTGGAGGACCATGTAGTGCTAGAAATTAAACTTGGGTGACATGCATGCAAGGCAAGTGCCCTACCACTGTGCTATCTCTCCAATCTCCAAGCCAAATACATTAAAAATAACAATACCATATTTAAGATTGTGGTGATCTTTTGATGAGCAAGTTCATTACTATGCATTCTTTCAATTACATGATGTTCATTATTTGCCCCCATATAACAAAACTGTAGCGTGAATATCAGTTTTTTGACAGAGTGCTATGGCTTTTATTTTTCACTTTTTGGGTCACACCCAGCGATGCTCAGGGCTTACTCCTGGCTCTCCATTCAGGAATTACATTTGGCAGTGCTCAGGGGACCACATGGGATGCCAGGGATTGAACCTGAGTCAGCTGCATGTGAGGCAAATGTCCTATCCACTGTAGTATGGCTCGAACCCCACTGTGGCATATTTCACAGATGGTCATATACTGAGTGATCCTGGCTTTATTGGGACATTTGACTTACTGTGGTGGTCAGGAACTGTACCCACAATAAGTCCAATGTGTGTCCCTAAATTGGCCCATTTGGAACAGTTCTTTAATTGTTTAAAAATTAAAGAACTGTGATTTATGAAGCTTTTGATAATTGAGTTCCAGGCATATAACATTTCAACACCAATTCCACCACCAGTGTACGTTCCTTCTACTAGTGTTCTTGTATTCCCTCTCTACTCCAAGCCCCTCCCTATCCTGGTCCATCCACTACAGTGTTTTGGATATATTGCTGTTCCATTAACCCATATCTCCAATATAACTGAAGCCCTGATGCCTGTTCACCCTCTGCCCAGTTCTCTTCTTCCCCTCTAGCTGTCTTTCTCCTCTTTAAACTGGGGTCAGGATAATCTGGGCATCCCCATTTAACTATAGTATGTTTGCTCAGGAGCTATTCCTGGTTCTCTCCTCAGGAATTAATCCTGGTGGTGCTCAGGGGAACATATGAGATGCTGGAGATCGAAGCAGGGTTGGTGCATGCAAGGCAAATATCCTACCTAATATACTATCATGCTGCCCCCACCTTATTTTTATATTTTTATTCACTGTATCACTGTATCACTGTCTTCCCGTTGTTCATCGATTTGCTCGAGCAGGCACCAGTAACATCTCCATAAGTCCTTTGCAAGCAATTATAGCCCAAGGGCATCTGCTTGCTCCAGGGACAGGAAGAGCCTCAAAACATTCTTCAGGTCATGGAATTGAGGTCCATTATTGTTACTGGTTTTTGGCATATCAAATAAAACACGGATAGCTTGCACTTATTTATTTATGGATCACACTGGTGATGCTCAAAGGTTACTCTTACCTCTACACTCAGAAATTATTCCTAGCGGTGCTTGGAGGACCATGTGAGAGGTCAGGGATTGAACCTGGGTCAGCCATGTGCAAGGCAAATGTTCTACTCTCTATACTATCACTCTGACCCCCCATCCTCCCATTTTAAAAGGAAAATATTGACCAAGACTGACTCAGGAATCTTTCAGATAACTATGGCAACACACACACTGTGCAGCCTGTTGCAAGTTCTTTTGAACATTACCCTCCAAGCAAGAAGTTTATGAGTTAGAGCCTCATCTCCCCAGTGACAGCATTCATTTTTCTAATGAAATGTTTATTGAATAGGGCAAGAGAAAGCAAGCACATGTGCTACTTATGCTAATCAGTATTTGATAAGTAGAATGCAATTTTCGCTTTAATCAACCTCGAGCCCATCATGTTCAATTAGCAATGCACTGGTGACAGTCCATGCGGAGCTAGAAGACGCAGACCAGCAAATACTGCTCAGGGATTGACAGCCGCATGTTCAGCACTGTCCAGCACTCCATGAGGCTGGCTTCCAAGATGAAAGGGGAACAACTCACCAGCCTGGCCTGAAGTCTATGTCTGGTCCCTTCAATAGGGATCTAGGGCTCAGTTCACCAATATCAGGACCTGAGATTATACATCACATGCTACTTATATACTGAGCTGCTTTATGATCATGACTGAACCTCTGAAATAAAAGGGTTGTTTATTTTTGGCCACACCCAGCAATGCTTAGGAGTTACTCCTGGCTCTGACTCAGGAAGTGCTGGTAGTGCTCAGGGCACTATATGGAATGTCTGGGATCAAATCCACGTTGGTCATGTGCAAGGCAAATGTCCTACCTGCTGTACTATTGCTTTGGCCCCAAAATGTGCTTCTAAGTAGTGTTTCATTTAAATGTTGCATAAATGCTAAGAGAAAAATTATAAGTTAGGTATATTAAAAAATAGAATCACCTTTTCAGTTTAATATTTTATGTCCTAAGATTAGTCTCTGATGCCAAAATGCAGAATGGGACTGTCTGACTCTACAATGAGCAGCATTTGGTCATGTCCACAAACAATGTCCCTATTCTAGGGGCTTTCTCTGAAAGTAGGCCCAAGGAGCCAATTATTCTGGCAGTTAGTTAAATGTTTGGTTCACACTTTTCCCAAGATACATTAAGCACTTAATGTATCTGTGAAGATGTGCTAACCCTTTAGAGAGACTTGTGGGATGATGCAGAATGTAGAAGAAGTTGTCCTTGAGAACCCGGTTAGTAGAAAAAGTCCAAAAAATTATCTTTTTAATTAATGTATAAGGTTCTTTTTCTTGTTATTGTTATGACATATTAAAATCAGGATATTCAGGGGCTGGAGCAATAGTACAGCAGGTAGGGTGTTTGCCTTTCATGTGGCTGATCTGGGTTCGATCCCCAGCATCCATATGCTCTCCTGGGCACCACCAGATGTAATTCCTGAGTGCAGATCCAGGAATAATCACTTAGCATCACTGGGTGTGACATAAAAATATAATAAAAATTAAAAAATAAACAATAAAACCTATTTAAAAAATAGGGCAGGAGTGATAGTACAGCGGGTAGGGCATTTGCCTTGCATGTGACTGACCTGGCTTTGATCCCGGCATCCCAGCTAAGAGTAACCTATGAGCATTGCCAGGTCTGACTCTCCCCAAAAAGAAAATTAAATCAGAATATTTATCCAAGTTTTTCACTAGAGGAATTTTAATTTTCACCTTGGATATAGTCAGAGGAGTCAATCCAGACACAGTCCCATTTCCATAGCACCTTCTCTAGGAAAATAATGTTTTTCTTTGGATTCACATTCTTTGAAGACAGGCAATGTGGTGTTTACTATTGTGCATCTGAGTATTTAGATCTGTAAATGACAGATATTAATATCAGTGTCAGTATGGCCTCTGCTGTAATGAAAATGTGCCATGAACATCTTTGCACATGATCTCTTTGGGATTTATGTGAGAATTTTTCTGTTATCTGCAATGCATATGGAAGAAATTCAGTGAGAAAAAAAGAGTGAAAAACAAGTAAAGGAGAGGTGAGGAGAGAAAGAAGAACTGGAGCAGAACCAAGAGTAATCCCTGAGCATTTGCAGAGTGTGACCCAAAAAAGCCCTCCCAAAGATAAATAAAAAAAAAAAAAAAAGAAAACAGTGGACTGGAGCAATAGTACAGCCAGTAGAACATTTGTCTTGCATGTGACCAACCCACGTTCACTCTCTGGCATCCCATATGGTCCCCTGAGAGCTTTCAGAAGTTATTCCAAGAGTAAGCCCTGAGTGCTGTTGAGTTTGGCTCAAACCAGAAAGCAAGAAGAAAAACAAAACCAAAACCCAAACAATCTAAAACCCAAACAAACAGATTGGGCAGCAATTAGGAACTTACCTTCCTGGATTCAATCCCCAGCACTATGTATAGTCCCCTGAGCACCCCTAGGAGTGGTATCGGAGCACAGAACCAGGAGTTAAGTCCTGAACACAGCTAGTTGTGACACAAAAAAAATAAATCCTCCACCTCTCCCCAATAATATTCTTGGGTGCAACACTAAAGTGCATATTTTCAATCATCTTTTAAAAATGTTTTACCCTGGGCATTAAACATATACTTTAAAATGTCAATTAAAGGGGCTGGAGGCGATAGCACAGCGGGTAGGGAATTTGCCTTGCACGCAGCCGACCCAGGTTTGATCCCTGGCATCCCATATGGTCCCCTGAGCACCACCAGGAGTAATTCTTGAGTGCAGAGCCAGGAGTAACCCCAGAGCATTGCCCAGTGTGACCCAAAAAAAGCAAAAATAAATAAATAAAATAAAATAAAATAAAATAAAATGTCAACTAAGGGACTGAAGCAATAGCACGGTGAGTAGGATGTTTGCCTTGTGCGCAGCCGACCTAGGTTTGATTCCCGGCATCCTATATTCCCCAAGCACTGCCAGGAGTAATTCCAGAGTAAAGAGCTAGGAGTAACTCCTGAGTGTCTCCAGGTGTGACTCAAAAAGCAAAAAAATAAAATAAAGGGGCCGGAGCGATAGCCCAGCGGGTAGTGCATTTGCCTTGCACGCGGCCGGCCCATGCCGGCAGGGGTTCGATCCCGGCATCCCATATGGTCCCCCAAACACTGCCAGGAGTGATTCCTGAGTGCAGAGCCAGGAGTAACCCCTGAGCATCGCCGGGTGTGACCCAAAAAGCAAAAAATAATTAAATAAATAAAATAAAATAAAATAAAATAAAATGCTGATTAAATCCCAATGAACTGTATGATTTGTTTAGTTTATTTCTTTAGTAATGCACAAAATAATGGTTTTGGCACAGGAAATTTTTACATAAAATGTAATTGGAACTTGTGAGTGTGAGAGTATGAGAGAGAGAGAGAGATACCAGCAATGCTCTGGGGTTACTTACTCCTGGCTCTGCACTCAGTAATTACTCCTGATGGTGCTCTGGGGATCATATAGGATGCCAGTGAGCAAACCTGGGTTGGCAAGGCAAATGTCCTACCTGCTGTGCTATCGCTCTGGCCTATAATTAAAACTTTTTTTTTTTTTTTTTGCTCTTTTTGGGTCACACCCGGCAATGCTCAGGAGTTACTCCTGGTTCTGCACTCAGGAATTACTCCTGGCGGTGCTCAGGGACCATATGGGATGTCGGGAGATCTAACCTGGACTGGCTTGAGCCGGCCATGTGCAAGGCAAACGCCCTACCCGCTGGGCTATCGCTCTGGCCCCCAAAGTTTTAACTATAAGAAAACTAAATTTTTATTGATTATACACAGATTACTATTTGTTTTCCTTTTTATTTTGGTGGGAAATTTCCAATTGGTGCTTGGGAGTTCCAGGTGTTCCTTCTGGTCATTTTTGGCCAACAAGGTCAGTGGTTTTGTTAAGGCGTTAATCTTCAGTGCTGGAGATTATCCAGTCCACCCCAAAGTACTTGGGGGCCTCTAATGTCACATCCAGTGATGCTTGGAGCTATATGGTATTGGATACTAAACTAGTGTCCAGTAGTTTACATGATACACACACATTACCCCCTGTACAAACTCTCCAATTCCTATTAAAAGAATTTCATTGGACTGGAATGAAAGCACAGCAGGTAGGGTGTTGGCAGCATCGCGGCCAACCTGGGTTTGATCCCCAGAATCCCATATGGTCCCCTGAGTACTGCCAGGAGTAATTCCTGAGCATTGCTGGGTGTGACCCCCCAAAAAAAACCCCCAACTTTTATTCACCTGTGTTGTTGATTGTCAAGTCTTGCACTCAGGACTTGACTCTAGCTTTTGCTCAAACATCACTCCTGGCAGTCCTCAGGAGACCATATACAGTTAGTCAACTCAAAGACTCATCTTGCCTGTACACTTGAGGAGAACTGTTTGACTATAGTACTACATTTCTTAGACAGTGAAACTTATAAAGTTGTTATAAATCCCAAAAGAAGAGTTGGCTCTCTGAACTGTAGCCATAGGGTTCTATATAGCCCATGCTAGTTTTGTGAGTTGAGTATTGATTATCTTTCAGAGTTTTCCAAAGTGAGATCCTTCATTATTATTGTTGACAATGTGGCTAAAAACACTCCATAAGTTAGTTAGAAATTAGAATTAGATTTCTATTCGTTAGAATTAGAAACCAGGCTGTGGGTTCCAGTAATGCATGACCACTCTGTGGTCTGGCTTTTCCTGGCCTCATTGACTACTTCCTGGACCAGGACACTCTCCCTCTCAGTGTCCAGTCCTGACCTCCTTTCGTGCCTGGACAGAATCTGCCCTTGGGGTGGAAGGAGAGAGACACAATAATAAACATATAAATAAATAGATAAACGAATCTGACCTCACCCTGTGCCTGAGTCATGCCCTTGACTGAGTATAAACTTCCTCTTAACCACCTGGTTCCACTCCGCTGTCTTCTCCTCTTCCTGTGGCTCAAATATGACTTCTCAAGGCAAATTTTCTCCAGTCTCACAATGACCTGCCCCTCCTTTTTTTCTGATTTCCTAGTCTGTGCCTGTCCACATGGCTGGTGATTCAGAAGCTCTCAAGTGCAAACACCAAGGGAGGGGCCTGATACACAATCCACCCCCTTCAATAAAACATTTTAGGTTTTGAAACAAGACCGAAAGCATCTTAAGCTGCATCTGACCAGAGGGGGAAGAGAGATAGTACAGCAGGTAGGGTGCTTGCCTTGCATGTGGCAGGCGGAGGTTTGATTCCTAGCACTGCTTATGTTCCCTCGAGCCCACAGGTAGTGGCCCCTGGCCGCAGAGCCAGTAGTAAGTTCTGAGCATTGTCAGATGTGCTCCTTGGCCCTGAAAAATAAATCATTAGCGCTCTTCCCTAGGCTTTAGAAACAGCAGGTGATACACCGGGAGGGGAAAGTACATTGCTGGGGCTGGAGAGACAGCACAACAGGGCATTTGCGTCGCACCACGACAACTCAATTTTGATCTGCAGCATCCTATATGGTCCCCCAAGGAGGCCCAGGGGTAATTCCTGAGGACAGAACCAGGAATAAATCCTGAGCATCACTGCATGTGGCCCAAAACCAAATGAACTAACAAAAATACATTGCTAAGACAATAGGTGGTCTGTGCATCTATTCTGAGAGCAAGTCTGTAAGGGGAGATATAACCAGGATCTTTAGCTTTCAGGCTATAAATCGCAGGAAGCACAAGTTGATGTGTGGCTGGTTACATGGTGTGTCTGTTCCTCTAGGGAGGAGACCCCATTCTTCCTTTCTTCTTTTTTTTTTTTTTTTTGTTGGAGGCCACACCTAGGAGTACTCAGGATTTACTCCCCACTCTCTGCTCTGGGATTATTCCTGGCAGGCTTGGGGGAACCATATGGGGTGCCAGGGATCAAATCCAGGTCAGCCACATGCAGGACAAATCCCCTATCTGCTGTACTGTTTCCTCAGCCACAAGACCACCTTCATTTAAGGCACACTGAGGCAGCATGTCCTGGGCATGTGCTGTCTGTGCCCCTGCAAGTTGGGTTGTGAAGCTAGGAAGCCTCTAGAAGCTTGGGCTCCCTAGCCTGACATTGTCCCATTATTCTGATTGTGTTTTTTTTTTGTTGTTGTTGTTGTTGCTTGGTTGATGTGTTTGTTTGATGCTGTCTTTGGGTTAGGGAGATAGTTCAAAGGACTGGCGTGCACAATGGAATCCTGGGTTGAATCCTTGACCCTGCATGGTCCCCTGGCACCGCCAGGAATAACTCCCAAGCACTGCCAGGTGTGGCCCCAAACCAAAAAAAAAAAACAAAAAAAAAAATCCACTTTCTCTTTCACTGCTAAGATAGAGGTAGGTAGCTTTTCCATTGTTTTCTTGAAAGGAAGATGTGGAAAGCCTTTAGAAATGGCATGTTTTGCTGTGAAAATGCCTGGTCCTGTTTATCATTTGTATTCCAAAGTCAAATGGGTATCTCAAAAACCCTGGGTAAGTCAGCTGGTCGTTCTCTGACCTCAAAAGGTTTGTTTTATCCCTCTTGCCAACTCCTCAATGCATCTTGTCAGGAAGAGAAGTTTGCTCTAGCTGTCCAGCGCCCATAATTAATTCCAGAGACAGCGAGGATTTAGGACAATAGATTGTGGTGGACTTCAAATTAAAAAGTCACTGAGAGCTTGTGAAATGGATACTGCATGCTAGAAAGAGACCCGTTAAGGGATGGAGAACGTCAGGAGCATTCATCCAAAATCCAGGTTGCACCCAGGGTAGAGTATTTACCTTGGTTGGCCCCATCATACTTTTTTTCAAAGAGGTTCCAGATGTCAATGTGGAAAAACTCAGTTTTTCCTGTTCTTGGTTGCCAGAAAATGTATATGATTTTAAAGCTGGATGTAGTGCAAACCTCAAATTACTACTTAGGAAAGTTGTCTTTCTCTTCACCATCAGTGTGGCGAGTACAAACAAAGGCAGACACCAGTCTGATTGGTTAGTGTAATCCAATTGCCAAGTGCAGCTTCTTTTCTTGTTCCTGCCATGACTAATTTGTGGTTTCTCAAAGTGTTTCTGAATGTCAGACACATCAATTAGGAGAGACAGGCTGGAGGCAGCCAGGGAGGGGTGCTTCAAAAATGTTTCTCCGGAATTAAGGCAATGATGATTGTGCCTCCGATGGCAGCTACAGGCTGGGCAGTGAGTGGCCCCGTTGCGTCTTTAAGAATTGGTCCTTCCCTTCCCTTCAGCTAAACACTGCAGTGCCTCCCTGTCTCACGCTGGAGATCAGGGCACTTTAAGGAGAAGCTGTGCTAGTTCACAGGTTCTGGTTTAAAGGTGTTTATTTCCCAAGGCTATACTGATTTTCCCCCCTCCTGAAACTCTATTATATTCCCTTTTGTTGTCATGGCTGAAGTCTGTTGTTTCTGCAAACACAACAATAGGCCTGAAGATTATGGTTGCATATTATGGGCCTAGCAGCCCAGCAGGGGCTCCGAATTCATATCAATCCTATAAATTCCTGGCATCAGGCCTCTTAACTCCTAGTAATTAATCTTTTTTCATAAATGCTGTCATGTTTAGAGCCACTTTATTAAGTTTCTGGTCTCTAAATTTTCTGTATGCCAAGCCTTTGCCTCGTCGGTACCAAAATCAAAATAAGAAACTAATAACGCCGCCAGCGAGAAGGCGCTTTTCCTCTTTCTGCTTGCTTGTCTTCCTCTGTTGTCAGGCTTTTTAGAAGCAGGGAGGCCTCATCCCTTTCATCTTCCTGAACACTGGCCCCCAGCTCCAGCCTGAAGTCCAGGTGTTCTGGTTTCCTCCCTCTCCTTGTCTGTGTAGCTGCTCCAGTGCAAGATGCCTGAGAATCAGGAGTGGAGAGCCCAGTACATAGTAGAGCCTGTAAGGTTACCTTGCACTTACTTGAAAGTGGCTGACAATGGCTTGATGCCTGGCACCATATAAAGTCCTCCTAAGCACCATTAGGACTGATTCTTGAACACTGCAGGGGCGGCTCAACACTCCAGCCACCACCCCACCCCATGCAAAAAGAGAGAGAGAGAGAGAGAGAGAGAGAGAGAGAGAGAGAGGAGAGAGAGGGAGAGAGAAGAAGGAGAGAGAGAGAGAGAGAGAGAGAGAGAGAGAGAGAGAGAGAGAGAGAGAGAGAGAGAGAGAGAGAGAAGGAAAGAAGGGCTGACTTTTTTTTGTCTTTCTTTTCTCAGAATGCTGTGCTGGAGGAAGGCACCCTGTTCACTGCCATCAGGCTGATCTCTCCAGAGCAGGCAATGGAGCTGAAGCCTGTCCATTAGTGTGTCTTCGGGGATTGCAATTGCGTTGGTGTGTGGGGGTGTGACCAGCTTTTTGCTTTGGCCCACTGACCTAATTGGAATAGGGGAGGTAAAATATTTTCATTACCCTCTCCCCCAGAATATAGAAATCTTCAAAGGGAACCCAGGAGGGAAGTTAGCCTCTTAACCCTAATTTCCCTACTGCCATCTCGGCTTGGCTGTGCATCACAAAATTAGTCTTTAGTTGCCGAACATAGTGGCACCGGGATTGTTGTTGGTTTTGCTTTTAAAAATCATTTCATATTGTAAACCTGGCGATTATTTCATGCTGTTTAAACTATATTTGTAGTCTTTGATCATGCATAAGTAGACTCAAGTTAACTGCTGATAGAATGATGATATTGTTCTCTGTGTTTCTTTTTCTTTTTCTTTTCCCTGTCTTTAAGGACTCTGTGCCTAGGAGCTGGCATCCAAAAACTTCCATTACTATATTACAACGTGGCTTTGTTTTTTAATTGGTTCAGAATTACCTATTTGCATGACAAGCAACATAATTCAGTCAGGAAAATCTCTTGTGTGTATGGTATGCATAATATATATTTATTGCATTTTATAAATTACTGATTATTTGAAAAATTGAAAGACGTTGAATTGGCAAAGAATACCAAAGGAAGGATAGAGTAGTAGTCATGGCTGATTATTGTTATTTGAACATGTGCTTGCTTCTCTTTCCTTCCTCCCTTGCATTTTTCTTTGGGAGTTCCTTTCTATCAGTCTCCCCTTTCTGTACCTCTCTTCCCAGCAGGAAGATACTGTACCTCCACCCGTGGGGGGCTGAAAATGGGGCAAAATAGGTTTTGAATAGCAGCGTCAAATAAATTCAAGTGCCTTTCTAAATATATTTCAAGATTAAGTAATTAAGGATTGTAAAGCACTTGGAAAAAATAAAGTGCCATGTAAGTGCTAAGTAATAAAGAGTAATCATAACAGTAATAAAAGGGTGAACTGCTCAATCTTTCTTCCTTCTTTGCCCCTAAGGATTTTCGTCATTTCAGATTTGGCTCCTGAGTACAACTCTTTTATTTCTAATGATGAAAAACTGGGCTGGGAAGAATCATAATAATGAGATTTAAAAAAAAAGATTTGTTTAGAGATTTATGATCATCTTCTTCTACCCTTCCTTCCCCCTGCTGACTCCCACCCAGCAAGGTCTGAAGCTTCACTAACTTATGTGGAGAAGCTCAGACACAGAATTCCCTCCAGAGGTAACCCAGCTCCTGTTGATCTCAGCACTGACCCACATACATAGCCTGTCAACTCAATTACGGACCTAATGATGTGTTTTTGTGATTGATTTTGGTGGGTTTTTTTTTGTATGGTCTGTGTCAATTTATTAGTAAATTTGAGACCACACGCAATGTCTACTCCTGTTTTCCTTGCTAGGTAGGGAATTTTATCCCCTTGGATACCTTTGACAATAATCTAATGTTTATGACTATCAAAAATATACATGTGCATTTTAAGAAGAATACACACATTAATATCAATGTTTACTTTCCTTTATTTGTTTTGGGAGTCACATCCAACATTATTCAGGGCTTACTCTTTGCTCTGTGCTTAGGGATCACTCCTGGCAGATTTAGGGGACCATGTGGGATGCGGAAGATTGATTGTGCCTAGGTTGCTGCATACAAGAAAAGGCTTAATGATATAAATCTAAAATGGTCTTTTGGATTCCCCTCAGAACCAGATGTAGACAGGCTTAGAATTTGTGTACTTTCTGGAGGACTTTTTTGAGAAGGACTCTTGAAAGCCTCTCAGGACTTATTCCTGCCTCTGCACTCAAGTATCACTCCTGGCAGTGCTAGGGAGAACCATATGTGGTGCTGGGGATTGAGCCCGGGTTGACTGCATACAGGAAAACACCCCTATATGTTGTACTATCACTCCAGCCTCCAAGGTCCTCTTTCTGTGCTGTAGTACACATGCAGCAAAGATGGGCTCTGTTTGACAGTTATCTAGGAATGAGACAGAGAACTGGAGAGAAATCGGGTCCAGTGAAAACTCTGAGCAACAGCAACTAAACAAGAGTTGCTTAGGGCAGGTGCTGGGTTTTGGTTGTTTTGGTTTGTTTTTTTTTGTTGTCACATTTTTTCCAAAGAATGACTCCAGGAAGTGTCACTGAGGCATGTGTCAATGTGTGTACATACTCAGGATGAGCTAAACCAAGAAAAGCTACATATAGTACAGAAATGAAAGAGAAAGCATTCAAAAATTGTCCCATTGGAAGTAGGAGATAATTTTATTATCCCTTCTTAGTCATTTAAAATTCTTCAACAAATGTTATGCCCTAACCACCATCAGTTTGGATACGGAAGATTTCATTCTTAGAAAAACACAAAAGACTTTAAAGAAGGTTCCAGAGTAATCTAGAAGTTAGACTTGAGTACCTACCATCTACACTTTTTTGGCTTTTTAAGAATTCATAACTACAGTCCCATTGATTCCAAGCTTCCCTTCATCTTTAGTAATATGAGAGATATGTAATTCAGGAGCAGATTCAGCAAGGGGAGGCAAGAATTTAAAAGGGGAGGAAGCTTTGAGTGGATAAAAAAAATGTCTAAAAGGCAAAGTAAGAAGTTCTTTGTTTGAACCTTAACTCTCCACTGATTATTATATTTTTGCCTGTGACTTTGGTCAAATTGCTTACCCCTTGAGGTGCTTTGTGGCATTAGTGAGTTATAATGTTCAAAGAGGTGGTGTGAGGATTAACAGTAATTACTTATAAAAATTAACTTTGACATAATGTTCTGATCATTTAAAATAGCCCCTTAAAAACCTTAACTTAGAAAATTTATGAGTTTTATTGTATTTTAAAAGAAAGAATTAATTAATAGAATAAATAGACACATAATAAATGATCTTAAAGGTTTTGAACTAGGACTTGATAGCTCCTCTTTTAGATTTCATTACATTTGTTGTTTTTGAGTTAATATTCTAGAATATTACTTTTCCAAGACTACTAAAAACATTTTTAAATTGCTAAGTACAATTTTCTGTGCTTACTTTTTTTTACAAACTCTAGAACTCTTAAAATTGTGGATTTAGCAAGACATGGAAATAGGACTAATAAACTCAAAAGAAAATAGAGATGTGAGAGTCAAGCCTGATTAAAAAAAGTCTAATGGATTTACTTCCCATGAAGGCTTGCATTGACATCTGTGACAAAGCAAATAAAAATGTACAACATGATAATCACAATCCTACTTAAATTAATTAGGCCCAAGGAAAAAAAAAAAGTAAAAATAAAAACATTGATTAAATTTCCAAAAAATATGTTACACCCTTATAAAGCTTTCTGGAGAAACACAATTTGGGAGACTCTCTTATGCTCCATTATCTAAAACAAATATTTGGTGAAATGAATGGAAGAGCACTCATGAGTTCTAGTAAAGGATACAAAGTTCACAATGATAGAAATTATGCTCAAAATCAAATTCCTCAGTAAAGTTATTCATGTTTTTTTTTAATATGCACAATTTGTCAGTAATAGAATCGGTAAATTTCAATTTGCAGAGCAAAACTCTTAATTATTTACTCCTGCCAAGGACACTTAAACTTTTCTTTGGCTTTCTTTCTCTACTTGTAGATACCCTAAATTCACAGTTAAGCCAACTGAAATCACCCTTACGCTTTACTCTTTTTGTGTGTGGGAACTCGAGCACTTTACTTGCCTCTTAGCCCATTTGAATGCTGCTTCTGCAAAAGGAATGGGCCCTTCCTGGAGAGGACCAACTCCTGGGCGCTTCTTGAATGTGCTGGACAGCCCGAAATTGAGGGCATCGTGTAGAGTCTGCGAGGGCTCCCCAAACAGATTGTGTAACTGTTGCACAACCAATGTGTACACGTGTGTCACTAATTTAATTTTAATTTTACTGTATGGGTTTGTGTAAGATCCCACAGCTGTCATGTGTTCATCATCTGTCATTGAACTATCACTAAGCCATGCTGGGCTAAGACAGGATTATAAACGATGAACTGCCATGTGCTCTAAATCTTCTTATTTGCCTAGCCCGGAAGGTATGCCCTGTAAAATTTGATTGGCAGTGCGCTCCAGGCTGGCCATTGACTAGTGAAGGCCTTTTCTATTGGTTCTTTGAACTGCTCTCAGGGGCCGTTATTGACCATCACCTGCTGATTCCTGCACGTGCCTGACCTCCAACCTCCACCTCTGGTCTTTCCCCACTTGTTTGGTTACCAGCTCAGAGCCTGCAAGCAAAGCCTGTGGCTCTGGTGGCACGTGCACCCTCGAGGGCATATGGCTGACTGGTTGTATGCAGAAGGGGATAACTGGAGCCAAGCAGACCCGGCACTGTTATTACAGCAGATGGGGGAAGCGTGGCATTCAATATTTAGACAGATGCCACCTCCTTATTCCACCTGTCTGGAAGTTGGACATTGTACAGAACGAACTGTCTGCCTAATGATGAAGGAAACAAAGGGCATGTTTATGAAGCGCGGCAGAGCAGTGTATTTACTGAGCACGCCGTTGGACCGTAGCAATAAACAGAAACTGCTCTTGCTCACAACAGCCAAAGCGGGCACACAATTAATTACAGGAGCGGGGAAGCGCTACTTTGTACCACCTGTTTCTGTGCCTTTTGTTTTTGTAATTGGGGGCAATAAATAGGGCTCAGAGGTGATGCTAAATGCTTGATAAAATCAGATTTTCTCTAATGCAGCCTATGGTCTTTTTTTTTCTTAAATCATCAAAACAAGTCTCAATTCTTTCCGTTTGGCATGGTCCTCTCAAATTTGGTCCTGAGGTTTCTCCTTTGCGAATGGATTCAAAGGGACCAGAAAATCAAAAAGTTCTCTTTGTAACTGCTCCTATTTTTGATGGGTTAACCTCAAAGCAAATTTATCTTTTTTAATTTAACTTTAAAATTCTGATCTTGTTTCACCATTTATAGAGTAAAAAATGAAAGATAGTGGTGCATATTTGTGGAAGGTGTGGATTTTGCTGTGTGTTCTTTTGTCGTTTGTAAATTGTTTTATCTCTTCCTGAAAAATTAAAAAGATTTAATTTTTTTTTGCCATGATTACCCTTTATTTACGGTAAGCCTGGTCCACATTCTATTAGTAATTAGCAAATGAGAATAAGTATTGTCTCCTAAGAAGCAAAATAATCCTTGTTTTTGTGTATGTACTATTTAGCATTATAGCCATAGCCACAAGATAGACGAGCACAGGGGAATATGAAATGGAATTCTTCAAGTTCAAAAAGGAGGCAATAGTTTACCAAAAACAATGAAAAGTTTAATCTTGGCAGAAATTACGCATCTCCATGCTTTTGTATTGGCCCATATGATCAGACAAAAACTTATTTCGAAAGATTCCTTACTATTGATGACCAGGAATATTGCTGATCTGAAAATCCCGGAATAATTATTCTTGGAGGGAGCCACTGATTAATATCTGATGTTGAATAAATAACAGAATCCTTAAAGACAGGAAGATTTATTTTCCTCTAGTTCTAATTAGGTAGGAGCATTTTGGGGGAGTTTATTTTCCATCAGAAATTATTTTGTATAAAACCCAGATCTGATGAAAGGCATATGGAAGGAATGGGGTCATTCCTAATTGAACAACCTAGGACTTGTGAGCTTAATTACAGATATTAACGCTGGGGTCCTTCAGCTTCTTGCCCTCAAGAAGCCTCTAGCTTCCAAATGACCTGGCTCCAATAAAGGGACTCTATTTAGCCCATTAACTAATTGATAAAAATGTGAGTGTTTAGAATGAGTCTAATTAAATCACCGAGCCTTACAATTGCTAGTCCATTTGGTAGCTGTTGGGAGATGGGTAACCTAAGCTGGCATTGTAGGAGAATAAAAGATAAAAATAAAAGGGAGCTTAACCAAGATCATTTTGAAAGCTGTTCATTTGAAGACAAAGTACACATTTGCCTGAAATGTCTACATTTGCTACTTCAAATGCATTCCCTTTCTAGGGTAGCGCGATCTCTAAAAAAAGAAAATAATGTCTTTTTTTCTTCTCTAAGAGTGGGCATACTCCACTTTGTCTAATAAAGTTACATGAGTGGCTGGGGAATTTTTTTCTGCCTTAGCATTAAGCTAAATTCCTTTAGAGCTTGTACCATTCAAGTTTGTCCATTAAGCTTTTGTTGAAGGGCTGGCAAATGTCTTGAATAATAGACATTTTAAAAACCCAGAGTGGACTCCAGGACTTCTTACTCCATGCTGAGTCTGCTTCTCACTTGCTGAGATGGTGGCAGTCCTGATTCATGGTCTTCTCAAAGGCTGCAGGGCTGAAGCCTGCTGAGGCCTGGATACAGGGATGAGAGCACCAACTGCTCAGCGTCAGGTCCAGCAGAGTAGACTCAACCACAGCCCTCTGGCGACTTCCTGTCCCCAACTGAGGGAGCTAACAAAAGAGTAATGTGAGGGGCTGAAGCCGTAATACAGCAGGTAGGGCTGTATTACCTTGAATCTGAACCAGATTCAGTCCTTGGCATTCCATATGGTCCCCAGAATACCGCCAGCATTGATTCCTGAGTGCAGAGTCAGGAGTAACCTCTGAGCATCACTGGGTGTGACCCAAAAAGAAAATAAAAAGAATAATACAATACTTCTGTCTGAAAATTTTAAAGCAATCAATTCTTTAAAGAAAAGGATTTTTAAAGGGAGAAAAAACAAAATGTAGAAAGACTCAATTTTTAAAGGAATTGGGACCGGAGAGATAGTCCAACGGGTAGGGTGTTTGCCTTGCACGCAGCCGACCCGGGTTTGATCCCCGGCAGCCCATATGGTCCCCCTAGCACCGCCAGGAGTGATTCCTGAGTGCAGAGCCAGGAGAAACCCTGAGCATAACAGGTGTGACCCAAAAAGCAAAAAAAAAAAAAAAAAAAAAAAAAAGGAATAGCACAGGATCACAGAGTGGCTGCTTTATAAGCCTATGGTCATGAGTTCAGATCCCAGGTGTTCCGCATGCAGGGCGTGTGATCCTGCGAGAGCTCAGCTGTGAGCTCTGGTACCATAAGTGATTTCTGGCCACCACAGTCACCAAAAGTGCCACCAAAACTGGGTGACCCTGGAAAGCACCATAATTAACAGGATGTGTGAGGGCCTAGCCAGGAAAGTGACACTTGCAGACGGTGTGAGTGGACATGCTGTCGTGAAGCTGATGGGCATCACAGCTGTGATTTGTGTGCCTCAACTAAGAGTGCAGCTTCTGGGAAGCACCATGACTCCACATCTCACACCCAGCTGTGGCTGCAAACCCAAGTCATCACAACATCAATACCTCAGGGAACAAGCAGAGAACAGAAACAAAAAAAAATTTAAGATATTAGTAACCTTGAAAGACTTGCTGAATATATTACTCAATTTATTTTTAAAAGTACAAAAAGCTAAATCACTAATGTGTCAGCTGAAGTTGACCTCAGAATCTGTTGAGGCAGATAATATATGGGGGTAGAAGGGAAACTGAAAAGGAACACTGTTCATCCTAAAATACATGACCATTTAATATTTGATGAAGGAGCAAAAAGTACCAAATGGAGCAAGGAAAGCCTCTTCAACAAATGGTGCTGGGAAAACTGGGCAGCTACATGTAAAAAAATGAATTTGGACCTCTGCCTAACACCATGCACAAAAATCAGATCAAAATGGATTAAAGATCTCAACATCAGACCTGAATCCATAAAGTATGTCAAAGAAAATTTAGGAAAAACCCTCCACAACATTGAAACTAAAGGCATCTTCAAAGATAAAACACCACTAACAAAGTAACTGGAAGCAAAGATAAACATAAACTACATGAAACTAAAAAGCGTCTGCACCTCGAAAGAAACAGTGACCAAAATACAAAGACAGTCCACAGAATGGGAAAGAATATTTACCCAATACCCATCTGATAAGGGGTTAATATCCAGGATATATCAGGGACTGGTAGAGCTTTACAAGAAGAAAACTGCCAACACTATCAAAAAATGGGGGAGAATTTAATTTAAAAAAAATGGGGAGAAGAAATGAACAGAGACTTCGACAAGAAAGAAATTTGAATGGCCAAAAGGCATATGAAAAAATGTTCATCATCACTAATCATCAGAGAGATGCAAATCAAAACAACAATGAGATATCATCTCACACCACAGAGACTGGCCCATATCCAAAAGGGCAAAGGACAACAAATGCTGACGTGGATGTGGGGACAAAGGGACTCTCATCCATTGTTGGTGGGAATGTTGACTGGTACAGCCTTTTTGGGAAACAATAATGTCTTTGGGACATTCCTCCAAAGACTAGAAATTGAGTTCCCATTTGCCCCAGCCATACCACTTCTGGTATATACCCTGGGAAGCCCAAAACACACAGCAGCAACACCATGTGCACTTTTAAAATTTTTTTTTTTTTTGGGTCACACCTGGCGATGCTCAGGGGTTACTCCTGGCTCTGCACTCAGGAATTACTCCTGGCGGGGCTCGGGGACCATGTGGGATGCCGGAGATCGAACCTGGGCCGGCAAAGGCCGGCTGCGTGCAAGGCAAATGCCCTACCCGCTGGGCTATTGCTCCGCCCCACTATGTGCACTTTAATTTTCATAGCAGCACGATTCATAATAGCCAGAATCTGGAAACAACCAGAGTGCCCGAGAACTGATGACTGGATAAAGAAACTATTTTCATCTACACAACGGAATACTACTCAGCTGTTAGGAAAAATGAAGTTATGAAATTTGCCTATAAATGGATGGAAATGGAGAGGCTCATGTTGAGTGAAATTAGCCAGAAGGAAAAAGACAGATATAGAAAGGCTGCATTATTTGCATGACATAAATATATATACATATATATTATGATACCAATATCCAAGGTCAGGCAAAACATGAATCAGGAGGTCTTGTCACAGGTGGAATCTAACACAAGCGTGTGGGAGTCAGAGGTTAGGTAAAACAGAGAAGGAACAGTGTGTTAATAATCGTCGAAAATTATAATACCAGCCTAGAACTGAGCATTGAATATAGGCAAAAATATACACATGATAACCTCTAAATGTATGTATTGTAGTCCACAAATGTGTAAGAGAGGGAAGAGAGAGAGAGAGAAAGAGAGAGTGAAAAGATAAAGAACCTGCCATAGAGGCAGTTAGAACCTTTTGTGACGTCAGAAAATCTCAAACTTCCCATCACCGACATGTGAGAGCAGTATGAGGCAAGTGTAGAGAGCTGCATTTCTCAGCTAATCATGCTTGGAAGAAGCACACCATAAGGAAATTCTTTAAAAGTAGAGTTTCACCAGTTGTGCCTGTGTAAAGAAAGCATGACTTCCTGGTTGTAGTTGCTGAGAGAGACTCAGATACATGGGGCAGAGCTGCTACCGGCTCTCCCTGTGCTCAGCTGACCATGAGGCACCCAGGAGGGGAAGGGGGTTCTAGCCCTGGCTTGCCATCCCAATAGAGCCTCACAAGAAGACAGAGGAACCCCCCACACCATGAGGGCAGTCATTTTCGACATCCGGACTCCACAATTCATCAGAGCTCCACCCAAGAGAAAAGCCTATCTCTCCCCATTCATCAGTAATGCATGAGATGGAAAAGCCGATCTCTCCCCATTCATCAGTAAATGCATGAGATGAGAGCCTACTACTGAGAGTATACCACCCACACAGCAGAGCCTGGCAAGCTTCCCATGTCATATTTGATATGCCAAAAACCAGTAACAATTATAGACCTCATTCCCATGAACGAATGGTTTGAGGCTTTTCGTGTTCCTGGAGTGAGCAGATGCCCTTGGGCTACACTAGCATGCAACAGAACATATGGAGATATTACTGGTACCCACTTGAGCAAATCAATGATCAATGGGAAGACAAGTGATACATAGAGGCAGGCTAGTGGCGGGGGTGGGGGGGAATTGGGGACATTGGTGGTGGGAAATGAGCACTGGTGGTGGGTTGGGTGCTGGAACACTGTATGACCAAAACACAAACATGAACATCTTTGTAATTGTATATCTTACGGTGGTATAATAAAATATTTTCTTAAAAAAGAAAAAGAATGCTGTTTTTATAGTGTCTTTGTAGTTTATGGCTATAAAAATAAATTATGATTTCCTGAATAAGTACAAGTACTCTGTACTTAATTAGGTATTAATGTCTTCACCATTAGCTCAAAGAGATGGTTACTTGATAATGTTGAAATAGTGACTAAGCAACTGTCATTGTACAAATTTTTGTGATGTCAAAAGTCTGAGCAAACACATCAGTATATATCAGTTCTCCTCAGGCACATTCATTGCCAAGTATATTAGTGTTTTGATAATGGGTCACCCACACTCTCTATATTAATAGAAACACAAGGAAAATATGCTAAAAGCACATTGGATGTTTTAATCTTTCACTTTGATTAAATACCTCCAAAAGGAGGTATTTCCTTTCTGATTATCCTGTCATTCAACTCATGCTAATTAATGAGTGTTACAGAACTTAAGCACACAATTTGGTTGCAGGTGTATTCAGACCAAGGCAAATTTAATTACTCGTTAATTGCCTGGTGTCCAAGGTAACATAATATTATAGTTGCAAATGCTACAGTATGAATCCATCTTAAAGAAGTTCAGTATGGCTTAGTGTCTGTATTTTCAGACTCCTGGAGGACGCAGTTGGCACTGCGTTGCCTACCCACCAAACAGACATTCAGTAAATACTTAATAAGGGAATGTGTAAAATTCCTAGTCAACTACAGTATGAATGTACAGTCAAGTACATTATGAATGAGCAGAGCACAGAGGGGGGAGTTGTAAGACAATGCTAACTACAGAAGTGGAGGGAAAAGGAAACAAGGATTCCCTAAATGCTCTGTATAGTACCACGATTTACCTAAATTATCTCATTTGATCTTTTTGTCAGTGTAATGCAGTAACTAAGACTTTTCCAAAAGTGCTCTTAATGGGGGTGGGTAGGAGAGCAGTAGTACTTGGACTTAGGTACTTAGGCCCAAGAATCTCTGGGTTCAATCACTATTTAAAAACATTGGGGTGAGGGTGGCCTGGAGTGATAGTGCAGTGAGTGAAGTGATTGCCATGCACGCAGCTGACCCCATCATTTATTAATAGCCAATAACTTTATGCATTTATTTATTTACCCCAGGGCTCTTGCCTTATAAGCCGGGAGTCAGAGACTATCAACTGTTCACTAAAAATCGGTGTCCTCTTCTTTCTGAGTGTAGTGTATCTGCATTTCCTAAATAAGGACATGGGACCCAGTGACAGAAGACACATGTAAATGGCTCAGAGGGATAGAGCTGAGGTGGAGAATGACCTAGGTGACCTGTGTTGAAGACAGCAGGACCTCTTGTGCCTGGGTTCCTGAGTGGATGAGCAGAACAGACCTTTCCCAACTTCACACAGTCCTGGAGTGCTTCAAGCAAAAGGAGATGTTTAGGGGCGAATCTAAAGTTTATGATAGAGGGCCGGAGTGATAGCCCAGCCCTCTGAGCATTGCTGGGTGTGACCCAAAAAAAAAAAAAAAAGAAGTTTATGATAGAATCATGCCTAGCATGTATGAGATTTTGGGTTAGGTCCCAGTAATACACAAAAAGAAGAAAAATAATTTGGAGTCTATGTGTTAGGATAGTTCTTAGGATAGATATGTGTTTAGGATAGATAGCATTAGGATACTATAATAAAGTAACATGGGTTTCTGCTTTGGATATAAGACAGTACCCAGGGATTATGACTCTTGCCTTGCATGTGACTGACCTTCGTCCCTGGAGCACAGTAGGGAATCTCCCACAAATCCAAGTCAAATCAAACAAAGGCATGATCAAATGTCTTCTTTCTTCCATAAGTCTCTGGATTTTTTTATGACACATGGAAACAATAAAAAATATGCTATGGGGCTGGAGTTGGTAGGGCACTTGCCTTGCATGTGGGTTCAATCCCTGGCATCCCTTATGGTCCCCTGAGCACCAGGAGGAGTGAAGAGCCAGGAGTAATCCTTGAGCTTTTCTAGGTGTGCCACCCACTCCCAACATGATGCTGTTTCCCCCAGGGTCTATATTCATTTGTGTCTTCATTTGTGGTTCCCCAGGGAACTGCTCTGCTGTAAAGTGAAGCCACTGGACTCAATGACCCTGATCTCCCTGTGCAGTAGGAAGATGGAGCAGTGATGGGAAAGCCTTAAACATCCTCTGCTTTTGATGGTATAGCACCTAGCATTGTAAGGATCACCTTTTACTCACATAGAGATTAAAATTCTCCAAGTTACATCCATCTCATCTGTCCCTCTAGGTGTTGCAGGTGTGGCTGCAGTGCCTGGCTGCATCAACAGGTGGCAGGGCTCTGTCCCGTGGGCTCTGGATGGTTGATGGTCTGACATAGAAAAAGACAGGGCCCCTGGAATGAACTCAGAGCCACGGCAGAGGCTGGCAAGCTACCCGTGGTGTATTCAATATGCCAAAAACAGTAACAATAATGGACCTCATTCCCAATGAATTAGATGTTACCGGTGCCCACTCGAGCAAATTGATGTACAATGGGAAGACAAGTGATACAAGTGACATCCATCTCAGGGCAGAAATCTCACAGGACTAGAGAGTACAGCAGGTAGGGCACTTGCCTTGCAAATGGCTGACGGTTCAATCCCTGGCATCTCCTATGGTACCTGGAGCTCTGCCAGGAGTAAATGCTGAGCACAGAGACAGAAGTAATCCTTGAGCATTGCCAGATGTGGCCCCTAAAAACAATAACAATAAAAGAAAACTCTCATTCAGGCTCACTGCTCTGATCATTCCTGACCCATTATTGTTAACTATGTTAACAATAACCATTTGATGATGGAGGACTTTGGTTTAATTTTATTTATTTTGCTTTTTGGGTCACACCCAGCAATGTTCAGAGGTTACTCCTGGCGCTGCACTCAGGAATTACTCCTGGTGGTGCCAGAGGACCATATGGGATGCCAAGGATCAAACCGGTTGCTCAGCCATGTGCAAGGCAAACACCCTACCCACTGTGCTATCACTCCGCCCCAATTTTGGTTTAATTTTGCCAAAGCCTGTGGGATGCTTTTCTTCTCTTTTTCAAGGTTGAAGAATTTACCAAATCCAGGAACTGTCAAGCAGGACAAAAAACTGATGAGTTTTGCCTTGGGGAAGGACACACATATGAACAGGAAGGGGTGGTAAAACAGCTGCAAGCTTTCTTCCCTGGGTTCCCATGCAAGTTGGGGTTGCACTCTCCCTGGAGTGCCAATACACACAGTTCTAAGCAAGCTTCTGTTCCAGACTCTAAAATGTTATCAAGAATTTAACTTGGTGGAATTTGGAGTTCTCATTTCACTTTCCAAGAGAGGTTAGAGGCTTTTCCATCCTTATCTCAGGCAGTGAGAAAGCACCAGAGTGAGAGGAACAAAAAGTCAAAGGCAGGTTTTGAATTAGAAGCTGAGAGCTGAACAAATGCCTTAGACTAGAGTAAATCCCCACCACTAAGCACATTCTCTGCCACTGCAAATGGAAGAAAACAATCTGAAATCAGGAAGGGAAGCATCAGAGGGAGTGCATGAACATAGAGAATGATTAGACCCACGCCCCATCCACTGTCTGTGGGTCCAGCACACCATATGCACTGTGCATTGATTAGGATAGTAAGGGGATTACCATTCATTGTGGGCACTTTTTTATTACTCAGATCCAACGGATGTTAATTTGGCAGGTCCTGTCAACTAGAAAATTCAACATTAACTCAAAGGGGTTGATAAAATCACCATAAATCATTTTCAAATATCCCTCTCTCACAAAGCTCAGTGATAAAATCAAACCCTTCTGTGCTCTTGCTCAATGGTTGTTTCAGGGAGTGCAACGTCTAAAGGACTAAAATTGGAAGAGAATGACTTAAACTTTCATAGACCAAGAATAGTCACAATGCGTAGGATGCACAAACCTTTTAGATTCTTGTCACTAAAAAACGTTTAGAGGAGCCAGAGGGATGGTATGATGGTTAAGGTGCTTCCTCACATGTGTAGCGACCCCCGTCCAGTCCCTGACACAACTTATCATATACCTCAAGCATTAGAGGGAGTGACTGCTGAACACAGAGCTGGAAGTAAGCCCTGTACACCACCAGGTGAGAACCCCAAACAACTACATTTGGCAAGGCCACCTCTTGATAATAAATGTTTGCTTGTTTGTTTCCAAGACATGTGGCCTAGGAGAGCATTCTCATTGCATTCACTTAGTTTAGAAAGATGAGATCCAGCCACAGACAACGGAATGAAAGATGACACTAGATAGTAGGTTGGAAGCTTTCCAAAAGGGTGCTAGACTCTGGCCCTCGTATTTCTGTTGCTGAGCATTGGAGAGAGCCTGGATGAGAACAGGCAGTCTCTTCAACTGGGCTAAGGAGAGCATGTGTCTTAGAGGGGGATGTCACATCTGGAAAATAGAGAGGAGAGTGAAAAGGAGCTGAGCAAAGAGCAGCAGAGGAGGAACTTAGACCAAATCACATGGAACACAATGGGAGGTAGTCTGCTGACATCGCTTCTCTAGCACACTTGTCTCTCCATTAATTCCAGGGAGTGGTCTTGTGGGGACCAGCAGTTGATCTGAGCAGCATCTACGCTGCTCAACTTGACTAAGAACCGGGGGGGGGGGTGCAATGAGAAAAAAAAAGCTGCTGTATAATGTAATATCCATCCTGTTCACTCTGACAATCACACTTGTTGACTTGAGAGTCTGTGATTACAAAGGTGTGTGAAAACATGATGCCTTCTTTATATTTGGAAAAGGGTTTTTTTAAGTGAATTAAATGATTTTTATAAATTCTTGAGATGTTCACAGGCACCGTAAGAATATGAGGAAGGAGCAATCAAGTATCCTCTACCTTTGCATAGAATGTGTCTTTTAATGAATATTTCTGTTCAGAAATAAAGAACCTTATAATCAGACACACACAGCTAAAAGTTACATGATCACCTCTACTGTACTCATACAACCCTCTCTGTATCTTTTCTTTGTTGTTGGTTTTTTTTGTCCCCCATTTTGTGTGGGGGCTCAGGGCGCTGAGGGCTCCTTCTTGCAGTGCTAAGGGGGCCAGGGGGTGCCTGGGATTTTACCCATATGCACACTAGCCCTTTGAGCCATCTCCAGGTCCTGCATCTCTCTTTTAAACGGGGCTGACCCCTGGAGCTCTGTGGGATGTGGTTGGAGGAAAGCAGCTTCCCAAGGGAATGTACTGACTCATTGGCTGGACATACCAGCCACTTCTTACAGCTCTGATCTTCAGGTCCATCTCCATGGAAGAGAGGGGACCATGCAGTGCGCTACACATCATACAATTGGATGACTCTTAGGCTGGGGTTTGTCTCAGACAAATCCTTCTTCATTCTCAGCACAACTTGCAAATGTTATTCATTAGTTACCTACTCAATGGCAAGCAATTCACAGATAACAGTGAATATATAGCACATATATCACTAATTTTCACACGAAAGCTAAGAAACATTTTCAGTGAGGAAGTTGAGGCTCAGAGAGGTTAAGTGGTTTTCTGTAAGGATACACAGGGGACAACTAGTTAATATTAGACCTAAGCCCAGACCTGTCTGATTCTATTATCCCAAGTTTTCCTCCCATAACAAAGTAGTTGCAGCTCTGTGATATTGTGGAGAATTTCTGAGGCTGACCTATGTCACCAGAATATTCGTTCAGTCAAGGTGGAAGATATTTTAGAGTGTTTTTGTTTCCGTATATACAGCTGGACCTGTGCCTTTCTCTCACCCCAAATGGCTTCCTGGAGTAACTTGATCACTAGGGAGAATAGGAACTAAAAAATTATATGCTGTGAACCTCTCCCAGGAGAAAATATCATGCTGATTTTGTACAGGCCAAAAGCTCAGGTGTATTTTATGCGGATTTTCTCAATTGGTGACTTCAACCTTTTTGCATTTGGCACTTATTAGGGGCTCTCCAGGGGCCTCCTGCTCTCGGAACCTCCTCCCTCCAAGATATTGCAATCTAGTCAGGAGGCAAAACAGACACACAAAGTAAGCAATTAGAGAACAGAGAAGTGTCAAATTGCGAGGAGCCACTGCTGGAAGCAAAATACTGTTGTTGGGAGAGGAAACACCGGCCCTAGGTTGAGTATATGAATGTGAGTATGAGAGCGTGTGTTTGTGTGTGTGTGTGTGTGGGGGGGGCTGGGAGGGACGGTATAGGGGGCTGGGAGGGACGGTATAGGGGCTGGGAGGGACGGTATATGGAATTATATACTTCAGGGCATGCTGAATTTATGGAGATGAGACTTGTTCCAGGTGCAGACCAGTCCAGTGAGCCAACAGAACTAGAGAAGGGTGTTTGCACACTCTGGACACATTGATCTGAAGGACACAAGAGTAAATAAGTTCCAAAGGGTTACTTAGAAACTCTGCTTGTTTCTACTTAGAAAGAAACAAGAAAGGCATTAGGGAAGCCCCATAGTCAGAAGATTAGAAGGAGAAAGAACCAAGGACTGTCAATCATAGAAGCCAAAGGTGTGGTGGGTGGAGAGGGAGTTTTGTAATGCAACCAGATGTAGAGGCACAACAGGATTAGGCAGGAGAAAAGACCACTGGAGCTCCCTCACAGGAGCCTGCAAGTAGCTCAGGGGTTCCCAAATCCTCATAGGTAAGTGATCATATGTGGTTCTGGGGGATCCACGGATGCCCAAAGGGAAATAAGACATCAGTGGCATCTGCAGAAACTGCTCTTCCTCATAGGGAAATGCAGGGTCACTCATGGAAACCACGTGATCATTCACAGAATAAACATTGTCATTAGTGATGTGCTCATCGACTAAGTTAAAATCATTTTATCAGAACCAAATCACTCTTAAGTGCATTGAAAATAATGTAAAGCACCAAAATATGGAAAATTTTCTTAAAATTGTGATTCACTTGGAAAAGCAAAAGACCATTAGATTGCACTGCTGACAAAGAGTTTGCCAAAAGCAAATTTAATGCTTTAGGCTCCTAAAATATTTTATACAAATTGGTCATTCCTTATCTGTGCTTTGTGACAGCAGAACCAAGTTCATGCCTATGTGGCCAGATGTGTCCAGAGAGGTTGAGAAGGCTTCAAAATAACACAGCCACGTCTTGTTGGGGCCCCACCCACCCCCTCCTTTAATTCTGCTACACACGCCACCTTAATTGCCATCCTGACAAACATACCTCAGCCTGTGCCTGATCCCTTAACAAATATTTGCTTATATAATGAATGAGAGCCCCCAGTTGCAATGGCCCAACCGTGGAAATAATACAAAACAGCTGTCAGAGCTGCAGAGATAAATTCCTGGAAAGGGGGGGTCGTCTTCAGGATCCATCCACAAAGCCTTTGGGATGGAGTGTTTTGGCAATGAAAATGTGAGACCATTCACATTTCAGTGTGTTTTCCTGAGTTCCAGAGCAGAACAAGAGGAGGCAAGTGAGGGATGTAACTAATTATAACACCATCAGTATCAGCAAAGATCTGACATGGGGTCCCTCCTGGTTAATTAGACTGGGTCTGTGCCCTAACAGCGCTCCCTGAAAACCACCCCCATGGCAGTTGCAAGTGGGTGTCGCTTTGTCCAAGGGCAATGTGGTGGGTGCTTGTGTGGTTATTCTGTGACTTCTACTAGGCCTGGTGTGAATGAAGCATGTGCCACTAATGAGAGCGACTGTCACCGTCATTGCTATTTTCTTAATTTGAGAGTCATTTGATGGATTTTATGAAGTTTTCTTGAGTTCAAGTAAAAAAAAACCAGCAGGGGGTGCCACGTGTGGCCAAAAGCCCCACCAATAAAATTAATGAGCATTTCCTTGAGTCACCTGTGGGATATACCAGATAAAGTGATAGGGGTTTGCAACCCCCTGAGGAATGTATCATTGATGAAGAATTATGAGTCCCTGCAAAATAATGAGCAGGTGATGATCATGATACTTTAATAAAAAATTAATCAGTTGAATTTGGTTTTATATATCACCAGCAGTCAGAGATAAGGATGGAGGAGTTGGTGGAGATTTCTTCATTCGTCCACACTTTGCATGAAATATGGCAGCTAACTCCCTGCTCCAATCATGAAGGTTAACCTGGGGGAGAAGAGCGGCTTGTAGGGGCTATGTGACTGGCAGATAGACAGCAGAGCCAGAATCCCAACCTCACTCTCTTGGACTTTGAACTCTGAGCTCTTACTACTGCATGACACACAATTTTTATTTGGGAATCTGGGATTCAATTATCCCCATGTTGTTCCTCCTCACTTCCCAGCGTTTTGATTTTGGGATTAGGGTCAGAAGTATTTTCCTCGCAGTGTGATTTGTTCCTGGCAGAAGGCAGTGGCAGGTTGCAAGTGGCTTAAGGAAGCCTCAAGGTACAAAACTCTGCTCTCTCCCCAGCCCACCCCCACCCCTCTATTTTTCCAGCATGCCATGAAATTCTGCCTCTGACGATGTTTATCAGTGGCTATGATGAGAGAGTTTTTGTCGGGGTGTGGATTTCTGCACCCCACTGGATCTTGACTTCATTCATTATAGCGTGGAGACGCAGAGGACGGTTTGGAAGCCAAGCGGGAAAGAGAGCACGACAACCTAATTGGTCACCGCCATGCATCCAGCCTCAGGGGGACAGAGAGCAAGACCAGAGGTAATAGCTTACACACGTGTTCTTGAGCTGCGCGATAGATGGAAAAGGGTCCCAGATGGATTGGGCAGGGGCTTAGTTCCGGGATTATGATGAGACAGTGGGTAATTATTGAGTGGCAGGGCCTCAGCCCTGATTAGTATCTGCAAGTGTGTTCCCCTCCTTCGGAGGAAAGCATTGATAAAGATAAACCATGCTGCTCATGGCCTTCCTGCCGCAGCAACACCACGTTTCCATCTAACAGGATCACGTCTCTGCTTTGATCACAATCTGTTACCTAGATGTCTTTGCAAATTAATCAGTCCTGCTTGTTTAGCTCCAGACCGTTTGTACTGCTAAATTAATAAATGTACCAGGAGCCACAGAACACATAATTAAATTCTACAGTTTAATCTCCCCATAATAATTTTGACCTTCGTCTGGATCCTCTGTTCTAGCGGGTAAAATACAGAGCATGTGCTGAGCATCCTCGCATGGCCACACTCAGCACCCACAGGTGGATGTTGAAAAGACACCAAACATAAAATTTGAAAGCTGGGTTTGGAGGTGGAGAGGCCGGTAAACTAAGCAGTTGGAATTCTGGACTGTCTGACAAACAGGAAGCAAGCTTTGGGCAGAATTGCAAAAACTTACTTGTTTTTAAAACCAGACTATAGCATGTGGAAGGCGAGGATGGAAAACCTCAGGAACTGAAGCAAAAGCAAGTTTCCTAACAGGCCAGGGAGAGCTCCTGGTGAGCACAGCAGGGGGTGGAGTGGGGAACCCTTAGCATGGGCACTTTGGTAATGGTCTGGTGTTGGCTTTGCCTGCAGGTCCCCTGTGGATAACTCTGCTTCTGTGCTTCTACACTGAGGCAGATTTGATGCTTGCATAGCATCTTGGTTCTGAGTTTTCCCATAGGTCCGATAGGTTTGTTCTGTATTTCCGTTTTTTTAAATAGGGGGGGGTTAGACCACTTCAGCTGTGCTCAGAGGTTATTCCTGGCTCTTCATGCAGGAATCACTCCTGGCGGTGCTGACGTGCTGGGGTCAAACCCATACAGCTGCAGACAAGTGCCCTATTCACTATCTCTGGCCCGTGTTGTTTATTTTCCTCTTGGTACCTCTTATAAATAATAAACATGGTTCTTACCATTCATTACTTTTCCACATGGTTTTCAAGACACGTATGTATTTTATTTTAATTTGTTTTGGGGCTACATTCACAGTGCTCAGAGCTTACTCCTGGCTCTGTGCTTAGGCATCACTCAGGGCACCAGATGTGATGCTGGAGATGAAGCCCCAGTTGGCCATGTGCAAGGTAAATACCCTAGTTATTGTACTTCCTCTCTGGCCCTCATGAGCATTTTTCTGGGCTGGTTGTTTTAGAACTGGAGAGATAAAATGCTGGAGTTCCGCTCAAGGCCTGGAGTTTGATCCCAAGCACCATGTGGTCCCCTGAGTACTACTGGCTGTAGTAGATTTGATGATTCCTTAAGTACCAGTGGAGAGGCCGCCTCACCCCCTTCCGAAAAGAAAAGCTTTAAAGGCTGGTTATTTTAGTGCTAGTAGAAAATATGAATAGATGATTATTTTATGCTCTGCTTGTTGCGTTCAGTTTGAGGTTTTGGGCGACATTTTTTTTATTTTTAAACATCAGACAGGCTGCATGATGGCACCATTTCTGTAATTTCTAGAAGTAATGGAACCAGGACAAGATAGTATACAGTTGTATACTAGAGAGATAGTATAGCAGGTAGGCATTTATTTGCCTTGCATGAGACCCAGGTTCGTTCCCCAGCACCCCCAAATGATCCCCCACGTCTGTCAGGAATGATTCCTGAGCACAGAGCCAGGATTAAGCATTGCTAGGTGTGACCCCAAAAAAAACAAATGAAAAAGATGGTACCAGATGTAAGAAAAGATGGTGCCAGATGTAAGAAGGCTTCTCTGAGAACCAGGAAATATGGACCCTGCTTCTATCTTCTAATGACCTGAGCAGAAAGTCCTTGACCTCTGTAGGTTTCAGTTTTTTTTTTTTTTTTACTTTTTTGGGTCACACCCAACAATGCTCACAGGTTGCTCCTGGCTCTTCATTCAGGAATTACTCCTAGAAGTGCTAAGGGGACCATATGGGATGCCGGGGATCGAACCTGGGTTGGCCGTGTGCAAGGCAAACACCCTACCCACTGTGCTATCGCTCTGGCTCAGGTTTCAGTTTTTTCATCTGAAAAATAAGGGGGGTTAGACAAGATAATCCCTGAGACTAAAATTTATATGCCTCTGACTTTACTCAAGCAAAATCTTTGAGAATTAGGCAATTATGGGAATAATGCAAATCAAAGGAATATTTCACCCATTCTCCATGATTGGGACATTTTAGCAAAACTTGTTATTGAGTTTAGCTGTTGACCCAAATTATATAGATAATTGTTCTGCCACATAATTGTGTGTCTGTCAGTATAGGCTTGATGTTTCTACCAGATAACCAATGATTAAAGTATTTGGTTAAGTACTCAGCAGTATGGAATTTTCATTCAGCTCTACTTTAAAAAGTGGTGAAGGTTGTGTGTGTGTCTGGCTGAGTGTGTGTGTGTTTGGGGGGGTAGTGGGGGAGGATTATGTATAATTTGAAAGTATGTGATATTTGGGTCACTGGAGTTTTACCTAAAATGAATTGATTTCATTTTAAAAATAAGTTGTCCCTGTCACAAAAGATTTTTCAACATAAATTAAACATGAGGAATGCAACTGTGCAGTAAGATGTTAAAATACAGATGGTTTCTGACCAAAAAGAAAAAAAAAAAAAAAAGCGAGGTTCTAATGAAATTAATTCAAGTCTGATTTACTTATATATTCTGACATGTATGTGTGTAAAAACACCCTCTATATTTTACAAGAATTACTTCATTTTGGCACTGTAAATTATAGGCTAGAGGATTGATTTATGCATCTTTTCATTTTTATCTGAAAATGTTGAGGGTTCAAAAGCTAACTTAAGTTTTGTAACAAAACAAAATGGTTCATATTGTGGTTGCTCTTTAAATCTTTTCTAAAAGCACCATCACTATCATTTAATACAAGGAATTCCCTGAGGAAAATCTATTAAAGTGTCCGTATGTCACCCATGTGAATAACAAATGAATTAATTATGACGGGTGCAATTACAAGGAATAGTTAATGAAGCCATAATGACCAGACTCTAGTGGTTAATTTTCAAAGCACAGTGAGAGGGAAACGTGGCAAAAGGTCCCCAAAGAAAACAATCAGCTTTGTGTACACACCTTGGAGTCGGGGTCTTTGCATGCGCCATGAAATAGGGCTTGTGTGGAACACTGACTATTCAAAGCACGCTCTTCTGAGACTGTAACCAGCTCACTAGGCTTCAGACTCCTTGCTGTAGCTTGGTCATACCAGCAGCACCTGTTCATTTGTTAGCTCACCAAAACTCCCAGGAATGCAAGAGAAATAATGATGGAAATAAAAAAGTTTCAGAGAGGACATGGTTTTCATTGAATTTACTCATCGCATTTTACCTTTCCTAGAAGCAAATTAGAGAGGTTTGCAAAATATATGGAGTTAAGCCAGAAAAATTAAAATAGGTGGAAGCTGGTAGGGTGAATCAGGCACTAGCCTGCACATGCTTGACCCAGGGTTCATCCCTGGCACCCCATATGCCCCCCTGAGCACCACCAGGAGTGACTCTTTAGCATGAGGCCGGGAGTAAGCCCTAAGCACTGAAGAGTGAGCCCATCCCCCTGACCCCCAAAATCTAATAATTCAATAAAATAAAAACAGACGGGTAAAGTGAGATAGAATAGAGGTAAAGAAGCTTAGGAAAGGCGGATGGAGACAGAAGGAAGCTGGTGTACAGAGTACAGCTTAGCACAATCTTTATTTTAAGACTTAATTTTACAATTAATTGTATTGATTCCCTCCCCCTTCCCTTTCTTGCTATTGTTGGAATGAGTGTGGTTGGACACTCACCAGCCATGATTCTCTTATGTTTTTACAGGGTACTTGCCAGCGATCACACATCAGATTGTGGCACTCAGATACAGACCAGTGTTCACCGAAGTGTGCATACTTTAGTTAGGGCTCCTGCCCATGCTCGTAGTGGGTAGTGAGCACTTTGGTTGAGGCTCATAAGGTATAGTTGTGGTGCTTGTTAAGGGTCTCTTTGGAGATTACTCAGGAGTTCTCTAGGGGTCACACTTCCTGACTGTTGTTGTGGTTTGTGGTACTCTTCAGGAATTGCACTACATTTTTTGGTTCTAACAAACACTTGGCTGAGGTGCAACTAGAACTGTCTTGCAGTAGCAGTGATTACAGATGGCAGGACTGTCATATTTGTGCATGTGAGATGTGGGATTTGAACTCCTGGCCACAGGCGTGCTGGGCAGGAGCTCTTAAGTTACTGCACTGTTCATCTGGGCCCCTTGGATCAGTTTTCAAATTTGAAAAAATAAGGAAGTTGGGGCCAGAGCTGGTGTGATACTACAGCTGGTAGGGTGTTTGCCTTGCATGCAGTCAACCCGGATTTGATTCCTGGCATCCCATATGGTCCCCTGAGCACCACCAAGAGTAATCCCTGCGCAGCAGAAGGTGTGGTCAAAAAAAATCAAAAAAAAGAAAGAAAAGAAAAAGAAGGAAGCTTATTACAGCATTTCCAGGAGACTAATATCTATATATATGTGTGTGTGATTCATTTGTATTTCATAATTTTTTCTTTCAAAAATTAAAAACAATTAAAAAACTGACATACAATATTTTATTAATTTTGGGTGTATTGCATAATGATCTTATATTTTATACACTGTAAGTTTGATTTTGTTATTTTTTTCTGAGTGGGCCACATCCAACAGTGCTCGGGGCTCACTCCTGGTGGTCCTCAAGGGTCCATATGCAGTGTTGTGGCTCTAACTCAGGTTGGCTTCATGAAGGCAGACAATGTAAACCCTGTGCTATCTCTTTGGCCAGGGTTATGTTATTGAAGAAGGAAATTAAAGCGGTGACAGAGAAGAAATTCTAGTACTCCAGTACTGAGTCCAAACAACAAGTTTTCTGTAAAAGTAGCACACTCCCTGGCTATGTGCCTAGAATTGCACCTTCTTAAAAACACTAAAACAACATAAACATACATTTGTGTCAGCCTTTTAAAGACATATTGTCGGGCTTGATAATACAGAACTACATTGCTCTACATCAGCTCTTAAGAAGCCTCTTTGTTAGTTTCGAAAAACCTTGCCTTAGGAGCTTGAATGCTCACAGGGGGGAAACTCCTGGCTGGCTCCTTTAGGTGTTCCTGCCAAGCCCCTCTTCCTGAGGTCACACTTTCCTGATAGGGGCAAGGACTGGATGAGCATCAAGGAGCAAAGGGCAGGCGAGAGGAGTGAGTTCACCATGCAGACATCCAAAGGATCAGGTTCTAATATCACCACCCCTTTCCACCTCCGTGAATGTGGTTATTCACCTCTGTGGATGGGAATTAGCCAATATCTGTCAAAATAACAACCAGCAGGATCCAAAATACACAGAGGACTAAGTACTTACTACTTAGGGTATTTTGATAGTGGTTTATCTATGTAATCTACATTCATAGATTTCTCAAGGTTTAAATTCCTCTCGGGCTCTCCTTGTGCTTGGTCTCTGATTGGCTCGCCCATTTTGAATGTCAAGAGTCATATTCCACTGAGAGGTTCTCTTCCTAGACATTTGCTGAGCAATGAATCATGGATAAGATTCTTGGGTTTTCTGTCCTATGCAACTACAGATGACCTACTGTGTGCTGAGCACTTCCTAGGTGCTGCATATGTATCACTGTCTTCCCGTTCATCATCGATTTGCTCGAGCGGGCCCCAGTAACATCTCCATATGTCCTGTCTCATGCTAGTAGAGCCCAAGGCATCTGCTTGCTCCAGGAACATAAAGAGCCTCAATCTGCATATGTAAAGATGTAAAAATCAAAATACCTCTTCATGTGGAACTTGTCGGATCATGGGATACCTGACAAATAAATAGACATGCATACATGAGACCTGACAGATGGCAAAAACTTGGGAAACCCCAAAGATGGCACCTAGTCTTGGTTGAGGCAGAGAGGGCTGTTCAGAGAAGGTTTCCTGGAGAAAGTCGACCTTGTTATTGTTTGCTTGGGGACCATCCCAGAGGTGCTTGGGACCTACACTCATGACTACCTGCCTGGCCGTTGCTCACAGCTATTCAGAGTACTGTGTAGTGCCGGGTGGAACCCAAGGTAGCAAAGCATGCATTTAACCTAGTAAGCTATCTCCTTACTCCAGAAAGGTGCTTTGAAGGTAAAGGTGAAAGGCATTTATGGAAAGTGAGCATGTTATTAGCACAGGGATAAAGTTTACATAATTTGACAGCCTGTGTTGAGTGCTTGAGTGCCAACTATTTGCAAGTCATTATTCTAAGGACTAGACTCATATTTATAGTTATATTTATAGATTCATATTTGTGTTTATACTAATTATTCTATTTATGTTTATTTCTCTATACTTTGCCCTTTGTATAACTTTGTGGGGCAAGTGCTGTTCTAAGTATTCTAAGTTCTAAGATCTCCAGGTTTGCCAGCATTGGTCATGCTTGGTGTTTATGGAGCAAAAATCTGGTTATTACTGACCACTGCCAGGAATGATCTCTGAGCACAGAAACAGGAGTAAGCCCTGAGTGTGGCCGAAACAGCATCAACCGCCAGAGGCAATTCTGATGTCACCTGCCCTTACTGAAGGGGGCAAAGCAAGAAGCTAACTCAGTGGCACAGGAAAGGAGGCTGCGTTTCTGGAACTGTGCACAGAGCACTGGATGTGGGCACTCTGGTTGGCATCCACACACCTCTCTTCTTATTAGAACAATTCTATTCTAGACTCGAGGGACTGAGGGGTCAGAGATACTATGTACTTAAGGTTGCTGGGAAAATAAATGAGCAGCTGGGCTCTGGACTCCTAGTCTGTCTATCCCTAAGACTCATACATGTTTCTACAGGAAACAGTGTCCACACAACCTTGGGCTATGGGTGACTTATAATCTAAATCCATAAACATCAGATGGAGAATGAAGGGAAGTGACTCATGAAATAGTTTTTATCTGTATGTGGATGAGGGCAGTGCTAGGGCTGGAGACCAGGTCTGAGGCACACAGGCAGCCTTTACCCTGAGTCACATCACTGACCCTTACTCACAAAATGGTCTTAAATGTAAAAGAATGGGACCCTAAGTGATAGTACAATGGGTAGGGTGTTTGCCTCGCATGCAGCTGACCCAGGTTCGATCCCCAGCATCTGATATGGTCCCCTGAGCACTGCCAGGAGAAACTCCTGAGTGCAGAGACAAGAGTAACCCTGAGCAAAGAGTTGGGGTGGGGGGGGAAAAGTAAAAGAAAACTTGGTTTCTGCTTTAAATTCATTATTTGTTGATAGTGGTTGATTAGCAGTCATTAAGGTCTAGGTTCAGCGTTTGCTTTTGTTTTTAGGATACAACTGGTTGTGCTCAGAGCTCACTCTGATTCTCTGCTCAGGGATCACTCCTAAGCAGGGACCATATACGCCACTAAGGCCACTAAGGGATCAAACTGGGCTCAGCTGTGTGCAAGGCAAGGGCCTTAATCCCTGTCCTATCTCTATGACACTCAGCGACCTTGTTTTAAAGATGTACACGGGGGCGGGGGGGTGATTGTTCAAAGGGCTGGAGCACATACTTTTATGTGGGAGACTTGGTTCCAGTTCATAACTGGAATGTGCTTGTGTGACCCTAAAATGAAATGAAAGAAAAAATTTATACCAAGTAGATACATTTCTGATTTCAATCACCTGAAATTTTTCTCTATAACCATTGCATTTATATTTATATATCACTATCACTGTATTCCCGTTCATCATCAATGGGCTCGGCGGGCACCAGTAACATCTCCATATGTCCTGTCTCATGCTAGTAGAGCCCAAGGGCATCTGCTTGCTCTAGGAACATAAAGAGCCTCAAACCATTCCATGGAAATGAGGTCTAAAATTGTTACTGGTAACTGGTGTCTGGCATATCAAACCACGACATAGGTAGCTTGCCAGGCTCTGCCATGCGGGTAGCATACTCTTGTAGTCATCTCTAAATCCAGCATTTATTGATAATATATATATATTTATATATAATATATATAAAATAAATGCAATGGTTATAGAGCTTATTATTAAAGCTTAATAATTTACACATAATTTTTGAGCAGTCACTTAGCCAACTTTAAATTTCTATGTCAATTTTGTTACCAAAATTACTTAAGAAATAGAACCCATTATCTCTTTGCATTACAATTACACTTATCACAAATATAGTACATTGATCATTTATTTCTTTATCTCTTTCTTTAACTTTCCTTCCTTCCCTTCTGCTCTCTCTCTTTCTTTCTCTCTTTCTTTCTCTCTCTCCCTTCCTCCTTTCTTTCTTTCTTCCTCCATTCTTCCTTCCTCCTTCCTTCCTTCCTTCCTTCCTTCCTTCCTTCCTTCCTTCCTTCCTTCCTTCCTTCCTTCCTTCCTTCCTTCCTTCCTTCCTTCCTTCCTTCCTTCCTTCCTTCCTTCCTTCCTTCCTTCCTTCCTTCCTTCCTTCCTTCTTTCCTTCCTTCCTTCCTTCCTTCCTTCCTCCTTTCTTCCTTCCCTGCTTACTTCTCTCTCTCATTCTCTCTTTACCTCTCCACTCCCCTTTCTCTCCCTTAGTTTTTACTTTTGTAAAGGAAGTAATCAGAACTAGGGGTGGTAGAGCACTTGCTTTGTACACATGAATCTCTCAGTTTGAACCCAACAGTGCAATCGACCAATAATATAAGCAATGGCATAAACTGCAAAACTTAAAATATATATAAAAGGTAGAGAGGTACCCATTCTGCACTTGTCACCAAGCCACCCAGTTCCTCTTCCCTAAAGCTAACTATGTTAACTGCTATTTAATTACCATTCCAGGGATATCTTAAGTATCTTCAGTCTTTTCTGCATGTGTTCATACACAATCATTTCCATTTTTTAAGAGGTGTACATTGCCTTTGCTTTGTTTTTCTCACCTATAAGGGCAGATCCTTCATATTGAGACATCAAATGCTCCCTTTCCTTAGGGCAGTACTAACAATCCATCTAAGCACCTCCTAAATGATACATAGACTTGATTCTGTACAGAAACTAGTATGCTTGCATGAAAATGTCCATGAAGAGGAAATTTTAACCAAGTATAAGTGAAACTACAACCTTGACAGATTTCCACAAATCACTTTGCACAGAGGCCACAGTAACCAAATTCCCCAGTGTCAGGGGTGCTGCTGTCCCATCCTTACCCACTTGCCATCTCTTTTTTGAGTTACACTAATCCAATAGGCAGAACAGTTATTTCAGAATGGTTTTAGCTGGTGTTCCTCTTCCTTTATGTGATTTTAGTCAGATATGACTACTTGTTTTGATTTAACTTTTTTTTTGGTGTCTCTTATGATGCAAAGCAAATAGCTGGAAATCATTAATTACTACTCAGAATATTTTCTGGCTGAAACTAGAGAGACCGCACAGAGGTTAAGGCTCTTGTTTTCCATTTGGTACATTTCAATCCCTTGCACCTTGGTACCCAGACTACCCCAGGGTGTGGCCTCAAATCCACCCTTCAAAAAATAAATGGTTTGAAGGCTGAGTGACAGAATGGCATAGTACCCTGCCCCATATGGCAAGCCTTTACAGAAATAAGTAAATAGAAAATAAGTAAACAGAAACTCTTACGCTATAAAATATATAGATACATCCAGAGCAGAGAAAATGTTTCTGTGAAAGGTAATATCTCAAGCTGTCAAAATCATGTTTTCTTGCTTCTCCACTTGGATTTTTCTGGGTGGTGTGAGAGCCCTTCAAAGAGCCTAGGTTCCACGGGGAGCAGCTGGAGAAGGAACTGAGAAACTGCACCCTCACACAACTCCCCCAAATTCCCCCTTGAAGAATCCTGGGAAAAGACCTCACTTCCCTTCAAAAGGGTCTGGGGATCACTTTAAAGTCAGCAGTAAATCCCAATTGCTCCTAATTAGGCCTCTGTTTTGTTAATTGCTTTGGGAACTCCCTGGGAGAGGGTAGAAAGCCCAGGCCTGTGCTGGGCGGCCTCTGAGTGTGTGCAGTGGCCCGTCGAGAGCAGCCCCACGTAGCTCCAAGCAGCCCAGCTCCTGAGCTGTCCTGTGGTGCCCCGAGAGGCCGAGGTGGGGAGTCAGCGGGCCCTGGAACAATGGATGTAAAAGCAAGATGGCTGCGCCCTCAATCTTTAAAAGGAATCTGAAGGAGGTTGCTTTTTAAACCCAACCCTGCAAAACACTCCTTTGTAAAGCTTACATTACTCATTGGTATTTTGCTCCAGTGACAGAGAGGTTTCAACATGCCAACCCTTAAAAATAAAGTTAGAATACAGCCTCACCACCTCCTTTTTTCCATTTTATTGCCAGCTAATTTCCAATAGCTGCTGTTCCGTAATCATTTGTTTTAATTTGGGCTTCACCCAGTGGTGCTTGGAGGCTCTTTCTGACTCTTGCAGGTCACTCCTGGTGATGCTTCAGGGAACATGGTGCTGGAGGTCCAACCAGTGTGGGGGCACTCAAGGTGAGCACCTTAAACCCTGTGCTATCTCTCAACTCCTGTTCTGTAATTGCTGAAGTGAAATATCAAACTGTAGCTTGAAAGGCATGTGAAAGTCTCTTAGACGGTTTCCCATTTGTTCCTGTATCTTAGCACATTTGCGCCTATCCCTGGAAATCAGAGTTAAAGGTGGTTTTCTGTCTGTTCTGTTCAGGACACCCAGCAGCTAGGGAGATTAGGGGACTTGCCCAGAGACAGACACAAAAACACATAGTTAGAGCTGAAACAGAAGCCAGTTCTGTTTTAGTTCCTTCATACTTTTCCACTGGCATACGTTGCACTCATTTTTTAAAAAATCAATGAATTATGGGCTGGAGGGCAATTCAATAGAGTGCAAAATGTTTGGCATGCCGTGGGCTCCAATCTCCTTCAGCACATGGTCCCCTGGGCACAGGCTGTAGCAACCTTGGCCCCCAGCACAGAACTGGAGAGTAGTATACCCCCCCAATACCTCTGGGTATGACTCCAAACCCAAAATAAATAAACAAAAAGAAATTAAAATCTGTGAATTGATTCAGTAAGATTTGTTGACATTTGTTACCTGTCAGTAGCAGGTAAGGTGCTGATGACACAGCACTGAGTATCACACATGGAGCTGGCATTCTAGTGGATGACATAAACAATAAATTAAAAATACATGTGAGGGTATTTATTACATCATTTTTCTTTTTCCCTTCCCTTCAGTTGAAAGCCCTTTCCTTCCCTTTCAACTGTGAGAAGGGAAGCTTTTGAAATGATTGATGTTGGACTCTGGAGCAAAAGTAGACATCTGGTTACCCTGGTGTGAAGACAAATAAGCTACAATCTACAGAGTATATGACACATGTGTAGGACCAAGAGACACAAGCTCCCGGTCTGCTCAGCTCTTGGGATTCCCAGGTCACCTCAGCTTCCGTAAGTCAGTTTTTTTCCAACCAAAAACTATCAGCAATTGGCTATCTATGTCCTTTGGCAGAACTCAGGGAGTTTTTCTTTTTCTTTTCTTTTTTTAATTTATTTTTTTTACTCCATCTTATTTGTTTGGAGCCAATGGACCCCATGTCTAATGGACCCCTGCCTCCTGCTCCTCCCTTCTTCTCCATTCCCACCCCCCCACCCCCACCCCCATAACTCAAGGAGTTCTATCTGCAAAGTACTTTGTCTCCAGAGAGAAATGCTTCACCATCTAGAAATCAGGCTCTTCTTCTGTCTCTTCTGGAAAGATGTTGGAAATAACTTTAGGAAGTTTTCTTCTTATTAACCTTTCTCCTTTCCTTAAACATTTACTTAGCTGCTATCATGTGCTCTCAAAAGGAATGTATTCCTTCATTTCTGTGAAAGATTCTGTCTCCTACCTTGCCTTGTCTTTACTGTAAGTGTAAACCAGCTCTAAATGCTAAAGAATACTGAGATCTGGTGTGAACGTTTTGGGGAGTAGAAAGGAGTTATAATTATAATCCTTGAATTTTTTTTTTTTTTTTGCTTTTTTTGGGGGTTTATTCCTTGAATTTTGTATATGGTCAGTGGCCTGCATTTGCACAGGAAGGGCACCCACCTCTTATCGGCCATGCTCTTTGGAAGCTATTTCAAAGATTCCAGAATGGGATAGAGTTGGCAGAAGTCTTTCATGAGTGGAGAGTCTTTCCTTATCAAGTCATTTGTATTGTATTTTTGTTTGTTAGCTGGGTTTTGAGGTGACACCCAGAAGTGTGTGGGGCTTCTCGTGGCTTGGTACTCAACAGTTGCTCCTGTGGGACCATGTGATGCCAGAAGTTGAACCTGCAAGGCAAGTGCTTTTCCATTGGCCCCATCCTTGGCCCTAGCTATGTTATTTTGTCTCCCAGAGCTAAAGCGCTCCTTTCCTTCTGAGCTGGAGAAGACTGATATTGTGGTATGACTTCAGTGCTAAAGCCTCTAATAGTGGGTAAAGATGTTTTTCTCCCCCTTTAATGCTCACCAGTCACCTCTTTTTAAAAATTCAGAACTGCACAAATTCCAACTTCTGGTATACCTACCATACATTCCAAATGCACTTGTAATACCTAAAATAGATACCAAGGAAGAGCAGAAAGACCTTTATTTTTTTTTCATGCCAGGAGAGGGTTATTACATGCAAAAGGCAAGTTGTCTGTACATGTGGGAGCTGATCTTAGGGTAGAGAGTGACTTTCTGCCCCAGCCTGCTTTTGAGGTCCTGTTTGTCCAACAGGTTGATATTTTTCTCAGTTATTGGGGAGGTGATAATGCCTTCCATATATGAAATTCATAGCATTTGTGTTTGGCCTCCTTTGCCATTCTGAGGGTTGCAAGGGGCATCATTTTAAAATTAATTTGCAGGGCGTTCTGTCTATCTGTTAGGAACAGGAGGGAAGCAGGCCTGGGCAGTATTTATCAGACACATGCCGCCCATCTGCCAGAGCTAGGTCGAGGAGGATTTGCTGTTAATCCTTCAGACCCATCTGTAGGGGGTTCAAAATGCTGACCAGGAAGCTAGACAAGATGAGGTTTATTTAATTAGAAAAATGACTCGGGAGGTTACTGGAAATCACTCTGACGAAGGCAGGGCTTTTGGGGGGTCTTGCTGGGGGGGGGTGGGGGGTGGAAGGAGGTCAAAGCGAGGGGTGATCATGGGGATAGTTGTGCTCTGGGTGGGGGTGGTTGGTCTTGATTTTAAAGGATTGAGGCCCAGGCAGGGGAGACAGCTTTAACCCTGGTAATGTCGCTACAGCCAGGACAGTTGCGGAGGAAGTTCATAGTGGGGGTGTGATACTGGCTTCCAGTGGGATCGATCTTTCCAGGGTCACTTGCTTAGAGGCTGCTGGCAAATAAGGCCAGGGCAGAAGCAGGTGCAGTCAAATTCTTAGCACTTAGGCAAACTGGCTTGAGGCTGAAAACAGCTTGGGGCAAAAACTGCGACCTACACTTTAGTCTGCAAAATGTACGGAAGATTCTTGTAACTGGGGCTGATTGCCATTTGAGCTCCATTTTTGAGGAATGAGGAAACAACAAAATTGCATTTAAATTTTCCCCCATGGGAAAAAAAAATCGACATGAGCTCAAAACGAAATAACCAGCAGCCCCACATTCCTTTTTAGTATGAAAATATTATTAGCATAATTGGTTTCTGCAGGGCTGCCATTTGGGACAACTGGGCAAGGGAAATTGTGTGCCATTCCCTGCTCTGATTGCGCTTCATGGCAATAGAAAGCATGACAATTTCCATTGAAGTGGTTCAAGATAAACGGTTCCCTCTCTGCCCAGGGCTATGGAAATAGTGTGCCCGTTGCTATCCAGATTCCTGGACACTGGTCTCCCAGGAATCACATGTTTGAGGCTGAGATTTTGAGGAGTTCTTATCTGGGAACCAAAAACTCACCTGGGAGCAGGTGTCTCATAAAAGCAGTTTTTTTGCTGGTGAATACAAAGCATTTGGGACTGTCCAGTACTTTGAAGAGCAGGCAGTTTTGGCTTGCTCTGCTCCTTTCTTATAGGGGGTGGATGGTTTGATATGTGAGTGAGTGAGTGTGTGTGTGGGGGATGGGATTCAAAGTCACCTCAAGGCATCAGTATTTCCTATTCACCTTCTAACACTCTTTCCCAGGGAAGTCACACCCAGGGATTCTTGGTTTTACCCCAACCAGGTACTTGGCAGGGGAGGGGCGGGAGATTTGGGAGATCATGTAGTGCCAGGGAATTGAACCCAGGCATCCTGCATACAAAGCATGAACTCTGTGTGTGTGTGTGTGTGTGTGTGTGTGTGTGTGTGTGTGTTTTTGCTGGCAACCAAACCCAGGGCTTTAGGGCTTTGCACATGCAAGGCATGCTCTGTGCTACTAAGTTACATTACTATTTAAGTTTTTTTTTTTTTTTTTTTTTTTTTTGGGGGGATCACACCTCGCAATGCTCAGGGGTTTCTCCTGGCTCTGCACTCAGGAATTACTCCTGGCAGTGCTCAGGGGACCATATGGGATGACGGGGGATCGAACCAGGGCCAGCACTGGTCGGGCCGCGTGCAAGGCAAACGCCCTACCCTCTGGACTATCGCTCCGGCCCCTCTATTTAAGTTTTAAAGTATGCTTTTTTTCCTATAAGTTGACCAGAGCACTGCTGACTATATGAAATATTTAGTGTGAGCAGCTCTTTCAGTGGAGGTCTATAGAAGATGGATTACAAGTTTTTCAATCAAAACTTGTCACATTTCTCCTGCATACCTTTTCATTGAATGCCCTAAGAATTTTTTTTTTCCTTTTTGGGCCACACCCGGCGGCGCTCAGGGGGTTACTCCTGGTTCTGCACTCAGGAATTACTCCTGGCAGTGCTCAGGGGACCATATGGGATGCCAGGGGATCGAACCAGGGCCGGCGCAGGTCGGCCGCGTGCAAGGCAAATGCCCTACCCACTGGGCTATCGCTCCGGCCCCCTAAGAATTTTTTTTAGGGGGGCATCACACATGGCATTACTCAGGGGCTACTCCCAGCTCTGCACCCATTAATTACTCCTGGTAGTGCTTGGGCGACCATATGGGATACCAGGGATCGAACCTGTGTCAGCCATGTGTACGGGAAAACACTCTACTCACAGTACTATGGCTCCAGTCCCAAAATTCTGTGTCTTCCTACTTTCTGGGGTTGCTTTAAAACTCCCCTGTGTTGGAGGGATAGGTGTTAGAACACTGTATGACTGAAACCGAATCATGAACAGCTTTATAGTGCATGGTGATTCATTAAAAAATTAAATAAGAAAATAAATAAATAAAACTTCCCTGTGAGCATAACCAGGTTGAAGACTGTACAAGCAAGCTGAGAGAGCAAGTCGAAACCTTCTCTCAGTGGTGCCTTTAACCATCATTCGGTGACTCTCTTCTTTTAGAGCCAACTTAACGACAAGCCTTGAAAAATCAAAAATATTCCCATCTCACCAGAGAGCGCTCTCCCCAAGGTCCTTCCCTCCATCCCTTCCTCTTCCCCTCCCTCCTTCTTTCTATCCTTTCTTCCTTCCTTTTCCTGCTGAGAAAGAGCTTATAGGCAACAAGCCAGTAGGCTGGAAGCTGGGGCACTCATGTCCTCAAATCTGTCTCCATGTTGTCTAAACTGTACACTTCCCTTTTCTGCTTCCAGATCTGAACCAAGTTCTCTTTTCCTTCTAGAAACTAGAATTTAGGTCAGAGATCTAGCATGCATGCAGCCAACCTGGTTTCAAATCCCCAGTACCACATATGATCCATCTAGCACTGCAAGGAGTGATCCCTGAACACAGAGGAAAAAACAAAACTGAAAGAAAATATCTAAAAAAAATACTATTAGTGCAAACTTACTGGCAAGCCAGTACTTCCTCCCAGCTGTAGGCCTTGGGGGCTATCTCATTCTCTGGAGGGCAGGTCTGGCTCTCCAGGCTTTGGCACTCGCCAGAGGCTCCTTTGCTTGGTTTCCCTGGATATTAACTAGGAAGCTTTTTGGTGCCCAGGTTACCAGCGATTGAAATTAGATCAGGAAGGCTCTTCCCATTAGATTAATGTTAGGCTTTGGAAGGACTGAGACCCCCTAGATATGTTAACAGGGGTGTGTTCACTTGGGTGCTTCGCCAAAGGATTATTGTTTTCATTAGAGCAATCCATTCCCACCCACCTGCCTCTCCTAAGAGTCCTCTCAGCCCTGTCATCTTATGCAAAGGAGCATCTGAGAACCCAGGTGTGGTCTTCCTGGCAAGGGCCTTGAGACCTTTATCTCACTTCCAGGCTCTTATCACCCCTGCCTCCATTCCCTTATTTGCTTTTAATTGAGTTCTTTGTCTTCATTATCTTGCCTGCAGAACTTTTTTTTTTTTAACTGATGTAATACCTTTGTTTTTCCCCCAGTCCTTGGTGCTTGGGTTATTTTTGATTCACACAGTTGATAATACTCAAACCTTTTATTAACTGATTAACCATAGTTTCTTTCTACTGTTTCAATTAAGAGCTCCATTGGAAGCAGTGGTTGGTGTTCAAATTTAGATCTTACTGACTGTGTCCCCTTCTGTAGGTTAGTTTAACTAAACCTTGCCTGAATCATGAAAATGGTAACAATAGTTCTCTCATAGGCCTATTATAAGGACTAAGTAGGCGCATGTGTGTAAAGTACTTAGTTCCATGATTATATATGTACTTAGTGCCAGAGAGATAGTATAAGAGTTAAGGCACTTGCCTTGCATATGTCTGACCTGTATTAAATCCTGGCACCCGGAGGGTGACCCCAAAGACAGAGTTGGGAGTACTGCTGGGTGTGGTCCACAAAAAAGAAAAGAAAAGAAAACACTGGTATGTTATCAGTAAATAGCAAAAGAAAATTATTTATCCTCCAAATATTTAAGGGCCCAGTTCTGCCAGGCATGGTGCCTCCTGAAATCAGTGTTAACTGAATCACAGAAGTGCTTTGTTTTCCTGGATCTCAGGGTCTTCCTCATAAAGACCTTTTATCTCTGGCAGGATGCTAGGAAGTCTGTTTGTAGCTTGTAATCAACACCTCTTTCCCCCTTCACCCAATACTAACAGTTTGATTATAGCTACCAGAATGACAACAGACATGTAAGAGGCGCGATAGTGGTGCTAGAGAGATATTACAGTGGGTAAGGCTTGCCTGCTTCTGCAGAGCCAGGAAGAAGCCCTGAGTACTACGGGTTGTGGCCCCACACTAAGAAAAAAAATAAGCCCTGAGGGCCAGAGTAATAATACAATGGGTGCCTGCCTTGCAAATAGCCAATCTAGGTATGATCACTGGCACCCAGATGATCTCCCAAGTCCCACCAGGAGTGAGCCCTGACTAAGAACCTGCCAGATATGACCCCCCTCCCAAAATAAAAACAAATAACTGCTGAGTATGGCTCAGTAATAAACACACACCTGCACATGCATTAGAACAAAATAGTCTTTCAGAAAACATTAAAGATACATAAACAAAAGCAGAAGTACAGCAACAACAAAGAAGCAGCACATTGGTGCCTATTGCATGCGGGTCCCATTCTATGCACTTGCCATTAAAGAGCTCACAATATTCTTTCATTAGTCTTCACTTTATGGATGAAAAAAACTGGGACACAGAGAAGGACTGTAATTTATCTGACATCACATAGCTGGCAGGTGATAGAGTCAGGTTTGAATTCATAAAATAACTCCAGAGATACTGCCCCAGGCTGAATTGTACTCAGTACCTGTATTTGATGAGGGGCCAAGGAGGTAACTGAATACTGCCAAGTATAACACAAAGAAAAACAAAAACAACAGTCAAATAAGAAAAAAAATTTTTTCTGGGCCACACCTGGCAGTTCTCAAGGCTGATTCCTGGCCCTCTACTCAGTATTACTGCTTGAGGCCTCCAGGGATCAAACTTTGGTGAGCCATGTGCAAGGCAAGTGCCTTACCTCTCTTACTATCTCTCCAGCCCCCAAATAAGATATTAATGAGAACGTGCTCTCCTTTCAATTCTGCCTGCTTTAAAACATGTTCCAGGAACCAGGGTGACAGTTCAACAGCTGAGCACATGCTCTGCTTGCAGGAAGTCCATTTGTAATGCCCAACAAAATTAGATCCCTTAACACCAAAAGGATCGACCTCTCAAGCTGGCCCCTGAGCACAGTCTTCCCAGTTATGTATAGATCAAAAACAAAACACAAATCAAATGTTTTGTCTCAAAACCCCCTTCCTTTACAAGGTTGTACCTGTCATTATTTGCACTCTGACTTTGCAAGTTTTGATTCCTTGGTGATTCTTTGTATATCCCTGGCTTATTACCTTAATGTGTTGTTTATAAGTATTCAACTATTTCTTCCCGACTCAAAAAAGTAAAAAACAGTATAATTTGCTTAACTGAAAAGTTTCCTGGTGCCTAGGTGGGACTATCTCCTTCAATGACATGCCAATGATACTTGGTGACATATAGCTCTTTTGAGACCCCATCAGTGAATGTTTATGATCTTTACCAGGGCCAGTGCGTCCTCAGCACTCCAGATACAGCAGTGGGAAAAGAAAGGATAGAGAGTCCCCGAGAGAGTGCCTGATGGGAAGTTTACGTGTTGGGAATCATTAAGAAGCTCTGGACAAGAGTGAAAAAGGACAAGCAGTCTGAAGATGGTTTTCACGGAATGGTATTTACTCCAGGCTAGGCAGACAGGTGAAGCCTTCTGGAGAAGGTGATGATTTAACTGAGAACTGCAGAATGGGCAGCACTTATCTAGGTGAAGGAGCATGTGGAACATTCCAGCAGCGCTCTGTAGCAGGAGGAAGCTAGACTGAACTATGGGAAGACCAGAGAATGACAAGGAGCATGGTGTGAAGTGACATTACTGTTGTCAGCAAGATCACACAGAGCCACGCTTGTTTTTCCAAAGAACAAGGGCAACTATTTTCCAAATTTTTTTTTAAGTTTAATAAATTTTTTTTTAAGAGTTGTACATGTTCTACCGGTGCTGGCGTGGATGTGGGGAAAAAAGGGACTCTCATCCACTGTTGGTGGGAGTGCCGGCTGGTCCAGCCCTTTTTGGAAAACAATATGGGCATTCCTCCGAAAGCTAGATATTGAGCTTCCATTTGATCCAGCAATAGCACACCTGGGAATATACCCGAGAGACCGAAAAACACATAGCAGAAACACTATCTGTACTTCTTTATTCATCTCTGCGCTATTCACTATAGCTAGAATCTGGAAACAACCTAAATGCCCGAGAACAGAGGACTGGCTAAAGAAACTGTGGTTCATCTACACTATGGAATACTATGCGGCTGTCAGAAAAGATGAAATTATGAAATTTACCTGCAAATGGATGGACATGGAGTCTATCATGCTGAGTGAAATTAGTCAGAAGGAAAAGGACAGATATAGAATGACTGCATTCATTAATAGGATATAAATAGATACCCGTGTTTTACTAAATATGGGAAATGGTAATGGCAGATTAAAACTCACCATTGAATATACACAAAGAGACTTAAGTGATAAACTCTAAATATCTGCAGGGCTAGCCACATGTGTAAAATAAGAGAGAGAGATGCTGAGACAGAGAGAGAGAGAGAGAGAGAGAGAGAGAGAGAGAGAGAGGAAACTGGGGTACCTGCTATTAAGGCAGCCGGGGGTGGGTGGGGGGGGGTGGGGTACATTGGTGGTGGAAATGGGGCACTGGTGGAGGGATGGGTGCTGGAATACTGTATTACCAAGAACCAATTATAAACACCTTTGTAATTGTATGTTTCACGGTGGCATAATAAAAAATTAAAAAAAAAAAATTTTGTACATGTTCTCCCCAAAGAGCGTAAAACAATCTTAAGCCCTGCGGAAAGATGGAAGAAGTATGCTGGTAATGAGGGAAGTGGATGTATTCAATGGATATATAGATGTAACAGGACTAATGATTGGTTGTTTTAAAGAATGTTGGGAAGATCCATTATTTGTCGAAAACTTCTATGCGCTTGCATTATTCTGAGTGTTTTAATAGTATCAATGCATTTATTGCACCACCACCCTAGGTGGTCAATGTATTATCCCCTGTCTTTAAGTGAGAAAACAGAGGAACAGGCCAATGAAAGGCAGAGCTGGGAGCTGGGCCCATGAGGTGGGGTAGACACCCTTCGGCCTGACTACTCTACATGGGGCACAGGATGTGGGGTAGACACCCTTTGGCCTGACTACTCTGTGTAGCGCACAGGACACTGGGTAGATGCCCATCCGGCTTGACTACTCTGCATGGCTGCTGTTCTTGGAGCCTCCATGTTTGGTTGGCTCTGTGGCAGTACGGTGGTGTGATTCCATGAAACTGATGCAGTATTGCAGTGTCTGCTGCCCAGTGTGATGGGGAATACTGATGTGGGCATCTGAAGTTGAGCGCGAGTTGTGAGATACCTCTCAGCTACCGCTATAGCCCTTATTGTCTCCACTCGTGGCTTAGACCTTCTCAAGGAGGGTTACACTGACCACACCAACTACAGTTGTCCTCTTATTCCCAATGCCTGCCAACTCTTCTTATGCTTGCTTTGATTTTAACAACAGTTATCATTTCTAATATATTACATATTCTACGTATCTGTCAAATGTACTGTCACTGTCTGTCACCCTTTGAAAGTGTCAACTACTCTAGCATGGAGGTCCTTGTTTTCTTTTTTTCATTTTTTTTTCCTTGTTTTTCTTTACTAGGGTTTTCAAGGGCCAAATGCTGACTCTAGCATGTAGTACGTGATAGGAGTTTGTTAAATGGATGAATGGCAGTTATTTCTGCAAAAGAATACTGACTCCCATTTTTATCTAGAAAACTACAATCCATACCTATATATCAGAATCAGGACAATGATTAACTCTACAAGCAACTTTCATTGGTTATCTTGAGGTTTCTATGAAATTAACCAGCTAGATTTTTTTTTTTTTCTTTTTCTTTTTTTTTTTTTTTTGCTTTTTTGGGTCCCACCCGCAATGCTCAGGGGTTTCTCCTGGCTCTGCACTCAGGAATTACTCCTGGCGGTGCTCAGGGGACCATATGGGATGCCAGGGATCAAACCCAGGCCGGCATGGGCCTGCCACGTGCAAGGCAAACACCTTACCCACTGGACTATTGCTCCAGCCCCAATTCATTTTGATTTTTTTTCCTTTTAAGGTTTTTTGTTTGTGCATTTGTTTTGGTTTGGGTTAAGAGCCATACCTGGAGGTGCTCAGCAGCTATTCCTGAGTGAGAGCTCAGGAGTGACCCGTGGGCTGCTCAGTGGACCATATGGTGTGGGGACTTGAACCAGGCTTGCAGTCGACACAGCTGCACAAAGTACTGGATCTCGTGTATGATATACCTGAACCTCTGCTTTTGAGTTTTTCAGAGGATAGGTGTTTTCTTTTGGTGCCAGGGATTGAACCCAAGTTTCCTGCATGCAAAGAAGACACTACACTACTGAGCCATTCCCTGCCCGTATTTTTTTTTTTTAGAGGGCCATAATCAGCAACGATTATAGCCTGTTTTCTTGTTGTTCTGGGATTCATATTGGCATTGTTGGAGACTGAAATTTCAGGAGTAGAACCTGGACCTCCTGCATGCAAAGCATGTGCTCAGCCTGTTGGGCTGTTTCCCAGGCATAGATACTTTGAATCAAGGTATTGTTTGTTGAGCTTATTAACATGGAATATATTGGGTCATTCCCTGACCTAATATAATGGTTTGAGCTCTTTATGTTCCTGTAGCAAGCCAATGCTCCTGGCTCTACTGGCTGAGACAGGACATATGGAGATATTACTGGTGTCGCTCTGCAAATAGATGATCAACGGGAAGATCGTGATCGGATCGTGATTAACATGGAAAGTTGAGTTGGTTTTTCTCTTTTCTCCCTAGCCTCCCTCTACTCCCATACCTTTTCTTACATTGTACTGGTATGCTGACAATCTTTGTAAGTTTAAGTAAATCAGTAAGGCATAGGGGCTGGAACAATAGCACAGTGGACAGGGTATTTGCCTTGCATGCGGCCGACCGGGTTCTATCCCCAGCATCTCGTTTGGTCCCTGAGCACTACCAGGAGTAATTACTGAGTGCAGAGCCAGGAGTAACCCCTGAGCATTGCCACATGTGATCCAAAAAAAAAAAAAAAAAAAAAGTAAGGCATAGTTGGGTTTGTGGACATTTTTTCATTGTCATATCTGATTGTTAGAGTAAATGGCTTACCTTTTTAGTACCACTCTCAAATATTGCCACAAATATTTGAGGCACTTCTTAGAGATTTTTGTTATGAACTGACAGTGATTCAGTAATCAGCCAGAGAATTTTAACAGGAGAGAAAAAGGGCATGTTCATCATCCATTCTCTGAGATCTTCCAAATTCTCCAACTTTATTCTCTGTAATTGGGATAAAGCAAACCTTATTATCATGATTTATCAATGAATGTTATGTCCGTACAGTGAATAGGGATGAATGGAAGTGTCCTATTTCGAAAATTTAAAGTCATAATAGAAAGCATTGGTATCCTGCAACTTAACTTAAAATTCTCTTGGCAGAAATGGGGAGACAGCAGGGGAAATCAGTTTCCAGAAAAGAATCTCTCTTTAGTCAAATGTGTGTTTGTATGTGGTTTGGTGAGGAAGAGAATGTGTAACCCAACAAACTTGCCTCTTTGCCTTAGTTACCTAGAGACATAAAAGTCAAAATCAGTCCTTGGCCAAATTAATTAGCTTCTTCTCAAGAGTCCCTGGAAGATTGAAAGTTAAAAACTCAACCAGATGGATGAGTCTTCCTTCCATCCTTCCTTCCTTCCTTCCTTCCTTCCTTCCTTCCTTCCTTCCTTCCTTCCTTCCTTCCTTCCTTCCTTCCTTCCTTCCTTCCTTCCTTCCTTCCTTCCCTTCCTTCCTTCTTCCTTCCTTCCTTCCTTCCCTTCCTTCCTTCTTCTTCCTTCCTTCCTTCCTTCCTTCCTTTCTTTCCTTCCTTCCTTCCTTCCTTCCTTCCTTCCTTCCTTCCTTTCCTTCTCTCTTTCTCTCTCTTTCTCTTTTCTCTCTCTTTTTCTCTTTCTCTTTCTCTCTCTCTCTCTCTCTTTCTCTCTCTCTCTTTCTTTCTTTCTTTCTTTCTTTCTTTCTTTCTTTCTTTCTTTCTTTCTTTCTTTCTTTCTTTCTTTCTTTCTTTTTCTTTCTTTCTTTTTCTTTCTTTCTTTCTTTCTTTCTTTCTTTCTTTCTTTCTTTCTTTCTTTCTTTCTTTCTTTTTTCTTTCTTTCTTTTTCTTTCTTTCTTTCTTTCTTTCTTTCTTTCTTTCTTTTTCACATTTAGCCACTGACTGCGTGTGGTCATGCTATGAGCCCGGTTATACTTGAATATTAATAAAAACCCTTGCTTTTGCATAGGACCCGGTCTCTCAGAGTTTTCCTTGGTAGGTGCAGCGTTCCGAGGCTCCCAGTCAGTCACCCCATCAGGTGGCCAACTCTTTCACATCCTACCCCGACCCCTGCTCCTCCTGCCATACTATCTCCCTATTTGGCTTAAATTTCCACTTTACTAGATTAAATTATTTTTATTCATGAACTTTTTTTTTTGGCCATAGAGTGCTAGAGATAGGGCAACTTTGGGATGGAGGGCATTGGTCTATGAAGTGCTTAGGAATCTTGTGGGCCTGGGGCTCAAACTAGAGTCTTCTGAATTCAAAGCTGGAGCACTAGACCCTGGCTGCTCAGATTTTAAGGATTTACTTATGTATTAGTTTTTGGAACACACCCAGTGATGCTCAGGGATTACTCCTGGTGGACTGGGGGGATCATATGGAATGTTGGGGATCGAACCCAGTTCTGCCACATGTAAAGCAAGTGCCTTACTTGCTGTGCTTTCTCTCTGGCTTCTACTTATTTATTTTTTGGTGTGTGGGTCACACCAGGTGGTACTTAGAGCTTAGGTCTAATTTCTAACTCTGTGCTCAGGCAACACTCCTGGTTGTGCTCAGGTGGACCATATGCTATGCCAGAGCTGGAGATCAAACCAGGGTCAGTCATTTGCAAGGTAAGTGCCTTAATCCCTGTACTATGTTTCCCCCTTTTATTGGATTTTAAATCAAGTTTCGGTCCTCCTTACTCCACTTTATAGTTCTATTGTCCTTTTATTTCCGCAAATAGCGTGGTATCATGTCAAACCTTCCATCCTACATTCCAGCTATTAAGTTGTTGCCCATATCATACAGTGAATTTTGATGCAGACCAGTTAGAGCTAATAGTAATTTTCAGTATAATATTAACCAAACACAGAAGTCACTCGTGTGGCTCCATCCTCCCTTCAATAGGATTAATCAAGTTAGCTATTTACTCTTTCCACCACTCCAGTGTTTTCTCACCCTCTACTCCAAACAAGAAAATGACACTAAATTCATTTAATACAAATTTGTATTATCATCTGAGGCATTTTAAGCAATGCTTAATTTAATTTCCTTGTTTGGAGTATGGTATTTGGAAAAGAGGACCACATCGTAATGTAGAAATAGGATTCACACAGCACCAGGCACCCAGCATATTCTCCAGTGATTCACAAGAGCTCTATTTACATTCAATTGCAATTCAAATGTGCCAAACCATCATCTCTGTCTTGCAGTAGCTTCTGAAACTAGACCATTCTACCCCAGGCAGGCAAACCCAGAGGGCTTGACCTTCAAGATGTGATACACACCCCCTTATTTGATTAGACTTCGGGTTCACTAAAAAGACAACCAAACATGTTGACTTTTCTTGTTCTCTTGGCTAAAAAAAATCAGTTGGCAGAGTGCTAGTCTTTTCTGTTTAGAGAAATGGAATAACCTTTATTGAGCACCTATCATGTGCCAGATGGTAAAAAAAACAAACAACCAGCAATGTTTCATTTCCAATATCTCCACAAATCCTGAGGGTAATGTGGTTATCCTTATTTCATGCGTAAGAGCAATGAGTTTGGCAAGGCAGAGCCTGGCAAGCTACCCATGGGGTATTCAATATGCCAAAAACAGTAACAACAATGGACCTCTTTTGCAACGAATGGAGACATTACTGGCGCCCGCTAGGCAAATCGATGACAATGGGAAGACAAGTGATAAGAGCAATGAGGGACCAAGAGGAGAAAGCATTTGTCCAAGGCCACTTGATTTGGAAGTTGTTGCCTAGTCTCCAAGCTTATTCCCCTTGGAGCTGGCTCTGCATTTAGTCTCAGGACTCAGAGCACGAGGTCTTTCCTGGTGGGAAGACTTTTTTTTTTGGGTCACACCCAGCGACGCTCAGAGGTTACTCCTGGCTCTTTGCTCGGGAATTACTCCTGGCAGTGCTCAGGAATTAGTCCTGGTGGTGCCTGGGGAACCATATGGGATGCCAGAGATGGAACCCAGGGTCGGCCACATGCAAGGCAAATGCCCTACCCGCTGTGTTATCGCTCTGGCCCTGGGAAGACTTTCTTAGTAGATGTTTCTTTCCCCTTGGCTTTTCAGCTTTTGGGGTCACGCCTGGTGATTCTCAGGGGTTATTCCTGGCTATGAACTCAGCAACCACTCCTGGCAGTGCTTGGGGGACCATATGGGATTCCAGGGACCAAACCCCAGCCTGCAGTGTGCAAGTCAAATGCCCTACTCACTGTACTATCTATCTCTCTAGCCCCATTTTAGCAGATGCTTTGAGTCATGAGCTTAGGACAGGCTACAAAGTCCTTGAATTGGCACACAAATGAGGAGGGGCTCTATATGAAAAAAACAGACTACGTGATTTAAAAATAATTAGCATGGGTCTGGAGCAATAGTACAGTGGGTAGGGCATTTGCCTTGTAACGTGAGTTGAGCCAGGTTCGATCCCTGGCATCCCATATGGTCCCCTGAGCACACCCACGAGTAATTCCTGAGTGCAAAGCCAGGGAGTAACCCTTGCACATGACTAGGTATGACCCAAAAAAGCAAAATGAATGAATGAATGAATGAAATTAAAAAATGAAAATAATGAGCAAGGCCTAAAGTGATTATTCAGTAGGTAGGGTGATTGCCTTGCACATGACCAACCCAGGTTTAATCTCCAGTCAAAAGTGATCCCCATGCACATGGCTAGAAGCACCACTGGGTATGGCCCAACAAACAAACAAAATAAACAAATAAGCAGACTGGACTGACAGCTCAGCAAGCGGGAGCATGTGCTTCACAAGCAGGTGGCCCAGGTTCAACCTCCACCTAGCACTATATAGTTCCCCTAATTGGGAATGACTCCAAAGCACAGAACTCTGATAGGTGTAGATGCCCCCAAACTAAAATTCAAAAAAATAAAATCACTTCATTTCATCACTTGACATCCCTTTATTCATCGATTTGCTCGAGTGGGCACCAGTAATGTTTCCATTTGACCCTATCATGTGCCATTGTAGCCCAATAGCTTCTGCTTGCTTCAGGAATATGAAGAGCCTCAACTCATTCTTTCAGGACCTGTTCTTTTCTTTTCTTTCTTTTCTTTTTTTTCTTTTTTGGGTCACACCAGGCAATGCTCAGGGGTTTCTCCTGGCTCTGCACTTAGGAATCACTCCTGGCGGTGCTCTCGGGACCATATGGGATGCTGGGGATTGAACCCGGGCCGGCACAGGCCGGCCGCGTGCAAGGCAAATGCCCTATCTGCTGGGCTATTGCTCGGCCCCTCTTTCAGGATCTCGACAAGAAGTCTGATCATCTTGTAGGTGGGTGGCCACATGATCTTTTGACATACCATGGGATCCAGTCGGTAATGGCTCTAGTTCAGCGGTCATCTCCAAATCGCATTACATGTCCATGCCAACCAGTAATAACAAAAAAATAAAATGTAACTTAAAATAACAAGAGCTGGAAAGAGGACAGGGTTTTAAGGTGGCCAACCTGGGTTCAATCACCAGCACCTCAGACAATCCTCATGCCCTGCCAGGAGTAATCCCTGAGTGAAGAGACAGGAGTAAATCCTGAACATAACTGGGTGTGGCCCCAAAACAAAATAAGCACAAAATAAGTGGTAGAGGGGAGTTAACTTATAGTGAGAGAAATAGTAAACAAGCACTAGGTTTTCTGGTGACTGAGGGCTTGTGAAACCAGGGATGCATACACCCCTCTTTGCACTTGCACTTGATCAGACACTTGATTGTAACAACAATACACCTGAAACTGCTCTTTGTTAAAGACTTGCAATGTTCCCATTTTCATCCATCAGAAGGGTAGGCGCAACAGGGGAAGAATTCTGCCATTCCTTTGCGAGGGCATGCACAGTGCCCTATGGCTGCCGAGCATGGAGACTCCTGGTGCTGGTGTTCCTTCGCCCACAATGCTAGACCCCACTGACATAACTCTGTCAAAGTTAATGGCTTTGTAGCCACAGAGCAGGGCAGGGGGATGGCTGATGTGAGAGTCAATAAGCTGGGCTTCATGCTCCTCTCAGCTGCCAATTCTATGAGGCTTTAGCTAGAAAGCTCTTGTTCCTCTAATAGAGCCGCCTCCAATATGAAGTGAATACCCACCTCCAACTTCCTTTCTTAGGAAGCTAACAAAATAATTGAACTTAAGGTCCATGGATGTAGCTCAGTAGTAGAGCAAGTGCCTTGCATGCATGGGACACTGGGTTTGATTTTCGCCACTGCAAACAACAAAAACCAAGAGCAGCAAACTAACAATTAAAAAGTCACAACTTGAACTTAAAAAATATATGGGTGGGGGGGTCCAGATAATAGCACCGTGGGTAGGGCATTTGCCTTGCATGTGACAGACTCGGGTTCAATTCTTGGCATCCCATATGGTCCCCCTGAGCACTGCGAGGAATGATTCTTGAGTGCAGAGCCAGGAGTAACTCCTGAGCATTGCTGGGTGTGGTCCAAAAATATCAATTTATAAAAAGTGGGCAGGGCCGAAAAAATAGTACAGTGGGTAGGGCACATGGATGACCTGAGTTTAGTCCTCAGCACCCAATACAGTCCCTGAATACTTCCAGGGCTGATCTCTGCCAGTATTCTCTCCAGAACCAGGGGTAAGCCCTGAACCTGCTAGTTGTGGCCCCCAAACAAAAAAAATACAAATAAATCTTTCTGGATAAGGTGCTTTATTGCTTGTGGCTGACCCATAGTATATCCTGGCACCCCATATGATTTCCTTTCACTTGTCACTTGTCATCCCATTGTTCATTGATTTGCTCAAGTGGGCACCAGAAACATCTCCCTTCGTTGGGAATGAGGTCCATTATTGTTACTGTTTTTGGTATATCGAATACACCATGGGTAGCTTACTAGGGCTCTGCCATGGCTCTGGGTTCATCCCAGGGGGCCCAGTCTCTTACTATGTCAGACCATCAGCCACACAGGGCCCATGGAGCAGAGCCCTGGGTGTAGACAAGCCTGATTCCTGTCTGCTACTTGCCAGTGCGGCCAGGCACCTCAGTTACACATGCAACACCTCGAGGGCAGGATGATTTCTTGAGTATCATCAAAATTGATTCCTGAAGGGCTAAAGCACCTTTTTTTTTTTTTTTTTTGGGTCACACCCAGCGATGTTCGGGAGTTCCTCCTGGCTCTGCACTCCAGGAATCACTCCTGGCACTGCGTGGGGGACCATATGGGATGCCGGGGATCAAACCCAGGTTCAGCTGCATGTAAGGCAAACGCCCTCCCGCTGGACTATCCTCCTGCCCGGAGTATCATCAAAATTGAGACCTGAGCACAGATGAGTATAGCCTCAAAACCAAAATAATAATAGTACCACCAACAAAAACAATAACAACAATAAAATACTGCTGGATGATTCTAATTTATAGCCAAGTTTGAGAACCACAAGATAGATGTTCTTTTTTGTTGTTTCGTTTGTTTGCTTGCTTTAATTTTTTGGACCATACACAGTGGTGTCAACCTTAACCCCTGTGCTATCTATCTATAGTCTCACTCCTTCCCATATTATTTGGAAGCAATTTTTAGATATTATGCCATCTCATATCAAAACTTATACATAACCATAATACAATGATTACACTTAAAAGTGAACAAATATTTCTCCCACACATGTGTGCTACTGCTAGCTATAGCTGGGTGTTTTGTTTTGTTTTGTTTTTGTTTTGCCATACCAGGCAGCGCTCAGATCTTACTCCTGGCTTGATGCTCTAGGATCACTCCTGGTAAGCCAGGTGACCATGTGGATGCTGGGGATTAAAGTTGTGTGTAGTAGTTATGCTGGGGATTAAGCTGTGTATAAGGCAAGTGCCTTGCCCCCTATACTATCTCTCTACCCCACTATAGCATTAAAAAACTCATTAATTTTACTGTTTTTTTATTTTTAAATATTTTTGAGCCACACCCAGCAGAGTCAGGGACTATTCCCAGCTTGGTGTTGGAGGATCACTCCTGACAGTGCTTAGGGTGCTTAGGGGACCATGAGGTTCCGGAGATTTATTCTAGGCCTAAGCATGCCCCCTAGACCTTTGAGCCATCTCTCCAGATCTTTTATTTATTCATTGATTTGTGTGTGGCTACTTGTGTCTCTGTGTTTGTTCCTGGTGATGTTCGAACACGAGGCAGTATTGGGTCTCCAACAGGGTCAGGTCAGCAGCATTCAAGAAAGAGCACCATAACACCTGTCTTATCTCTCCCAAGTCCTCCACTTCTCAGTCTTCTAAGAACATTTTTTTTATGTTTGCTTAGTGTTTCCTAACATCTAGTCTACATTACATTTCCAGTAATCTCAAGATGTCACACACTTAAAAAAAATTAGTTTGAATCGGAAACTAAATGATGTTCACACAGCACAATTACAGCTCAGGTTTGCTTTTGATGTTGTTTTTATTGCACATAGATTTTGCTATGTTCTTCTGTTTTTGTCTTGTTTGGGAGTTAATACTTGGCACTTCTCAGGGGCTACTCTTGCCTCTGTTTGGAAATTGCTCCTGGTGGTGCTGAGGGAACCAAATGGTGCCTGGGATTGAACCTGGCCTCCTTGCATGCAAAGCTTGTGCTCTAGCCTGTTGAACATCTCTTTGGTCCACTAGTCTATTATTAATCTGTTTGTCTATAACCTTCACCAAAGGATTTGTAAAACTATAGTAACAGTTTGCAAGGCCAGGCACTGTGATTATATTTGGAGTTAGTTTGATACAGTAAGTCTTATAAACAGCTAAACTCTGCCCCGAAAATCCATTTTTAATGCATGATTGAATATTGATAATTAATGGGAACTATGAGGAAGTCATATGCAAAGATTAATTACCAACAGAGCTCAGAGGACGTTTTCCTTTCTCTGTAATCTTACCTCCTGAGAGAAATCGCCCATATTGGTCCTAGAGTGTATTGACAGATATGTCCAGAAAGAAGTGTTGCAGCTGTTAATCTTTATTGGTCATGCTTAATTGGTTGTACTATTACTTTTTATTTGCAGAGACAATATTTTTTCAGTTAATTCTGCTACACTGGAACAAGGCGGTGGGGATTCCAGGGCCTTTCTGAAGCTGTGGGGCTGAGGTTCTGAACAGTTCTCACATGGGAAAGTCACTCCCTTCAACATAAAATCAAAGTGCCTGGATCAGGGTCACTCTCAAACAGCCACAACTGTCTGTCTGTAAACTGATGGAAAGCAATGCCCATCACCTGCTTCAGAAAAGCAGAGTTAAGTGAGTGAAACTGACCCCACAAAATTCAACTTCATTCAAATGAGGAGAAATGTTAGGAATCCATGAAAGAGGGAGCTGCATAGCAGTGAGCCCCGCCTGGTCATACTTGCAATGTGCTTTTCTACCTACCTTGGCTTCTGCCATGAGGGCATCCCCTAGGCCAGTCTGTGACTGGCAGCAGCTCAGATCCTATTTGCAAAGGTGGCTGGTGGCCGGTTGCTAATTACACGTTTGACAAACTTGTTGTTAAGACAATGCAGCATGTGTCCGCCCCAGCTGCAAACTGCCAGCTTCCTGGAGCGGTTCCTGTATGGATACTAATTATGCCTAATTGGGTCCTGAGATTTCTGCATTTGTCTTTCTGTCACAAAGTTTGTGATTACAAATCGCTCATGTTGATTGGGAGTGAGGTTACATTTCTGATGGCTCCACATGTAATAAAGCCTTTGAGGAAAGCAGCAAGTGCCCCATCGTCTTTACAAAACACAGAACATCCACAGTGATTTGCATCCCCAAGAAAAGTTTGCTTTCTCTAGGCACTTGTTTTCCACAACGAATTAATTACCTGAAAAAAATATGGGCGAAGCTCCCAAACAAGACATAGAGTGCAATGGACAACCCTGTGCTGTCTAAACACGAGTTTATCCTGGAAGAGACAGATGTGGGGGGGGGCAGGAGGGATGATCTCTGGAGGGGAGGAGACCGATGCTGCCTGCTATGCTCTCCAGTGGCACCTCTGGAGAAGAGGGTTTTGCTTGGATCTCAGGAATGACAGACACTGCCTTAAAAACAATTTCGTTAAGCAGTCAGTTGAGTGGGATTTCTGAGTCAAGATCCCTTTGCTAGGCTCTGGCTATGGGTGGCAGGAACTCATGCAGGGGCTGAGATCCTGGGAATTGGGAAAGGGATACAGGGGCCTTGAGGAGATGCTTCTCTTTACTTTTATCTAGATCAGCATTTCTCAGCCCTATGGCACCCTATGGGCCCCCAAGATATTCCAAGAGATCCATTGATAAAAATTGCATAAATAGAGGTCACGACATGACGCTAAGGGGTCAACCAGTTGGACAGGGGAAGAACCAATGTCTCTTTTTTTGTTTGTTTGTTTTGTTTTATGGGTCACAACCAGTAAGGCTCAGGGGTTACCTCCTGGCTCTGCATTCAGGAATTACTCCAGGTGGTGCTCAGGGGACCATATGGGATGTCAGGTCAGCCACATACAAGCAAATGCCCTCCCCACTGTGCTATCACTCTGCCCCTCCCTGATTTTTTCCCAGGAACCAATGTCTGAAGGGGCCACAGTAGGAACAAGGTTGGGCAACACTGGCCTAGAGGTTTTTGCAAGAACCCAGTTCATGACTTACTTATTCACTTTCTTGTAGGACAACCCTAGTACTTCTTCTGTCAACTAAGACTCTGGGTGAGCCTCCCCTGAGGCTGGACGGGGTTGAAGGCCAAAAGCAAAGCCTGAGACTGAGAATGGTGGTGGGGGAGATGGAGAGAAGCAGGAGAGGGAAGAGGCAGGGAGGGGCATCAGGCTGTTAGGCCTTTGGGAAGAGGGTGGTGGACCTGAAAGGGCACTTCTAAAGCTGACCTGGCTTTGCAGAGAGTGTGAGCAGGGCTGGGCAGGGACTGGAGGGCCGAAGCCCACCCCGGTAAGGATGGCCAGAGGAGGACTGCTCAAATGCAGGTCCTGTGGTCAGATCTGTCTCATGTTTCTACTCTGTCCCTCAGCTTTTTCCTCCTCTTTTATCTGACTTTAATCAGCTACAAGCCGTGAACTAGAGTTCTGTCTCTTTGAGAAGAGCCTGGTGACTGTCTTTCTGTCCCTACAGCTTTATGTATTTTGCAAAAAATTACTGAGTCTGTGAAGTATGAGTTGCTCTGACCTGAGATTTTTTGGATAAATGGCCTGGTCTGTCCATCCAAGAGATTGTGGTGTCTTTGGTCCCCAGTCAAAAAGATCCTCTTGGGGTCACAGAGACAGCTCCATGATTGATCCCAGGCTGTGATGCAGGAGATCTGGATTTGATCCCTAGAACAGCTCCACCAAGTACTGCTGGGAGTGAACCTCCCCCTGCCCCCCAACCAAGTGTAACTCTTTTTTTTTTTGCTTTTTTTTTTTTTTGGGTCACACCCAGCAATGCTCAGGGGTTTCTCCCTGGCTCTGCACTCAGGAATCACTCCTGGCGGTGCTCGGGGACCATATGGGATGCCGGAATCGAACCCTGGCCGGGATGGGCTGGCCGCGATGCAAGGCAAACGCCCTACCCGCTGGGCTATAGCTCCGCCCCCAAGTGTAACTCTTGAACATAGCCCAGTGTAGCTGCAAGACAAACAAAACCTTATATGTGACCACAAAATATCAGAAATCAGAGGGTCTAAGGGTTCTCTGACCACCGTTGTTTTAGCTCATACAGAAAAGGACAGTTTCTCTGTTCTGTGTAGGTGCTGTCTCTTCCAGAAGGTAGACACCTAACAGCACTTAGAAACATTCTTTTGGGACAAGAGTACTGAGGTGTGTTACTTCTGGTGGTCCCCAGGGATCACTTCTGGCCGTGCTTGAGAGACTGTGTTCAGTGCTGAGAACTGAACCAGTGTGAACCATAGCCAAGATAAGTGCCTAAGCCTTTACCCCACTACTATCTCTGCACCTTCAAAGCACCCATTTTTTTTTGTCAGAAATGAGAAAACCAGTTCTGTTAAATAAAGATAGATGAGGTCAAAATTCCTAGTCATAAAAATTAGCAAAATAATAGAAAAAATTTACAAAGTGTTGCAGGACACCTAAAAGCCTAGGCCTCTGCATCTGCCCTGGATTGCCTCCCTGCAGGTCACTTCATAGATAGGGGGGGGGTAGTCTGAATGTGGCAGTCTTATCTGACCATGTATTCTGTACTGGCTGGTATAAATATTCTCTCATGCTACCACAATCATCGTGGGACTAGCTAGATCTTACCAGCATATTTGCCTGGCCACATTGGATCTCTAAGTAATTAGACCAGAGAGAAATGCTGTTTGCCTCCAAGCAAGCAAGCATGGCTCCCCTGATAACTCAAAGGCAACTAAAACACAAAACTACCATGAAGTAGATGAGACTCTTGTGAAGGCTTGGAGAAATATTTAACTGGCATTAGTATTAGTCTTTGGTACAGAGACATGCCATCTCAGAAACCCCCTTCTCCTACCCTATAAAGGCAATTCCAGGCAGATCTTGGCTCAAGACATTAGATGAGGTGCTGGGAGAAATTACCTGAGGGCATTTGATCCTTCCTGCCAGGGAAGTTACATTTAGCTTATAGCTTCTCCCAGCTCTGCTAGGAGACTTTTAATTGGCTCTGGGTCCTTGTAAACAACCAGATGGTCTCATGAAGTTGCTACATTTCTATAGAGCTATTTTCCTGTTTTCATCTCTAAATAGCCCAGCCCAGAATGGGCTGGGCTGGGGAGTTTGGGCGGATTTCTAGCTATAAGATAAGCTGCAAGAAGAAAGAGGCCTCTCTCTTTTTTTCCCCTTTGCCATTTAGGCTCCCTTGGTGTTTTGTTTCTCCGTCCTCTCCATTCTCTGTTGGGCCTCAACATGTGGTGGCAGCCATCTTGACCTACACCTGGCTGGGGCCTAGCTGGGAACCCAGAGTCCGGAGGTTTTCCCTGCTCTTGGATTGTATATTGGAACCTGTGATAGTAAAGCCCTTTTTTAAAACTGCATCGGATTCCTGCATCGGATTCCTGATTCATTCCCGCCCGGCTTAGGAGGTAGAAGGGAACCTCACTTCCGGCACTGTCGGGACCGGCGAG
>JAJIBD010002816.1:0-16592 GCA_021461705.1 Cryptotis parvus
CTTCAGGGTCTTTAACAAGGAAGTCTGACCATCTCTTGTGGGCGCCACGTGATCTTTTGACATCCCGTGGGATCCAGTCAGTAATGGCTCTAGTCCAGCGGTTGTCTCCAAATCGCATTACATGTCCAGCCCATCTGATTTTCGATGCCTTGGCAAACGAGACAGCGTCCCTGATTCTGGAAGAGCGACAGAGGTCAGAACTCCGGATTCCTTCGCACTTGAGTGAGACATGATATTCCAAGCATAGCTCTTTCGATGCCTCTCTGGGAGACCCGAATAGCATTCTCATCCTGCTTTCGTAGGGCCCAGGTCTCTGAGGCGTATGTTAATGCAAGGAGAATGGTGGAGTCGAAGAGATGTGCCCGAGCCGGAGGTTCTTTGTCCTTTTAGCTATTTCTTCGATGCCTTTTAAAGGCATTCCATGCTGCCTCTCTTCCTCCTGCGCAGCTCAGGTTTTAGGTCATTCATCATGTTGACTTCTCAACCTAGGTACACATAACTGCTGCATTCAGAGATGTTTGTTCCATTGAGAGTGAATGGGGCCTCTGGAACTAGTTCATTTCTCATGAACATAGTTTTCTTCAGATTCAGCTGTAGACCTACCTTCCACATTCTCGGTCAAAGTCAGCCAGCATTTGTGCCGCTTGGCTAATGTTTGGTGTTATTAGAACGATGTCATCAGCAAGCGGAGGTGGTGTAGTTGCCGACCATCTATTTTCACGCCCATTCCTTCCCATTCTAATTGTCTCATGATGTTCTCGAGGGTGGCACTGAAGAGTTTTGGTGAGATGGTATCACCCCTGTCGAACCCCTCTTTTTACATTAATGATCACTTTTTGTAGAATGGTGAGATCCTGGTGGTGAATCCGTAATACAGCTCACTGAAGGATCTTGATGTATTGGGTTTGAACACCCTGTTTGACTAGGGGCTTCGATGACTGCTTCAGTCTCCACAGAATCAAAGGCTTTCTGTAAATCAATGAACGTGAGACAGAGTGGCATCTTGTACTCCCTACAAACCTCAATGAGCTTGGTTACTGTGTGGATATGGTCGATTCAGCTGAATCCTTTCCGGAAACCTGCTTGCTCGCATGGTTGTCCTTCATCTAGTGTTCTGCTAATCCTGTTCAGGATGACTCGTGTAAACAGCTTGTAGATGACAGACAACAGGCAGATGGGGCGATAGTTGTCGATGTCGTGAATGTCTCCCTTCTTGAACAGTAGAACTGTCCTGCTGGTTTTCCATTGGGAGGGCACCTTGCATTCGGATAGGTAGCGGGTGAAGAGCCGAGCTAGTGTATTGATGAGTACCCGACGGCAGATTCTTCAGATGTTCAGAGGTCTGACTTTGTCTGGGCCTGGTGCTGTTCCCTTCTTTACCGATGAGATGGCATGTCGGATTTCAGAACGGAGAACGTTGGGAATGACATATCCATCCTGTGGAATTTGGTATGTGGGCAGGTGGATGTGGCTATCAAAGAGATTTGAGTAGAAGTCCTGGATAATCTTCTCCATTGCCTTTCTGGAAGATGTGATCGATCCATCAGGGCGTCGGAGGGCAGTCATCTTGGTCTTATAGTTGGCGAAGGACAGGCGGGCAGTGCGAATACTTTTCCCGGCTTCTGCTGCATCTTCCAGTATTTCTGCTCTTCTGTCTTTGAGGTCTGCTTTATCGCTTCTCTGCACTGTTTAGCAAGCTTGGACGTCAGCATTTGGTCTCCTGAGGCTCGCGCCTTGCCACGTTGGCGAATGAGCTCAAGAGTTTCTGAAGACAAGCGTCCTTTTTGTGTCTTTCTCTCTCTCGGCACTCTTCACACAATCATGGAGGTGCTGAACCAGTCGGTTGTATTCTTCATCGATGTCATCAATGATGGTATCTTCCCATGTTGCCACAATGGTGCCAAAGAGTTCCCAGTTGGTGGTCGTTCTGGGAGTTCTCTTCTTAAACTTTGCAGCTTTTTCTCCCTGTTGCGGGGAAGTAGAATTTTGCACTGAAGGAGCCGGTGGTCCGATCCCTGTCTGGAATTTGGGGCGACAGCAACATGTTGTCAATTTCATTGTGTAACTGTCCGCCAGGGAGATTCCCATGTCCAACGTTTCGCTTCCAGCCTTCTGAAACTGTGAGTTCCCATGAATAGTCTTGGTGGACATGATGAACTCAGATAGTCTCTCACCCTGTTCGTTCCATTCTAGGCCATGGGTCCCTATGTGGAGTTCTTCAGCCGATCTTCTCGGTCCTATCTTGGCATTAAAATCACCGACTATGATCTTGTAGAAGGTGTGATCTTTTTATAGAACTCCTCCAATTCCATGTAGAATTTCTCAATTTCATCTTCTTTGTATGTGGATGTTGGTGCATAGACAATGAAGATAGAAATTGCTGGCAGTGGGTCACATCTCCTCAAGTGTAATCGTCCTATTCGGTTTGTTAGGCATTCAAATGAATCAATGTTGACAGCCATGTTCGTGTTGACAAGGACACCAACGCCACCGACGCCTCTTTCATCACATGTTCCAAGGAACAATTCTTCTCCGTGTCAAATACAGCATGATGCAACTGACGCCTCCTCGTCTCAGTCAGACCAATGATGTCGTACTTGATCTTTCTTGCTTGCAGCATCAGATCCTCAATATATGCTTCCGATGCCAGTGTACGTGCATTGAAAGTACAGACAGTCATTTTAGTCCTTCTTCGTTTTGGCAGCCTAGGACAGCTGTGAAATTTTATCAGGCACTGCTTGTTTGCCTTTCTTACTGCTGCCGTATTAAGGGCTCTTTCGGGGTCAGGAAAATAAACATTTTTGACTTACTTAAAAATCCTTTATTCTTTGTCTTGCTTTCGGTCTACATGATATTCTTAGGTTAATTCAGGTCCACTTAAATGGGTCTTATTTAGTTATAGGAATATTTACTTCCAACTCTAAAGTTTCTCTTACTTGGTTATGTGGAGTACATCTATACCCTTGAATGCATGAGAGACTTATGGGTTAGGGATGTTAATGCTCAATGACCACCCTACTGCCACTGGAGTATGATCCAATAGGTAACTTATTTATCTTTTCTGCTCAGAGCTGAACATTTCAGAGTAATGCTTTAAAAGCTGCATAAGAAAGTTTTGGCTGAATTGATTTGTGCCCTGTAATGGTGGTCAACTCCGTTATGCAGCCTATCACCAACCTCCTATCCAACATTAATGTGTCTTGGAATTATATCAATTAAATCCCCATTAAACTACTCAGGATATTACATCAATTAAATCCCCATTAAACTACTCAGGAGCCCTTGTCTTAGATTCTCCTTCTAGGAAAAATCGAAGCAAAGAAACCAGTAAAATAGCCAATTACTAGTGCTACATCCTGATGTAGGTGGTTTGTAGGTGGTCTCACGACGGACCTGACCTTCTGGATTATAGCTAAAATGCTCCCAAAATTCTTTCGCTTCTTTTTATGTTTTATTATGTACATCACTCTATCAGGGTATCAGTTGTCTCCACTGTAGAAAAATGTCTTGCAAGGGAAAGATACTTATGGTATTTTTAACTCATTATTTCAACATTTACCTCTTGTTTACAGGACCACATTAGTGTTTAGAGTGATATGGAGATAGCCAGGTACCATCTTACCACAGGACCTAGGGAAACTAGGGACTCCTCTCTGAGAGGTGAGAGGAAGTGGTTACTGTTCTCATCATTTGTTTGTACCAGGATTTACAGAAATGTATTATAAATATTAAATTTTTTTACAGAGTAGACATTGAGAAATACTAATATCATTAGTGTGGTTGTTATCAAACCCATGGATAAGAGATAACACTTTTTTTTTTTTCTGTCTGACTTATTTCACTTTTTTGCAGTGGTCTTAAGGGCATCATAGTTCTCAAAAATGGCAATATTTCATTCATTCTCAAGGCTGAGAAATAACCTTCATTTGTAGGAAGCATCTCTGCATGTTTCTCATAACTTAGCGGACCTGATACCTAGATATGGAGGTCAGCACAAAACAGAGAATAACTCATTTTTATATGGCCTGATGTTCACACATTTTCTAACTCTAATCCTCCTTTGCTCCCTGGTTCTGATGTCTTCTATTATGTCTCATATCCTGGTTCTGAGTCTGTCCCTCAAATATTTCTTTGCAATTCTTCAGCACTTTATGTGCATAACTTGAATAGTCCATGGACTATGGACTCATTCATGTCTGAATGCTGCTATGACTGGGCCTATGATCTGTAAGTTCATTATCTGTCTACCTCATAAAGCAGTGGTCCTTCCATAGGTTATGTTTGATTTCCACACAACAAAAATTAACTTCACCCTCTTGAGGGCTAGCATAGTAAATTCCAAACATAAGTATTACTTTTGGAAGAGCCCAAAATAATATCTAAAACTATGTATGTGTGGGAATATGACAGGAGGATATCTGCAGCTCTGGGAATACCCAGTTGTGATTCAGAAAATTAATTATAATTTTAGCAAGCAGGACTAGATGGTTACTACAGTGAGAAGTTTATCAAATATATTGTCATTACATGAGGAAAGTTCTTATAATAGGGTATGGCTGCAGAACATGACTTTGTGTTTGATCAGTGTTTACTGAGGGAGAGAATATTAGAACAAGGAGGCTATAGCTATTTAGTTTTCAGGATGGTCCACAGTTACAGAAACTCTGTGTGAATAAAATATAATCTTAAGACAGTCCACGTTACTTATTTCCAAGTTGATCTGAGATAAGGCTCTACATCTGTTGTCCCAGAGTGACTTAATGAAAGCTGAGTAATCCTGCCTTAGAGGCATGAAAAGCCTGTTCTGTATTTTTGCTGCTGTACTCTCAGGAAAAATTTTTTCCAACCAGTGAAACTTGCTATTCCCAGTGCAGCCACAGCAGAATTCACAAGCCCTCATATTGGTGTTTAGTCTCTTAGTCACCATCTGTTTTTGAAGGAATTACTCTGGTTTAAAATCTAAAGTGTATCATGATAGACCTTTTGTTTTAGGAGATCAGGTATGCCTATTGTACACAATAGGCTAACCTTAGTTGACAAAGTCATTCCAGGATTGGCAACAAGAGCATACTGCAAAGAGTCTGTTGTTGACGGTGTTTGAAAACTAGAAAACTGATCAGTGGGACCTTGTTCTAGTTTTTTCTGAGATGTCTTTGGGATACACCTCCACCCCCACTTACACACACTTATTCTCTTCTACATATACTCACACATGTAAGACATACATAGTCTATATATATTCCTATGTGTGTGTGTATATATATATATATATACATAGAAATATACTTTAGAGTGGTTCCTGCCATATGATAGTACCCTTATGTTTTCTTCAAAAAAAAAAGATTATAATTTGAGTTTAAGCAATAGTACAATAAGTCAAACATTTGCCTTGAATGCAGTCACCCTGTTTGATCTCTGGCAACCCATGTGGTCCCCTGAGTACTGCCAGGAATAATCCCTGAGTGCAGAGTCAATAAGTAAGTCCTGAGCACCACCAGGTGTGGGCACAAAAAAAAATCTTGCCCAAAATGATGAGAATTCCTGTATTTTATTCATAAATAAATTTCCTTATCTTACTAAGTAAGTCTTACTTTTCAATAGTAAATTTCCATACTTATTTGTCTTTTTGAGAATTAAAACTTTCTTTTGAGAATTATTTTTTATATATGCAATTGTGCAGTATGTTTTTATCTTATTTAAACTATTTCTTGTGGGGGTGTTTTTTTGACACATATTGCCTTTGATGATGAAAAAAGTTCTCTCAGTTTGAAGAATCAGCAAGCAGTTAACTTCCATTGACTTAGATTGTTAAGTAAGATCTCTTTATGTCACATGCAAGTCTGTGTCCTATTTGGTTCCCATATTTGTATCTGACACTGGGTCACCTGTGACAGAGGCCATTGTTAGAGGTCAAATTCAAAAGCTATGCTGAGTCAATCTTGCCCTAATGATGATTTCTGTGTTTCCACAGACACTTGTATTGCCCAGTAATATTGGTTACTTTTTTATTGCTCAGGCAGAACAATTTCTGTGGTCTTTGCATTCACTCTTCATTTTGCTTCTGCATATGGTTAATTCATTCTCATTATATTGTTTTAAGTTCAATGTCATATTATCAAAGATGTCTGCAGAGCCCAAAGACACACAGCCAGCAGAAACACCTCTGCACCTGTATGTTCACTACAGCATTGTTTATAATAGACAGGATATGGAAACAACCTGAGTGCCTGAGAACAGACAACTGGGTAAAGAAACTATGGCACATCTACACAATGGAATACTGTGTGGTTATTAGGAAAAATGAAGTCATGAAATTGTCTGTAAATGGATGGACATGAGAATATCATACTGAGAAAAATTGGTGAGAATGTAAAGGGCAAGTATAGAATGACTACATTTATTTGTGATATATAAAAATATTATGAGACTAAAATCCAAGGCCAGGCAAAACAGTCAGGAGTACTTGTAAATAGCTGGAATCTACCACAAGTGTGAGGGGGACAGAGTTTAAGTAAGATAGATAAGATACCAGTTTGCCAACAATAGTTTGAAATAGTAATGCTAAACTAGAATTGAGTATTGAAAGTAGGTAAATGTTTATACATGATAACCCTTCAGTGTATGTACTGCAAACCTCAATGGGCAAAATAAAGAGAGGGAAAGAGAAGGAGGAGAGAGGGGGGGAGAGAGAGGCAGGGAAACTAAGGGAAACTGGGGACATTGGTGGTGGGAAATGTACACTATGTGCACTGGTGGGGGATGATTCTTGGAACACTGTATAAATGAAGCTCAGTCATCCAATCATTAACAGCTTTGTAATCATCTATGTCACGGTAATTTAATCTACTTGCTCGGCGGGCACCAGTAATATCTCCATATGTCCTGTCTCATGCAAGTAGAACCAAAGGGCATCTGCTTGCTCCAGGAACATAAAGAGCCTCAGACAATTATATTAGATCATGGAATGATGTAATATAATTGTTACTGGAATTTGGCATATCGAATACGACACGGGAAGCTTGCCAGGCTTGCCGTGTGGGTGGCATACTCTTGTAGTCACCTCTAAATATAGTATTTATTGATGAACCAGCGTGGCCGCTTGTGGTTGCGCAAGCCAGGCTGTGATAGGCTGGTCTTTCTGAAGACAAAAAGACCTGGTCTTTCTGGTCTTTCCTCGTCAGAAAGACCAGAAAGACGCGTAATTTAATAAAATGTATAAAAAGATGTCTGTAGATATTCTACTTAAAGCAACCTGCCTACATACAATCTGAGTCTTCCACTTCCTTAGTGAATAATGTAAGATTTAAAACCATTAAAAAAAAAAACCCTAACAAAGGCTTGGGGATAAGTACTCAATTTGACATTACACAGGAGTAAATTCTTAATACACATATACAAATCTCAAATTCTTTATTAAAAGTCAACTGTATGGCAAAAATCACTTCACTTGTATCACTTGTCTTCCCATTGTTCATCGATTGCTCAAGTGGGCACTAGTAACATCTCCATACATCCTGTCACATGCTAGTGTAACTCAAGTGCATCTTCTTGCTCCAGGAACATGAAGAGCCTCAAATCATTTATTCAGGTCATGGAAATGAGGTCTATAATAGTTATTGTTTTGGCATATCAAATGCGACACAGGAAGCTTGCCAGGCTCTGCTGTGCAGGTGGGATACTCTTGGTAGTAGATAGGGTCTCAGTTCGTGCACTTACTGATAAACCACACAGCCATGTCCAACAGGGAAACACCGATTTTTTTCTTGGATGGAACTCTGAATAGCTGTGGAGTCTGGATGTTGAAAATGGCTGCCCGCATGGTGTGGGTTTTCCTCTGGCTTCTTGCGAGGGTCTATTGGAATGATGGGCCAGGGCTAGAACCCGCCTTCCTTCCAGACACCTTTATATATGACACAAATATATGAATAAAAAGGACATGAAGAGCAAAATATTTGGCACATGAAAGATACATTTAAAAGATTTTTTGTGTATTTATGGCTATTAATTTACAAAATAGTTATTGACACTTCAATATAAGAATAAGCAAAAGTTACAAAACAGAAAAACCATGAGTAGAAATCTAAGCACCAAATATAAAAATGTAAAGATATTCAAATTAACATTAATTTTAAAAGTCACTAATCTGATTCAGCAAAATTTAGTTTGGTAAATTGAAATGGTTGTTAAGAAATATGCACAATAAAGAATTTCAGGGGGCAGTTTAAAGCAGCTGTCTTAACAAAACCAGATAATGTAATTTCCAGTGTAGAATTATTTTGTATTACAGAAATGCTGGAAATGATAATGAATTGATCACTATCACTATCTTCCCGTAATCATCTATTTGCTGGAGCGGGCACCAGTAATATCTCCATATGTCCTGTCTCATGCCAGTAGAACCCAAAGGCATCCGCTCGCTCCAGGAACATAAAGAGCCCCAAACATTATATTAGGTCATGGGAATGACCCAATATAAATGTTACTGGTATTTGGCATATTAACACGACACAAGCAGCTTGCCAGGCTTGCCGTGCGGGTGGCATACTCTTGTAGTCACCTCTAAATAAAGCATTTATTGATGAACCGCGCAACCGCTAGTGGCCGCGCGAACCGGGCTGTGATAGTTTGGTCTGCTGGGTAGAGTTGTGACGAGAGGGAAGTCCAAATGTGGAAAATGGCAGCCCCCATGGAGTAGGGGGGTGGTCGTCTGGCTTGTTGTGAGGCTCTGCTGGGGTGGCAGGCCAGGGCTAGAAACCACCTTGCCTCCCCGGGCACCGCATGAGCGGCTGGGCACAGGGAGAGCAAGTAGTAGCTCTGCCCCATGTCTGAGAGTCCCTCGCTCAGCATACCTGGGCCGGATTGAAAAAAAAAACTAATTGATATATTATATTATTTAGTTCTTAGAGTTTCAGAACTTGTTTTTGTTGTTGTTTGTTTTTGGTGGTTTTTCTTTTCTTTTTGGATCATACTCAGTCATGTTCAGTGGTCACTCTTGGCTCTCTACGCAGGAATTATTCCTGTCAGTGCTCAGGGGACCATATGGGATGACAGGGATTAAACTTGGGTCCTACCCACTGTACTAATGCTCTGGCCACAGACCTTGTTTTGAGCACTAAAAGCTCATTTAATTCAGTCCAATTTAAATGAACCAGGTACTATGTATTTAACTTATCACTTGTCTTCCTGGTGTTCATGGCTTTGCTCAAGTGGGGGCCAGTAACATCACCATTCATTGGTAATAAGTTCCATTATTGTTACTGTTTTTGGCGTATCGAATACACCATAGGTAGCTTGCCAGGCTCTAGCATGGCTCCGTGTTCATCCCAGGAGGCCCAGTCCTTTTCTATGTCAGACTATCAACCATCCAGGGCCCATGGGACAAAGCCTTAGGTGTAGACAAGCCTGTCTCCTGTCTGCTACTTGCTGACACAGCCAGGCACTGCAGCCACACCTGCAACACCTCAAGAGGCAGGATTTCACAATTTTTAAGATTGTTTTTGTATTGTCGTGTCACACCTGACAATACTCAGAATTGAATATTCCGGATCAAATTAATCCTAGCTCTGTGCTCAGGGATCACTCCTTTCCATGTTTGGGGACCATATGAGATTTTGGGACTTAAACATAGGCCAACTGCTTGTTAGGTAAGAGCTTTTATCCCCTGTACCATTTCTTTGGCCCAGTTTTTCACATGAGGAAAGAAGTCAGTAAAGGGGAAATGTCTCGTCTGAGATCACTTCACTGTTATAGTAACATTAGAATAAGATCATATGAATGGACATAGGACTTGGGGAATAACTCCTACCCTAAACTATATGGATTCATGTTCTGATTATTATGACTGACAGTAAAAACAAGACATAACAATCATTTTTGAATATTTTTCAAACATAAAAAACTGATTGATAATAAAGTCTGGGCACATTAATTATCTCGCGCGGCCGATTTCGGCTGCGTGGTTCATCAATAAATGATGGATTTAGAGAGATGACTACAAGAGTATGCTACCCGCACGGCAGAGCCTGGCAAAGCTACCCGTGTCGTATTTGTTAGGCCAAACACCAGTAACAATTATAGAACTCATTCTCATGACCTGATGGAATGGTTTGAGGCTCTTTTATGTTCCTGGAGCAAGCAGGTGCCCTTGGGCTCTACTTGCATGAGACAGGACATATGGAGATGTTACTGGTGCCTGCTCGAGCAAATCGATGATGAACGGGAAGACAGAGATACAGAGACAGTGGTACATTAATTATAGTCTTACTCTTGTAGCTGAAAATAATTCAGAAGATTTATAAGACATACATCACTGTATCACTGTCTTTCTGTTGTTCATCAGTTTGCTCAAGCAGGCACCAGTAACATCTCCGTCCTGTAGCAAGCAAGTGTAGCTGAATGGCATCTGCTTTTTGGCATATCAATTAAAACACGGGTAACTTGTTAGGCTCTGCCATGTAGGTGGTATACTCTTAGTAGTGGCTCTCATCTCAAGCATTTACTGATGAAACTTAAAGGGAAAGATCCGTTTTACTCTTGGGTGGAGCTCTGAGGAACTATGGAGTCTGGATGTTGAGAATGACTGACCGCATGATGTGTGGGTTGCTCAGGCTTCTTGCTAGGCTTACTGGGATGATGGGTATCAAAAAGAGTGGGATTCCTAGCAATCTTTATTCCTCAAAGAATGAAAGATGCATGGTTTCAGTGTGAACTGGGTATACATATAAATTACAAACTTTTCCAGGTATATATTATATTTCACAGATAGCAGTTTTTAAATTAAGTATTGGAGGGCCAGAACAATAGGCCAGTGAGTAGGTGTTGTCTTGCATACAGTCAACCTGGGTTCAATCCCTAGCAACATATACAGTCCCCTGTGCCCACCAGGAGTGATTCCTGAGTGCAAAAAAAAAAAAAACAGGAATAGCTCTTAACATTACAGGTGTGGCCCCAAAACAACAGAAAATATCAACCGCTGGGGACCAAAGATATAGTTCTATGAGTCCATATGCATATGTATGAGGTTGTGGGTTTGACCCTCTGCACACCAAAATACAACATTAATAAGACATACATACTAATATTAAAAAGCATCTAAAACATATTAAGAAAAGATATCAAAGAAAAGACATGTTTAGTATGACCAACTTTTCAGTACTCACACATTAATAATATCTACTCATGAATAGGAATTTTGAGCTCTAAGTGTGGAGAGAAAAGATGAACTTCAATTTAATATGTGCATGTTTCTGAACATATACATTTTTTGTGTATACCATCACCCCACCCCCAGTATGACCATGAACACACTCACTGCCTAAACTAGACACATTGAATTATATTTCTACATCAATAAAATTCAAGATCCAAAGTCTTCCAGCTACTTTGACACTTCATGAAATATATAGAAAGGCACAGTGAGAGGGAGCATAAAGCCTGAGATTGCTGGCTTTGGCTTTTCAGCTCCACAGAACCTATATTGTGGCCCTACAGTTAAAGCAGATCACCTCCTATACACTTCTATCACCATTTTATCTTGCAGAAATACACACTGGATAGGTAGGTGGGTGGGTGTAAATGCTGTTCTTGGGCACCTTGATACAGCATCCATGTTTCAGAACAGGGTTAGATCACAGATGTGTATGGCCATGTTTTCTGTATCCCCTATTGGAAAATGGAAACTAGATTTAGGGTTGTCATTTCTCATGGCATTTTATAGCATTTGATCGCTGTGATTTTTATTCAAAGATAATTCTGCTCTGCAAATAGTGACATTTTATGTATTCAAATGCTTGTTCTGCCATCATTATTGGTGTACAAATTACTCTCAAGTGTTTTTAAACTATAATAAAAATAAAAGCAGGTATGGATTTTTTGCAGCCTCTCTTGGTAGATTTGTAAATCAAGGTATGATTGGAGTGAGACAGGCGTGACTATGCACACAGGAACAGACAGGAACTACCTGATGCTAGTTAAGAGACTGATTTTTCATTCATGGGAAGTTATATTTGGAAAGGAAATGCATAATAACCTGCAGTGTGTCTGCTATGCCAGGCTCTTGCAAATGTTCTCATATTATTCTGAAAAATAATTTATTTTGGAATAAAATATTGAAAAAAATTCTAAGCCAAATAACCCATAAGCAAAAAATATATTTGTGAATAAAAAAGAAATTAGGTGGATTTGCAGCTGTGCCTTGTGCATGAATCACACCAAGATACTGGAGGCTTAGGGGGGAAATTGGGATCTGGAAGTTAGCTTACATTTGTTCTTTCAGCTCTTTACCTGGTTGCAGAATAGCATGAACCCAGGGGGGGTACAGCAACCCAGAGTCATAGCCCTCCTTGGATGAATTATTTGGCAAGAACTTCTATAGAAAATGTGAAGTTTGTGGTTAATGAAAAGGGGAGCAAGTGCTCTGCAGTTAACTCCCTTTAAGAGTTTAAATTTTATTTTCTACTCATTGTGATTTGCTATGACCAGTAGGTGAGGTAATGAATACTTTTGGTAATTACAAGGTTAATCCCCCTAAAGCTTTACAACATCAGATTTTATTTCCTGGCAGTTCAGATGTTACATACATAATGGATCTTACCTGAAGAGTGGAGGAATATTTGGTGCAGAGGCTCGTTCCAGCCAGCACCTTCTTCCAGTCATATGAGTGAGACCATCTTGGCTCATCTGGTCCCATTTGAGCCACCATATGATGGTAATCACCAAAATAATTCCTGATAAGAGTAGCAAAGGAACTAACTTGTTCTGCAAGTCAAACTAAAAGAGAGAACATGTGAAATTGTAAACATAGAAATGATTAAGACACTGAATTTTAGCACCATTTGCCTTCTAGAACTAAACAAAATCAAACCTTGAAAAAAATCCATAGTATGGGATAAATTAATTAATTAGAAATTGTTGATTATTAATTTGCTTTTTCCTCTGACTACATTATTGAACACATTGGTAATCTAATCTTATAATTGTTTTCTATATCATTTGATAATTTTGTTATGTTAGCAAATATGTTTATGTAAAACAAATATGGGCATCTATCTAAAGATCTATCTAAAGTTTATGGCATCTGGCATGCAGAAGCACTGAATTATGGCAGTATTTTGAGACAAAAAATACTGATATTGAATTTCACCCCAACATTGAATTATATGTGACATGGCATCGTTACATCAAATGTCACTTCACATTGACAGTGAGAGTGTAAGATAATCAATTTTGTCCCAATATTAAATGATGGTCTTGTGGATTATAAAAGCTCTCTTCTCAATCCAATTCTATGGAAAACATAAATAAAAGACACCAAGCTGATGAGTTAAAAAGGCATATTTTATTTATAATGTAGCTCATCATATGGTAAATGTGAAAATAACATTGCAAAACAATAAACTCCAATCATCACATTTTAATTCTTCTAAACCTGTCTTTGCCCTATTAAGGCATTAGGTAACCAGAGAATAAACTCTCAATTTGCTCCATTTCTAAGATCTCAAATTCGTTTTATACATTGTTTTGTTTATCTGTCTTTTCTTTATCCAGTTGAATTTCATCTTTGGTTTTCATGACTAGAAAGCCACATCTTTGTTTTTTTTTAATTTTTGGTTACCATAAATTACAAAGTTATTCCTAATCGGGTTCCAGGTGTACAATGTTCCAGCACATGTCTCTTCCCCAGAGTGCCCGGCTTACCCTCCCATCAACCAGCACACGGCTTCTTTTTTTTTTTTTGGCTTTTTTGGGCAACACCCAGCAATGCTCAGGGGTTACTTCTGGTTCTGCACTCAGGAATTACTCATGACAGTGTTCTGGGACCTTCTGGTATGCCAGGGATTGAACCCGAGTCGGACACATGCAAGGCAAATGTCCTACTCGCTGCTCCTATCGTTCCAGCCCCCCAACATACGTCTTTGAGGGCACTTTAAAAATAAGGTTTTGGCCCTGAAGTTTACAGTACTGTTATTGATAGGTTTCAAGCATTGCACTTTGCCACTTTTCGGCCCCTCCTCCTTCCAGTTGTTCCCTGCACCATTGTTGTATTATATCTCTTGACTAACCTGTGAGCTTTCTCTGGCTGGTTACGTTTCCCCTGCCTGGCCCCAGTACTTGAGCCTTTCTCCTCTTCCATATCATTGTTCTTGAGAGTGGATAAATCTTACAAACTGCTCTAGGATGAAAGACAGGAGACTGGTTTTAGGTATTGGAGGCTGCATAGAAGAGTTGGCAAGGAAATTTCAATTCACGTCATTAAAATGGCTCCTAAGATATTAAAAGGAAAATAAGCTATTTTGAAATCAACAGTCACCTTGGTAATGGTCCTTTAAGAGACTTTAAGTATAGGAGCACCATCCCTTCACTGTTTCATCCTCAGTGTGCTCTAAACTAAGTGCAGTAGTTGGTGTGAATAAAAAGCTGTTTTAACGTGATCAGCTGTATGGTTGGCACATGTTGCTTTCCTTCTCCCGACTTCAGATTTGTCATTCATAAAATTAGGATTTTTGTACTAGCTACTAAAGACTATTGTCAGTACTTTCCCTCCCTGAACATATATGCATTTTTGTCCAAAAAAGGCACAGTACCCTCTTTTTATTCTCTTTCAGAATTCAGGCTGATCTTATGATTTGTTTTTATCAGGACTATAACTCTATTTCATGGACTGAATGGAAAAAAGAAAATGTGGGATACTGCCCCATTCAAAAAGTTAAAGGCATAGAGGCAGAGCATTCAGCCCTGCACAGCGGCTTTTCATAAGCATAGAGTCATACATAGCTGCAGTCAGAAGTCCTTGATGTCCCTGACCTTTTATTTTTGACCAATAAAATGCATTTTATTTTATTGGAGAGACTCACAGACATGGGGCAGAGCTGCTACTTGCTCACCCTGTGCCCAGCTGCTCAGAGGCGCCGGGAGGGATGGCGGGTTCTAGCCCTGGCCCGCCACCCCAGCAGAGCCTCGACAAGCCAGACAAACTCCCACTCCATGAGGGGCCGCCATTTTCCACATCTGGACTACCCTCTCGTCAGAACTCCACCCAGCAGAAGAGCTGATCACAGCCCGGCGGCCACAAGCGGCCACGTGGTTCATCAATAAATGCTCAATTTAGAGGTGACTACAAGAGTATGTTACCCGCACGGCAGAACCTGGCAAGCTACCCGTGTCGTATTTGATATGCCAAATACCAGTAACAATTATAGACCTCATTCCCATGACTTGATGGAATGGTTTGAGGCTGTTTATGTTCCTGGAGCAAGCAGGTGCCCTTAGGCTCTACTTGCATGAGACAGGACATATGGAGATGTTACTGGTTCCCGCTCGAGCAAATCGATGATGAACGGAAAGACAGTGATACAGTGAAAATGCATTAAAAGTAACAGTGTGGCATTCTATGCCTTTAAAAGACACAACACATTATACAGATTATGTAATAATATGATTATGTAGGATTATCATATACACAAAAGGTTATTATATGTTAGTGAGTAAATAAAGAAGTTTGTTAATGTTGTGTGAATTTAAATTAGTCAACTATCATTAACTAGAATGCATGTTAATAGATAGTCCTGCTGTAATATGTCTCTGAGGTTAACAACCACAAGAAAAGACTTATGGTGAACAGCAGCCGTTTTAATCCTCATTGGAGTTACTTATAATGAGATAAGAACTAACAGATTTCTATGCAAGGTCATGCTCTAGGTCTCTGGAATGTGCTAATTATGCTACTGTGCTAATCGTGACACACCACAAATTATCTGGTATGAAAGATTTGTGGTATTAGGAATAAATGGATTATAACTATTTTATTATTATGATTAATTATACATCAGTCAAAATGATCAAAATGATTTATGGAACCAATTCTAATAGGAGTTGAAGTAGCCAGTAGAAATTTTACAAACTATCACACTGGAAAATTTGAGTCAGGATAGGAGAGGAGATTTTAGAAGAGTTATACAAAGCTAGACAAATAGGTTGAGAGCCAAGAATTTTCTGGTGCAATTATGCAAATTATATATCTTGAAATCCACAAGGTGCAAGCTACTGTGCTTGAAATAAAGTAAATTGGACATGAAATAAGAGGGAGATCTATTCTTTCTTTTGAGTTTTTCACTAGATTGCCACACTGTTAAAACTAAAGAGTAACAAATTTTGTCAAGAAAAGTATGCTTATAGAGTTTTCTATTGATTAAAACATACAATATGATATGCAAAGAAGTATTTAGTGTTTAAGACCATCAAAAAGGTAGTTTGAAATCGAAATGTTTGAAATTGTAAAGATTTGCTTCTGACTTTCCAAAACTGAGCCTCTATATCTGGAAGTTTGGTTTCTGGGAAAAGAGATATCATAATCCTGATGAGTAGGAAGGTAGACACATTCATATTAAAAATAGAAAACTATTGTTTTATTAAAGCTCACAGACAGGATCCTGGCAGTTTTTGGTATTCAGAAAAATTACTTAAGGAAGATTGAAATTATAAAAGAAAATCCTCTGGAATAAGCTAAATGTTAAAAGAATCCAGATTAAAATACAAAATATTTGTCCATCTTTCAACCAAATCACATAAGTGTGTGCCAGTAATGGTGGTTGAAA
>JAJIBD010002817.1:0-240588 GCA_021461705.1 Cryptotis parvus
TAAGGGCAGGCAACAGATAGAAAGTTCAGTATGCTAAGCGGTAGGCAATAGCTTATCACTGTGGGAGAGTTGGCTAGGGATCTTATTGTGCTGGGGCTTCCTAGACAGGCTTGACTCCCAGCCTACAAACTCTAACTGCTGGCTCTGACATTTTTGCTGCTGTACTTTCTTATGGGTCGCTGTGCCTTGTGGGCTGTCTTCTAGCATAGCAAAACCCAGTGTGCCGAGGTCCATGTGGGTTGTTGCTATAGAGTTCCCTTATCTGTCCCTACAGGCCCACCTCTGCTCGGCTTTCACTCTGGGTCTGGACTATCATCCATCTCAACAGTTTTCCCAGGCTGGGCGCCTCTCATGGGTGCTGCCTCTCAAAGGCTTTTCATGTCTGGACTGGTTTTGCTTTCAGAACAGTGTTTTACTCCCATACATATTCCCAGGGAATTCCACCTCTGTCTGCAACAGTATGATATATATGATGCATCATTTAAGGTGTGTTATTTAAAATATTTTTGTTGGTAGTGCTTTTTTTTGGTTATATGTGTGTATGCATAAAAACAAAATAGTACCTCTTTTTTAGATTTGCCACCAATCTAAAATTATTTGGAAAGTTTATGTGGACTGTTCAGTAGGTATTTACTTGTAAATGAAAATGTTGCATGCTGATGGTTAGTAGCCCTGGGCTTTTGTGATATTGAAAACAAACAAACAAAACAAAACCCTTAAGAAATTGGCCAGCCCTGAAGTAGCCCAAAGACATGAAGAATGCACCCCTTTGAGATGCAAATCATGAGCTATTTGTAAATGAAAATACTGAGACTAAAAGAACCCAAGCCCCCAAGGAGATAAGTGTGCATCCCTGGGACCAGAAAGCTACTGGAGATTCCAAAGGTCCTGAGAAGTATCTGTAAGAACTATCAAGAGGCCAAAGCACTTCATGTGGCAATGTCTACATTTTAAGTGTGCAGAGACCTCCAGGCAAGAGGATTTGGAGAACTGCATATAACCTTCTTTCCAAAGCTGGTGGAGCCTTTTCAGTCCTCTGAAGAAGTGAGTAGTTCTTTTCTTTGCTTTTCAATTTCACCACTTCGGAAACTATTCTTAGAGGGATGACGATAGCCTGAGATAACATTAGAACTGGCTTTTCCTTTTATACAAATTGGAATTCTCACTCCAGCCTGAGTCCATGACTTCCCAAGAACTTAACTGATGGAACCCTTTCTGCTGGCTGGTCTCAAGTGTTCGTCGCCTTGTAAGTACTCATCACTAACTTTATCTAACTCATCCAGATTTTTTCCCCAGATTGCCAAGTTGTTTCAGACAGAGAGATAAACCTGTTGTAGGTAGGCAGACAGAGGGTCCCCTCATGGCAGTGAATTCTTGCCCTAAGTCTGTGCAAAGTCACCTTTTGGAACCAGGAACCAAGACTTGATAAGACCCATTCACTATATCACTATATTTTCGCTCATCATCTATTTGCTAGAACAGGCACCAGTAATATCTCCATATGTCCTGTATTATGCTAGCAGAACCCAAAGGCATCCGCTTGCTCCAGGAACATAAAGAGCCTCAAACCATTATATTAGGTCATGGGAATGACCTTAACATTTATATTAAGACCCATTAACCAACAACAAACCTTGAGGGAGCTGGATCAACCTTTCTCAGCCCGGCCCTTAATCCAGCTACATTCCAGGACAGAAGATCCAGCAGGGACAGAGGTCAAGAAAAAAAAGATTTTCAAAGAAGATCACTCCCAAAGTCTACTCCCCTTGGCAACGGCCCTAGCAACCCAGGTTGACTCTCCATATGTGAGTATCTTGGGGAGAAATCTATAAAAACCGTCCTGACCATAGGATGGTGCTGACATGCTGCATGGACACACATGCTCCCTGAGCCCACATGGCTGAGCACTTGTGGTGACCGAGCACTTTTGTTGCCAGCATCTCCCTTCTTGAGATGTGTACTCTTTCTCTTACTTTCCCTCCTCCTTCCCTTTCCTAAAACCTCCTTAATAAAACCTGTTTTACTTCACTGCTGGTCGACTCCTGAAAATTATTTTTCTGCGAGGAAGACAAAAACCATGAGGAAACCCTGGATAAGGCCTAGGGCTGATTTGCCTTTTATCAGTCCATAGCCTGCCCAACGGGTCTAGGGCGGCAGAAGTGGCTGAGGAGAAAGTGACCATCTCTCTCCCCCTTCCGCCTCACATAAGCCACCCGAGAGGCCCAAATGCAGCAGACCCACTGCTATTTTCCAAGCTATCTCACTAGCTCTCCTGTTCCCCCACCTTAGCAAATCACAAGTAACAAAAACAATAGAATGAAGTTATATAAACTTTTGTTTTTCTGAAAATGTTTAAGAATGTTTCTATTATTTATTAATTAGAAGGAATATATAAGCAAAGTATACCTTTCAATGTAATAACATTGTAATTATAAGCAAACCAATCTAAAAATAAACTGTATCACTATATCACTGTCTTCCGTTCATCATCGATTTGCTTGAGCGGGCCCCCAGTAATATCTCCATATGTCCTGTCTCATGCTAGTAGAGCCCAAGGGCATCTGCTTGCTCCAGGAACATAAAGAGCCTCAATCAATTCCAGAATGAGGTCTATAATTGTTACTGGTATTTGGCATATATGTCAAATACAACACGGGTAGCTTGCCAGGCTCTGCCGTGCAGGTAGCATACTCTTGTAAGGATCTCTAAGTCCAGCATTTATTGATGAACAGCGCGGCTGCAAGCGGTCGCGCGAGCCAGGCACTGATATGCTGGTCTGCTGGGTGGAGGTCTGACGAGAGAGAAGTCCGAATGTGGAAAATGGAGGCCCTCGTGGGAGTGGGGGGTCGTCTGGCTTGTTGCGAGGCTCTGCTGGGGTGGTGGGCCAGAGCTAGAACCCAATATCCCTCCCGGGCGCCTCGTGAGCGGCTGGTCCCTGGAAGTGCCAGTAGCAGCTCTGCCCCATGTCTGCGGAGTCTCTGGACCGGCATACCTGAGCCGGATTTAAGAAAGACTGCTGCAGGGGTGGAACTTCGATGAGCCGGGTGCTGATAGGCTGGTCTGCTGGGTGGAGGTCTGACGAGGAGAGAAGTCCGAATGTGGAAAATGGAGGCCCTCGTGGAGTGGGGAGGTCGTCTGGCTTATTGCGAGGCTCTGCTGGGGTGGTGGGCCAGGGCTAGAACCCACCATCCCTCCCGGGCGCCTCGTGAGCGGCTGGTCACAGGGAGAGCCAGTAGCAGCTCTGCCCCATGTCTGCGAGTCTCTCAAACTGTATACATAGTTTATATACATATATATCCAAGAAGAAGGCTTGACAGGCAGCTTAGTAGTAAAGAGCAAGACAACATTATACATGATATATGATAGTTGATAATAAGCACCAGGTAAAATTTTAACAAACTGTATACACTTGTTAAAATTTTACCTGGTGCTTTATTATCAGCTATCATGTAGCATGTATAATGTTGTCTTGCTCTTTATACTAAGCTGCCTGTCAAGCCATTTCTTGGATTTGCCTTCCAAATATAGGAAAGCATTTGATACATATATTTCATTAAAAATAATTGAGTTTACCATAGTGGCTGTATGAAAGCCAATGAGGTTTATCTGAGGCACAATTATTGCTTACTGAAAATTTTCCTAATACCCCATCATGATGGCTTAAAATTTAGTCGGCACTGGAAATTTTTAGTCTTTATGAAGACTGAAAAGAAGAAAATAAATTGTGGCTATTATACACACAACAGAATTTTAGTTTACTTTGAATTATTTTTGTAATCTATGAAGAGGGAGCAACAAGTCATCCAGTAAACAGCAGTATATACTGAACATAACTGATAGACTTGTTAATGTTGATGAATTATGAAATGGAAAGTCTTTCTTTGTGTCAAGTTACACAATATATGCACAGAAAATCTGCACAAGTTTTTTTAACTTCAATATAATCACCATAATATTTTCATCAATAGTAACTATTGAATTTTTTTAAATGAAGCTAATTAGTTATTGTAGATCATCTCAGACTACAAGCAAGTCAGGCATAACAGCTCTCATAAATGCTGTGTGTTTTTAAAACTTTCAGGTTTTAAAATATTTTGGGGGATTTTAAATTCTCGCCTCTTAATCCATAACAGATAAGGAAGACACACATAAAATAAAACACTTATTATCCTAATCAATCACAAAATTTGGATTGTCAATATTGACAGGAAATGTGTGTAAATGTTACTGTACTTTTGATTTGTGGGTAAGGCTTAAAAATAAAATTATGAAAGCTAACAGAGTTGGATAATATGTCAAAATTTGAAAGACATTTGACCATATCACCCAAAGTCCAATTTTTCTCAACACCCAGCATTGACCCCAAAGAGCTAAGGTGAGTTAGATAGAAATACCTGATGTCAGTCAAGGGGAATAGCTTGATTGCTCAGCCATCCTTTACAACTGCCCATAGAAACAGGTAGAGGTGAAATGGTGTGTAGAGCAAAGTCATGAAGATTGATGGCACCCGCTGCTTCCAAATCTACCCTATCTGCATGCAAACCACTTGACACATGAACTGATGGAAAACAAAGAGTGTTTGCGCAGGAAAAGTGCTACAGCAAGCTTAATTTCCATAGCCATTTGCACAGCAAAAAGCAAGATCTAATAGGTCCCAGAGAAATCGGTAAAGCCATGATAAGAATTCAAAGCCACAAACTAAATAAAAGAGATTATTAGCTACATCGCAGTAGGCAAACAGTAAAGTCTTAAGTGATCAATAGTTGACAAGAGACATGCCACAAACTTCATGTATAGGTCAGACTCACATACCTTTTTTTTTAAATAAATCGACTGACTCCTGGACAAGGCACATAAAATGTCACTTTTTATCTTTCAGTTGATATTTTCCTACAAGAGGAAAAAACCTATCTATTCACCTCCCTGAGAGATTTGATAGAAAAGATAGTCACTCCTGATACAAGGTTTAAAGGGGGAAAACTGCAATCAAGTGGAAATTTTTGTCAGTGCCTTAATCTCTGATTTGTAGAAGGTTTTGCTTTGGGATATTTGGTATGTCTGAGGATTGCCACCAAAGAGCCCTTCTGTTCTTTAATGGCTGCACTAAATCTTAACAAACGTGAGCATGAAAACTATTGTGCTGCACTTGTGAGGCATATATCAAAGTTATATTTTTTAAAGCTGGGGAAGGCAGTTGAATCATGCATGCTCTTTATGGGGCTCTGATCAGGCTGATAAAGGCAGTTCAGCCTCAATAAATGCTTTTTTAAGTGAATGTTTTGGAAAGTGAATAGGAAATTCAAAGCTCAGACTGTTGCCAAACTGCTCCCACTGCACTTTGATCACTTTGTTTCTGACATTTTGTTGAAAATGTCTTGTTTTTATTAAAATGTTGGCACCTAGGGACCAAGAAAGTTAACTGTAGTCACTGAAAATATAATATACAGTAAATCATGGAATGACATGACTTATTAAGTACTTTGTACACATTCCTTAAAAAAGAAAACTATTTCCCGGTGGGTCACATACAGCTTTTCACTTGTCTTAGAAAAAGTTTATATTGTTAAAATAAAAGACAAGTACAGAAGATAAATCAAATACTAGCATTTTGTCATTGACAAAAAAGTAAAAAAGAAGTTGCACCACTTTAATGTACAAAAGAGTATGACTACTATAAAATAAACATTAATGAAATTAAAAAAGAAAGACTAAATAGTAAATTATGCATTTTATGCTGCATTTAAATTGCAATCACAAAACTTCTTTATCAAGAAGGACAAGAAGAATAGGATACCATGGACCTCTCACAGTTTACAAGCCAAGAAAGTGCTGCAATAATTAGTCATGCAGATTTCCTGATCATAGCATCACAGATTAAATGTATGGACAGACAAGTTGAGTTATCAGATTGCGTGGCACTTTTGCAAACCTACTATTTAAAATAAAAATGCTCAAACCAACTCACATACATCCACATAAAATTAAGAGTATACTTTCTTCATTATTTATATTCATATATAGGTTGTAAAAGACATGACCCAATAGGCTAGGTTACTGTTAGCTAAAATATCAGCACTACATTAAAAAAAAAACTTGAAGGAAACAATTTTTTTCAAAGTTTAAATTGAGAACTTCCCAGAAGAAATTAATTCGATTAGATGTTTCCTATATCTCTCTCCTGTCTCCCACAGTCACAATCACTATCACTATCCTCCCGTTGATCATCTATTTGCTCGAGCGGGCACCAGTAATATCTCCATATGTCCTGTCTCATGCTAGTAGAGCCCAAGGGCATCTATTCACTCCAGGAACATAAAGAGCCTCAAACCATTATATTCTTGATCACTTGATCACTTGAATCCCGTTATTCATCGATTTGCTCGAGAGGGCGCCAGTAACATTTCCATTGGACCCTATCACGTGCCAATGTAGCCCAATGGTATCTGGTTGATTCAGGAGTATGAAGAGCCTCAAACCGTTCCTTCAGGGTCTTTACAAGGAAGTCTGACCATCTTGTAGGTGGGCAGCCACGTGATCTTTTGACATCCCTGTGGGATCCAGTCAGTAATGGCTCTAGTCCATTGGTTGTCTCCAAATCGCCAAACCATTATATTAGGTTTATATACAAACCATTATATTAGGTCATGGGAATGAACTAATATAATTGTTACTGGCATTTGGCATATCAAATAAAATAAGGCAGCTTGCCAGGCTTGTCATGCAGTTGGCATACCCTTGTAGTCACCTCTAAATATAGCATTTATAGATGAACCGCTCAGCAGGGCTGTGATAGGCTGTCGCTGGGTGGAGTTCCGACAAGAGGGAAGTCTGGATGTGGAAAATGGCAGCTCGTTGGAGTGGGGTGGGGGGTCATCTGGCTTGTTGTGCACTGCAGCACGTGGGAATCCTACTGGCCCAGCGTGGCGAGCCCGGTTCTGGCGGCCAAGGCCTCGGGTTCTGTCAAGGGGACCCTGCAGAAAATGAAGAGGAGAACCCAACCCAGCGCCGTCCTGCAGCTTTACAATGAAGCGGACTATGAAGATGGGTTTATCTATACCCAGGATTCCAAAATTGTCATCAGCGTAGAGCAGGAACCAGCCATCTGTTCCAAAGGAAGGGAACCAGCAGGAAACTGATCTGGGATCCAAGGCCACAGTCTCCCACAGTAATCACCAATTTATATCCAATTCAAATAAGTGAACTAATCTCAAATTGAAGAAAGAATTACATTCAAATAAATAATAAAATAAGGATTGTTTGTCTTTGGTGGTTCTATGCTAATTACGAATATTTAGGCAGCAGGAGAAAATCTATTGGCATAGCAAGATTTTGATATATCAAGCAGGAAACATCCAAAGAGAGACAAAGTTTAAGAAAACAAGCCAGGGTCCATGATAAATTAAGGACTAATGTGTGTGCCTTGCATACTTTTGATGCTGATTTGTTCCCCACATATGATGCCCAGCACTGCCAGGGGTGATCTCTGAGCAGAGACAGAAGGAAGCTCTGAGTACCAAAAGGTCTAGTCAATATTCGCTTTCCTCCTAGAATGCTTAGAGGCAACATTCATTATAAGATTATTAGTTAATATATAAATCTATAAAAAATCAATTTGTCATAAGTTTTGGTTAGATGGGCTTGGGTGCCTGGTCTTCACAACTTCTTTGGTTGCATTGGTGTGTTTATGGCATCACAACAAACAGAGGATTGAAACATGAGTTAGAACATCAAGGAAGGATTTCTTATCTTTATGGTTAACTTGAAAAAATGTTCAACTATACCTCTTTGGACACAATTTTACAACACATTACTATTGCCAGAAAAAGGAAACAAAAGGAATAAAACTTCATAACAATTCAATGCATATATTTTCAGGGTTGAGTCTTCACCAGGGGCTAGACAAAAAACAATCCATTTGGGATATTGAAAACATCCCTCCAACACCTATGATAATATCATTAGCTAAGGTATTGGGATAAATCATTTTAAATCTATATAAATTACAGTTTCTGACAACTAGAAGATCTTAAATTATATTTTTAATTTGAATAAGAAAGCAAGAAAGATAGTGAGAGGGACACAAGAGAAGTAAGCAAGATGAGACTAAGAATACAGCGCTAAGTAAAGAAGTAATTGTTATGGGCTGTCACAAAAATGGTCTTTGGTGATACCTAATAATCTGGATGATTTAGTGTCTGTCTGATATCCTAAAGAACAACAGGGCAAAAGGGAGCCCAGGAGAGAAGTCACCACCCCCATGTGTCCTTGGCCTCTAGGGTTTCAAGTGAAGGTTGGCCTTCCAGTTTGATTCTATCTGATGATTTCCTCAGTTCTTCTTGGATGTCTGTTTTTGCCATTTGCCTGATGGTAACTACTACTTGTGTTCTTCAGCTGGCAATTCCCATGCTTTCCACCAGCAAGAGCTTCCTGCTCTAATTATTGACTTCTTTCTTACTTCCACACTTTTGGCTCTCTGAGAACATGGCAGCAGTGAGTCTTCTATGGCAGAGACAAGATTGAGAGGGAGGAGGTTAAAACCAACTCTTAATATCCCCCCATCACAACAGCACTGAGTTGGGAAAGTTTTCATAGTTAAGTGACTTGTAGAAGCAAAATACTGAATTAGGTGAACTTGAGGCAATTAATGATGTATTTGTATCCTCGCTAAAGCAAACTGACATGGGACTGCCAAATTATATAGTGTATATAACATATGTATATATTATGTAGTATATATTATATATATTATATATACATACAGAGAGAGAGAGAATCAAATTGATGTTGTTTTTAAATGGGCACAGAGAAATAAAATGAGAGGCTCAACTAACCCACGGGATGTCTGTGCAGTCTTTGAAGTGCTCTGTGCATTGGTGCTCCCCAACATTCTATCTGCGCTGCTGTCAGGTTGAAAAGATCAAAGCAATTTGATGAAGGGAAGCCTCTCTGACCATATAACAAAAGGTTCTTTTATATTTTACTTCTCATCCTTAAGTTTCCTTAAACTGCCTAGAACTGCTGTAGAATTGTCACACCCTAATTTAAGGATATGCTTTCAATTCTACTTAGATGTTAATTATTTTAGTGCTTCTTTGAGCCAGGTGGTTAAATTTCCTAACACCACTGTATGTGGTTCCCCAGACAAACAATTTTTTTTTACTTTGTTATTTTGATGTAAATTGTGTAAACTGTTTCCTATTGACATTGCAAGCCTATCACAATTATGTGTGAGCTGAAATTTACACTGGGGGAAGAGGGAGGCTCAGGGGATAGAAATAAGCAAATAATCAAACATTTATATGAGTTTGCTGTCTCCACAGTGGCCCCCCAACAGTAACTTAAGCAGTGTTTTTTTTTTGTCTATATTGTGTAACTATTTTTAGTGATATATATATTTTTTCATATATACATAATATAAAAGCACAGTATATTTCTAAATCACTAGAAGTTTATGTTTTAAGATGTTGTTGATACTATTATATACAACTTAGATTAATTTCTGATTAAATAATAATGTAACATTTTATTGAAACTCATAAAGATAACTTTCTCTTTATAATGGTAAGTGGGTAGCCATTTGGATAAAATTTTACTCAGAAAATTGTTCGGGAAAATCAAAAACAGCAACAACAATAATATTTGTTGAAGGCAGTAGAGAGATTTTAGAAAGCAAAGTATTACTGGACAAACCAAAGAAACAAGCCTGGTGAGCTAGAATCCAGGACCAAGTGGCCAAATAAAGTTCTTCTTCCCTCTGAAGAAATTTAAATTTGGAGTCTTTAAATATGGCTGATAAAGACATTGGAGGTGCAACATTGACAGATACTCTGGGGTAGAAGATTTGATTCTAAAGTTTGCTAAATGTCTTAGTGAACCCATCAACAACAGGTCTATGAATTGAGACCATAAAAAATAATAGCTCAAAATAGTAGAGACGGATGAGCAAATTCCAGGCATATTAACTACTGACATTGTTTTACAGTGAAACTGTAGCCATGATATCCTCTAGCTTCTTGTAATAGTATAACTTTTCCTTTTTCCTGGAGAGGCTGTTATTATATTCTTCAAAATATTTCTAAAACAATGTTCTAAGTAGAACACTTGGACAGAAGTATATTTAGGTCATAAAGAAATAGAGCGAAAAGTAAGTGGGATAAAAAGAACACATGGAATGGGATGCATTGTTGGTACTGGTAATAGATGTCTGCTTTTCGGGCAGAGAGGCACATAGTTGAGGTTAGAAACCGTAGCTCTGAAAACTAGTTTTGCAAAACATCAGTAAATCAATTTTAAAATACTGGCGAAAAATATGTACAATAAGAAAATTTTTAGAATAAACAATAGGAAAAATAATTCATAAAAAGATATTAAGAGACAGAACATAGTGCTATGAGCTATTGTATATATAATTAAAATTCAGAAGGAAAATGGAATTATATACATGGATAGTGATGAGACAAAATATAGCAAACTTTTGATAAATAAAGACACAAGCAAATATTAAAAGCAGCCTCACATAGTACAAATTACTTTCAGTATAATACAGATCACACACACTCATCTCACACACAGATACACACAATCAAAATGTAATTGCTTCAGTCTAGAGGTTTATAAACTTCAAGAATAAAGCTTCAATAGACTGAATAAAATAGACTTAAATAAAAATGTCTATATATTTATAGATATATAGGATAATAATTGATAAAGGCCAATTGTCTAAATTACTCTGTATATGCCAATTACCAAATACCTATTTCTAAACCAGAGTGGTTTCTCTATTTGAATGACTTACAAATACTCATGCACATTATCTCATTTCAGATGAATTCTTGATTTCATTACCCAAACCAGCTTGGCTTGCAGCCTTCAGGTGATGGCAGTTGCATGATACTTGAAGAAATTCTTTTATCCATTACCTAATCACTATTCATCATCCCGTTTACCTAATATAGTCAATAAACTGCTAAAACACTGCAACTATACTAATCCCCTTATAACTTCCACTATAGCATAGTGCTAGTTTCTAAAATCCTTTACTGGCTTTTTTTTATTTATTACACTTTATCCCCCTCAGTCGTGTAAAAAAAATACATTCTATGTCCTGTCCTTACACTCTCTTCCATGCTTATATCCAAATATCACACTGTAAAATTTTACTGTTTATTTTAAAGTAGGCTCTTTGTTGCTCCTCAAACATGAGAGAAATTTAATTGCTTTAAAGGTCTAAGAAATCACCCTCATACCCTAACCCTCATACTAAACTTATAACACTGCCTGCTTCAGATTCATGGCAGCTGACTAAAATACAACTTGGAATCAGAGTCATAACTCAATATGCAGAAGTGTATATCTATCATTCTGGAGGACCAGGTACAAACCCCAGTACTATATGGTCTCCTAAGAACTACCAGAAATAATTTGTAAGCACAAAGCTGGAAATAACCATTAAATAACACTAGCCTGGCAAGTTACCCGTGTAGTAATTAATATGCCAAAACCAGTAATAATAATAGACCTCATTCCCATGACCTGAAGGAATAGTTTGAGACTCTTCATGTTTCTGGAGTGAGCAGACGTCCTTGGGCTGTACTAGCATGCGACAGGGACAAATGGAGATGTTCCTGGCACCCGCTTGAGCAAATCGATGAACAACAGGAAGACAAGTGATACAAGTGATGGCAGGTCATACAGAAACAAACTAACAAATAAATAAATAAATAAATAAATAAATAAATAAATAAATAAATAAATAAATAAAATAACTGAATAAATACATGAAACAAATTGTTGGAATATTGTTCCCAGCATTTTAGGTTTAATATTGGGTTATTCTTTCTCCTCCTGCAGGGAACTTAGGTTCATTAAATTAAACCCATTTCGATGTTCCTAGGACACACTGTATCCGACCAGCATACACCTAATACTCTGGTTTTTAACTTTAACATGATGGAGAAAACATGTTCTTCTTCCCCTTTCTATTAGCCACAACAATCTTCTAATCAGACACAGTAACTTACAAAGTTAACTGATTGGTCTGGAATGTGAATTAAAAGTGAAATCATTGTTTCTCTCTTTCCGTTATGTCCTTTGCATATTTTTATGTTAGAGCAATGTTCTTTTTTATATAAACACAGAAAGACAGATAATGCTGTGCTTTGGTAATATAGGAGTCAATTGACTCTGACATATTTAATCCTGGGCATTCTTATACTTAAATGACTTAAGCCTCAATTGACCTTAGATTGACATTTGACCCTTACACTCTAATAAACTACCCTGACTTCAATGAGGGACAGTCTGACCATTATAAGTATAAAAAATTAAGAGTTCCATTTACCGACAGTAAACACTGTCATGGCCAAAAAATAAACAACTGAATAAGGACCCCATGGAAGTTAGGGAAAAAAAAAAACTTGGCCTGAGGACCTTAATCTAGAAAACATAGTGAGATGTCCCCAAGAATAGCCACCCTTTGCCATGAGTCCCAAGAGATCATTTTAAGGTTAATGCAGGGTATAGCTAATAGCCCATGTCTTTTATTTTCTTTATACAAAATGACTAGAAATAGTATTAAGAAGTAAGTTTAACAGGACTGTTTAACTGGAAAAAGTGATAAGCCCCTAGATGTAATCCTGCCCTTAGGCTGATCTTCTAGAAGACTTCTAAAGTGCTATAGCCCCTAGATGAAATTCTGGCCTCAGTTGAATTTCCGAAATTGCCCCCTGAAGGAAGTGACTTTCATCTGTCCACTGTTAATGTAAAAGGTGGAAGATTTTTATGATTTAAAGAGAAACTAGAGTTTGTTCATTGTTTATGTGAAAGTTCAATCATACCTATCTGTAATCATGACTCAGTATGTCATAATTAGCCAGTTTCACTGCACAAAACTGTTTTCTGCTTTTTCCATAAGGAGAACCTCCTAGTTCAAGCTCTCTCAACAGGTCAGTCCTGCATGGTGCCTCTGGAAAGGACAGATTAAGACAAAACCAGAATGAAACAATACATTTACAAAGGGCTTAATCTAGGAATAATAACAAATTATTGCTTGATGGTAACAAATTATATTACATATGACAAAACATTTATAAAACTGATGATGCATCACAGATCTGTGATTGTACTTAATGTCAGTAAAGCACATACTTAAATATTATATATATGGTCAACTTCACTGCATTTACAACATTAAATGATAGTATCTTAGCTCAAACTATCTCTTCAATTTGGCTTTTTTTCCTTACTGTTTACTCAGTTAACATTCTCAACTTTTTAACATTTTTTTCTGAAGTTTGTTTATTTGTTGAAATTTACACTCTTATGTTAAATTTAAAAAGTCCAACATAATCAATATTTTACATTTTGATATCGTTATTTTTATTATTCTCATTTTGTCTATTTGTTTGGAAGCTATTAAGATTTTTGTTTTTGTTTTCATTTTGTTTGTGTGCCACAGCAGACTGTGTTTAGGGCTTACTTCTGGCACTGTACTCCAGGATTACTAATGGGACTACATCAGGTACAGGGATTGAACCCACGTCATATGCATGCAAAGCAAGAATGCTACCCATTGTACTATTGCTCTGGCCCCTCCTCCATTTTTATAGAACATATTTTCAACATTTCCTGATTTTCATGTTCTTTCTTTTACTTTGTAACAATAGAAATTCAATTTCCCCAAAAGAGAAATATTATCTTTCCAAATATATATATATATATATATTTATATATATATGTATATATATAGTATAGCATTACTATCATGTTCAATAAACATTTATTGAGTTAACAAATGCAAGTTCAAACGCCGCACTAAATATCACAGTTGTGAGAAAATAAATTAATGCTGTCTTTTACTAACAAAGATAACTAACTTACAAAGCTGATGAAGATTGGAACCTACTTGTTTTGGGATTTTTCAGAATGATGTAATGGCCCATTTCTACTTAACCATTATTAGTCATTGCATATGTTACTGCTTAATGACTGAATAATATATAAAGTCATGAATTATAGATTGTGGGTTTCATTCTCTGGAAAACCATTGTTACAGTGGACTATATATACATTCTAAAGTGAAGACTATTTCTTCCTCACTGTTTTTCTTGTCCTATATTATTTGTTAGTCTTGCCACTGGGCCTGAGAAACACAGATATTGATTCCGTTATCTATAAAGTAATCACACATTTTCCCATGTTCATTGACTTTGGGGAAATGCCTTTTTGTATTTCATAGAAGAAAAATATTTTATCAAGACTTACTTTAAGAAAGGAGACTCACTTGTTTACTGAATCAAAATTAGCCTCTGTGGGTGTTGAATTGAAATCAAATTTCTGTTAAATAGGGCCCCAAGAAATCAATTGTAACCAGCAGTTAATGACCAGTTTGCTAACAGCTTGAGGCAAAGCCAAGGGCAGTTAACACTCCAACAAATTAGTTGTTAACTGTGCTAATGACCGATTTTGCAGAGATTATTGCTATTATAAACAGTCATCAATCCTGCTTTACCACTGTGTCTAGAAAAGTTTGCAGCCAAAATAAAAGACTTATTTTCCCTCAGTTTGATACTCTGAATTCTAGTTAACACGATAATCCGAAATAACATAATGCCAGGTTTCCTGCATTGATAGGAGCAAAATAAAAACTTATTTTTCTTTTTTCTTATCTGTTCCACTGTTACAAGAATATAAATATTTCAGGCAACTTTTTATGAGAAACAGTAGAAAATATGGTAAGAGATATGATGCATGTAAATGTTTTCTCATCTTGAGTGTACAGCCATCATCAATTATGCATTTAGAAATCATCGGCTGGGAGCATTCTCTGCTGTCCTATCACAATCTGTGGTGTGTACTTTCTTCTGACTCTATATTTTTCTAAATAAAACTCATTTGAGGAAAAAAAATAGAATAGTGGTGAAAAGGTTCTTAGGCACTTTACAGCAGCAGAGGGCAAAGAGCATTAAATTGATACACCAAAATTGTAAATGTTAACTAAATTGTATTTGCATTACTTAAACAACAGTGATTTTTTTAATTAAATAAAATCATCAGTTGCATAAGAAGAAAACTTATCAATGCCAACTTACTATATTTAGTAACATTTGTAAAAGTTAGGAATGAAACACATTATATTTGTGTTATCAAATTTTTAGGAAACTTAAGTCCTAAAGGATTTTATAAACAGATTATATAAACTTGCATAGTATTTAAAATTAATTTCTAATTTATCTGCAAATTAAAATAACTGTGATCATTCTTATATTTTGAATTTGTAGTCAAAAGTGTGTTGACTATATGTGTTAATCATGCTTTTGCAGTATTTCAAAATGATTTGTTGTTGGATATTTTTTAATTGCACTAGATTACCTACCACAGTATTTTTTCACTGTATCACTGTATCACTGTCTTCCCGTTCATCATTGATTTGCTTGAGAGGGCACCAGAAACATCTCCATATGACCTGTCTCATGCAAGTAGAGCCCAAGGGCACCTGCTTGCTCCAGGAACATAAAGAGCCTCAAACCATTCCATCAGGTGACGGGAATGAGGTCTATAATTGTTACTGGTATTTCGCATATCAAATACGACAGGGGTAGCTTGCCAGGCTCTGCCGTGCGGGTAGCATACCTCGTAGTCATCTAAAAATCCAGCATTTATTGATGAACCACGCTGCTGCTTGTGGCCACGCGAGCCGGGCTGTGATAGGCTGGTCTGCTGGGTGGAGTTCTGATGAGGGGGAAGTCCGAATGTGGAAAATGGAGGCCCCTCATGGAGTGGGGCATTGTCTGGCTTGTTGTGAGGCTCTGCTGGGGTGGCGGGCCAGGGCTAAAGCCTGCCATCCCTCCCTGGAGCCTCATAAGCCGCTGGGCACAGGGAGAGCCAGTAGCAGCTCTACCCCATGTCTGTGAGTCTTTATAGATTGTGCTTCTATAGTGAAGAAAATGAAAGGTTATTAAAACTGTTCCTGAATAGATCGCATTTGCTCCTATTAAAAAGATCTGTTAAATACACCTGATGTTTTCATTTTCAGGGGAGACTTTAGGGCATTCAGGTAACTTCTGTGCTTCCTGCTCCACCAATGGGGACTCTAATGTGAGGGCTTTGAGATTTTGAAGGACACATTTCCTAAATGCATTACTAAAAGCCCAAACCTAAACCATGTCTGTCTCTTAATGAAACAAGATGGGCCTCAGGCTTCCAGCTGCTGCAAATCCTCAACCCAGCCGCAGGCTGGCCTTGCTAGTATGTCTCTAACTGTGGCAGCAGTGGGGTGGGGGGTGGGGGTTGCTGATTTCACAGATGCTGCTATAGGGACAAGCCTGTCTCTGGCTCTGTGCATGGCAGTGAGTGGCCCGCAGCCTCCTGAAGTTCCAGGGGAAAGACATTGTTGATATCTACAACTGAGCAAATCTTCAGAACTCACATTATGCTTTGATTTTGTTTTTGTTTTTATTTTTTTTAATTTTTGGTTGGTGGGCAGCATTCCCAGTGGTGCTCCGGGTGTAATCCTGGCTGTATGCTCAGGGATCACTCCTCTCTGGGTCCTGGGGACTCCATGTGGAGCCAGGATTGTACCCAAATTGGCCATATCAATGCAGACACCTTACCTTACTATTGCACTGACTCCTCACATACTCACCACAGTATTTTTAATCATGTATATTTTACTCTCAGCTTTAGAAGAACACAGACATGGTGATAAATTATTGCTAGTTTTTCTATACACTCTACTACCAGGTCTCTAAATTATATTTCATATGAAAATATTATTTGGAAAATTCAAAACATCATTGCTTTTTGGAAACAGGAATTTTCAAATTAAATAAAAAAGCATATTTGCTTTGTCACATGTTTTCTTTTCAAAACACTTTTTATTGGACAAGAATATGTGGTCTTGATTATGTAAAGATGATGCCTATAAGTAAAATATGCTATTAATAAAATAGAAATTTTTAAAAAATGATGTTAAGTCCCCACAAAGCTAGAGATAATTTATTGTTTACTAGAGCAAACTTCTTACTCCAATTTTGATGAAAGAAAAAGAATTAAGGAAAATCCTTGTTTCAGGTAAATCTGGCTTGACACTCACTACTATTTAATCTACTCTAATGTTCTCTTCCTCTACCCAAGTAAGTTCAGTTCTACAGATAAACATTCTGAATATGTTGCCTTTAGCTACTTGTTACTCCCATACAATGGCTATTTCTCCTTTTGCTTATCACTGTATCACTGTATCACTGTGTTCCCGTTCATCATCAATTTGCTCCATCGGGCACTGGTAACATCTCCATATGTCTTGTCTCATGCCAGTAGAGCCCAAGGGTATCTGCTTGCTCCAAGAACATAAAGAGCCTCAAACCATTTCATCAGGTCATGGGATTGAGGTCTATAATTGTTACTGGTATTTGGCATATCAGATACGACACGGGTAGCTTGCCAGGCTCTGCCGCGGGTGGCATACTCTTGTAGTCACCTTTAAATCCAGCATTTATTGATGAACCACACGGCCATAAGCAGCTGAGAAAGCCGGGCTATGATAGGCTTTTCTGCTGAGTGGAGTTCTGATGAGAGGGAAGTCCAGATGTGCAAAATGGTGGCCCTCATGGAGTGGGAGGTCGTTGATATACTATATGAAAATGAATAATTTACTGTGTATTTTTACTACATATATAGGATATGTTTTCATACATAATAGCCAGATATTGGTTATTGGATACAGCTCCAAACTTTTAAGAAACATCTGAAATTAATCAGTAGTCTCTATTAGAGACTTCATTCGTATTTTTCATTTTTATTTTCTTTTTTGGGTCACACCCGGCAATGCTCAGGGAATTCTTCTGGCTCTGCACTCAGGAATTACTCCTGGCGGTGCTTGGGGGACCATATGGGATGCCGGAATCGAACCTGGGCCAGCATGGGCCAGCCACGTGCAGGGCAAATGCCCTACCCGCTGAGCAATTGCTCCGGCCTCCTAGACTTCATTAGTATTTTTCTGAGACTCCAGAAAATGACTGACAAGAGCATGAAAATGCTTTGTTTGCTTGTTGTTTACCTGACTTTTTTAGTGACTTTGGCTTAATTCCCAAGTGGTTGACTTCTTTCCCTAAATTCTGATTGTGGTTAGTTCCATTTCAAATCATCCTGGTTAAGAATAGTAATAGTAATAATAAAAAATAAAATAAAATAAGAAAACAAGGAATTATACAATAAATGTTAATAAGTAACATTGGGCAGCAATAAAGTCTGTAGGAAAATAAATCCTCTAAGAATTAAAGTAACTTACTTAGGCCTTAGTTCTCTCATCAAGCTATCACTGATGAGAGAAGACAAAATTTGAACCTGCAATGTCTCTGAGTAAGAAAAAAGATAGATTTATTTGAATATGAAACAATATGTGCTTCTGAGCTTGTCATTTGTTTCTGATTCATATATTTGCATAACATGAGAGATGTTATTGATGACACAACATCAATATCATGTGCCATACAAAGAGTGTAAGTACACTCAAAGGGTCCCAAAGACAAAATAACTCTGTAAGATGCAGGTACAAAAGACGAGAAATAAGAAGTCTCATTAAAATAAGATAACTGACCAAAATTGCTAAAGAGAATCTATTTGTATAGAAAATAGACCAGTTAAATTAGTGGAATTAAAATAAAATCAGAAAACACACCAGTATTAGGGATTCTAGGTGGAATCCTTAGAACTAGAGATTACAGGGAATCAATCTTGGGTTGAAAGTTGCAAGGAAACAGTTTAAACTATGAAATATTATGTCTCTGCATCTTGAAAATATTTTTATATCCCTAATCTATGAGACAATGTTGAGATAAATGGATATTTTGAATAAAACATTCAGATGACATTTAACATTTAAAAAATAAAAGTAATAGGGGCTGGAGTGATAGCCCAGCGGGTAGGGCGTTTGCCTTGCACGCGGCCGGCCTGTGCCGGCCTGGGTTTGATCCCCAGCATCCCATATGGTCCCCTGAGCACCACCAGGAGTGATTCCTGAGTGCAGAGCCAGGAGAAACCCCTGAGCATTGCCGGGTGTGACCCAAAAAGCAAAAAAAAAACCAAAAACAAATAAACACTATAGTTAAAAAAAAAGTAATAATAATTAAATAAAACATGGTAGCTTTCCAGGCTTTACCGTGTAGGTGGTGTAGTCTCAGTAGAAGGCTCGCAACCTGAGCATTTACTGATGAAACTTAAAGGGGGAAGATCAGGTTTTCTCTTGGATGGAGCTCTGAGGAACTATGGAGTCTGGATGTTGAGAATGACTAACTGCATGATGTGTGGTTTGCTCTGGCTTCTTGCTAGTCTTAACTGTATCAGTTAAAACATGTCTATAACTGTTTACTATGTATAAATGTGAAAGAAATTGGGAAGAACTTTATGCAAAATTCAGTATCCTATAAAAAATATTGCATGGCCGCAAAGCGGTCGTGCACCAAGGGACATTTGGGTCTGGCGTGGGTGGGTCTCTCTCTTCCGGGGCAACTGGCATGGAGGCGGAGGAAAGGGCAGGGCACAAAACTCCACTCTGAGTCTGGCCAGCAGAGTCTTTCCCCTCTCATGAGAGCAAACCCTTGTAGCAATGTTGGACTCAGATTTTCAAGTTTAAATGTTATAAATTCGCAAGTACTCTTTATCTTAAAAATCAGAATATACTAGATAAATAGCAGACTGACTGACACATTTTGTGGTATTACGAAATATTATCAAACACTCTTTTTGACCTTTGTGAATGTCATTCTTTCAGTTATAATCCATTATTTAAATCTTCTTGTGATAACAACTGCTATATAGCTACTATAAAGCAAGATGGAACCTTTAGTTTGGAGATATGTTAGAAATTCATTCTGCAGTAGTTTCCTAAGAACACGATCCACTTTACATAAAAGTAAAAATTTAATTTTGATACTTCCTCTGTATGCTTCAAGGGAAGTAGAAGAGAAATGCATTACTTGTTTTTTATAAATATGTAAAAGTTTGAAAACTATCTTTTTTGTATACTATCTACATTTTGCTCGTTATATATGTTCTTTCACTAAATGTGAATTAGTGATAACTTTATTTTCCTGTCACTTGAGGGGATAAAACATAGAGATGACATCTACTATCACATCCGGAAAACAGCACTACTGAAATATTAGGGCAGATTGTCACCACAGAAAAATGGATTATCTGTCTAAGTAATAGTGTCATTCATCTAGATTTGAAGTCTGCTCAGGTGTTCCTAATAGAAGAACTAATTTTTTCTCCTTGAGACACCAAATATCTAGATTAAAATGAGATAAAAAATGGCTACTGACTCACATATAGTTATAGGTAGAAAAGTTCTCTAAAATGCAGACTTCCCTTTTGACCTACATTATTTGTGATTTTAGAAATAATTTTATAGTTAGATTAACTGGAAATTTAAAATTTAATTATTTTTATAACACTTTCAAAGACTTAAGACATAAATTAAGCTTAAATAGTCGAACTGTCTAGAAAGCAATTGAATCCATATTGACAAACAATCTTTACCATGTACCATTCGTTGAGTATTAACAAAATAAACAAAAGTATACAGGCTTGCTCATCAAGCCCATTTTCTTCCTTTAAAAGTTACCTCTGTCTTTCTGATATTTCTATGGTGGAGAACCTTGAATTCTCTCTTGAACACATAATTTTATTTTTCTCCCACCATATTTTTCTAAATATATTTTATTCAATAAAAATTGTTATGTTTCAATAGAAATAAATATAATCTGTGTATTTAGTGATTTTTCAAGCTAGGAGTGGCAACAGAAATTAATTTTTTGCATTCAGAAGGATTTTTTTTTAGTCATGAGTTATTTATTTCTCGTTTATTTATTTATTTCCCATTGCACCTTAAACTCTGTTGCTACAAGTTTGTTTATGGCAATTTGTTACAGACATTCAATATACCATCACAATCCCACCACCATTGCACCTTTCCACCACTGTTGTCTCCAATTTTCCCACCCACCACTTAAGCCCGCCCCAGTAGGCCTTCAATGATTTATTTTATATTGCTTGTTATAATTTGCTACAAGAATAACCAAAACAGTCTCCCTCATAAGAAAGTTGGTGAAGATTATGTATTTCACTATGGAGCTACTAAGCCCTTATATAAGAGATTACAAAAATGCTAGAGGTTAAGCCTTCAGTGTTGATATTTTTCCAATTGCATTTGGATATTTTCTACAGTGCATTCCATCCAATCGGGTTTGCTAATCCTGGTTTATCAGAGTTGTTGAGGCCTTGAACTCCAGGAAGTCTGAAATTTTTAAAGATGTGATACAGCTTGAGTTGAATATTTAACTGGGTGGCTTTGGGGGTATATGCGTAACTGTCATGGCTTCCAGAAGTGAGGGAGATAAGGGAAGGTAGCTCATCACTGGAGACTTCAGTCACAAATCCCATCTACCTGAGCATTTCAACAGATTACTTTCTGGACAAGGGTCATCTTGAGCAGTGGAACCTGGCCAGGAACATGGCAGTGATTGTGGATTGCAGAGGTTTTTAGCTGTCTGAGTTATGTTTGGGCAGGTGTAGGGACTTACTCAACACCCTCTCTAGTACCTGAATGACTCCGCTTTGCATGATTTCTGGGAGCATCTCTCATCATGTTGATCTGGTCATGGTACAAAAATTTGAAACATTCATTCTCTTAGAGAGACCCATTTCACCTTTTTTGAACTATGAAATTTTAAAATAGTACATTTGAGCTTCATTTCGGTAGTAAATTTTTTTTTAATGAGATACAACAACAACAGAAAGAAACTATGGTACAACTACACAGCAGAATACTGCACTGTAGTTATAAAAATAAAATCATGAAATTTGCCTATAAATTGATGGAAGTGGAAAGTATCATGATGGGTTAAATTAGTCAGAAGGGGAGGCCCGGAGCAATAGCCCAGTGGGTAGGGCGTCTGCCTTGCATGTGACCGGCCTTTGCCGGCCCGGGTTCAATCCTTGGCATCCCATATGGTCCCCTGAGCACCACCAGGAGTAATTCCTGAGTACAGAGCCAGGAGTAACACCTGAGTGTCGCCGGGTTTGACCCAAAAAAAAACAAAAAAAAATAAAATTAGTCAGAAGGAAACATACATCTATAGAATGACTGTATTCATTTCTGTAATGAATAAGATAAATAAAAATAAGATCCAACTACTATGTAAGATCAGGCAAAAGGGTCAGGAGGACTCATCAAGCGTTGGATATCACTGTCACTATATCACTGTCTTCCCGTTCATCATCGATTTGCTCAAGTGGGCACCAGTAACATCTCCATATGTCCTGTCTCATGTTACTAGAGCCCAAGGGCATCTGCTTGCTCCAGGAACAAAAAGAGCCTCACACCATTACATCAGGTCACGGGAATGAGGTCTATAATTGTTACTGGTATTCGCATATCAAATATGACACGGGTAGCTTGCCAGGCTCTGCCATGAGGGTGGCATACTCTTGTAGTCATCTCTAAATCCAGCATTATGCGTTGGATATATCATGAATATATAAAGAGTGGATGGTAGGTAAGATAGATAATAATAGTGGGAAATAGTAATGCAAGACTAGAACTGAGAATTGAAAGTAGGTAAAGGGATATACATGATAACTCTTCAGTGTCTGTAATGTAAATAATAATGCGCAAAAAGAGAGTGAAGGGAGAGAGACAGAGAGAGACAGAGACAGAGAAAGAGAGAGAGAAAAAAAATTCCCTGCCATAGAGGTGGGTTTGGGGTGGGTGGGAATTAAATGTGTTATAATGGTCTTAGTAAATGTGCACTTGTGGAGGGATGGGTGATAGAACACTATTTGACTGAAACCAAATCAAGAAAAAACTTTGTATAGTATATTTCATGGTGATTCAAATTAAAAAAATTATAATTAAAAAGAATAATAATTAAAAAAGAAAAGTAAAATGTAACATTTTAATGTATCACTTGTATCACTTGTCTTCCTATTGATCATCGATTTGCTATAGCTGGCACCAGTAACATCTCCATATGTCCTGTTGCAAGCAAGTGTAGCCTAAGGGCATCTGTTTCCTCCAGGAACAGGAAGAGCCTCAAACCATTCCTTCAGGACATGGAAATGAGGTCTATAATTGTTACTGATTTTGCCATATCAAATAAAACACCAGTAGCTTGCCAGGCTCTGCCATGTAGGTGGTGTACTCTCAGTAGAAGGCACTCATCTTGAGCATATTCATTTATAAATTACACATTAAAATATTATGTTAGTAATATTTTAATGTGTAATTTATAAATGAATAATTTTGTTTGTCACATGCTTTCCACAGGTTCATGTTGTTTCTCAATGATTTGCTAGTATCATTTATCTTCATCCTCATCTCACCATTTGTGCTATGTATAATAGGCCATCAAAAGCAATTTTTGACTTTGCATATGTAATGTTTAGAAATTGATATATTTGCATACTTTTCTGAAAAGCCTAAATTAAAAAAAAGTGAAACTATAGAATTCAACTGGAGATTGAAATCTGGTTGTTAAGTAGTGTTCATACTTTTATTGGAAATATGTTAAGGTACATATCAAAACTGGTTTGTGAAAATAAGCATTTGCATAGAATTTTATGAAATAATTTTCTTATGGTGAGTCTATTTTTTTTTACTCACCTATGCTCAGGACTTTCTCCTATCTATACTTTTAGAAATCAGTCCTGACTCAGGGGACCCCATGGGATCCAAGAATCAAACTTCAGTCAGCTGATGCAACACCAGCACGCTGACCACCGTTCAGTTCTGTCCCTTTAGCACCTTGCCCCTTTATTCTGAATCTATTAACTTGTACTCTAGCCTTTCTTCACATCCAAAATTAAACACACTTATCTGTGTGAAGTCTTTTCTCTACTTTCACTAATATTAGAAACTTATAGAAACCTATAATGAAATAATTATTTATTATTAATCAACATTACTATTTCTTTAGTTTAAGGCAAAAATTGATTGGTTAGGTTTGTCTCCAAAATTAAGATAATAACCTACAATTATCTTGATATTGCTTATGCCCTCCTCCCCCAAATAATAACTGTATAGGCCACATGCAGAAAACACTAAAGTTAAATAATATCATCAATAAATGCTGTATTTAGAGGCGACTACAAGAGTATGCCACCTGCACGGCAAGCCTGGAAAGCTGCCATTGTCGAATTTGATATGCCAAATACCAGTAACAATTATGTTAGGTCATTCCCATGACCTAATATAATGGTTTGAGGCTCTTTATGTTCCTGGAGAGAGCAGATACCCTTTGGCTCTACTAACATGAGACAGGACATATGGAGATGTTACTTAAGTGTCTTCAAACAAATCTATTTTTATAATTCCTATTTCTCTGCTAAATACATGGACCACTATTTGGTAGATTTTTACCATTTCTCCTGCAAAGTTTTAAGTCTATAGCTACTGGCAGAATGATAATAATTTCATCTATTTATTTTTATGGAGCCATGTCATACTACATTTATTGTGTTTATAAAGATATATCATACAATGTTTATTTTGTTTCTGTAGAGAATTATCTTGTCTCTTTAAATATGTGGCTCAATCAATTTGGATATAACTATGTTGTATTGTCTTCAATAGTAAGATAATTCCTTTAAAAAGTATATATATACATATATATACATACATATATATATATATATGGATATAACTATGCTGCATTGTCTTCAATAGTAAGATAACTACCTTAAAAAGTGTATATATGTGTGTCTCTGTGTGTGTACATATATACAACATAAACACTCTAGCTTTTCAGGATCTATTAATAACAGAAGTGTAAATAATAAACTCATCAAACTTGGACAGGAAACATTATTTAAAACATTAAATATTAGTGTCTTACTTTCTTATATAAATGTTTATGAAGTTAGTTTCATTATCACTTTAAATTAACATCCATAATCACAATTTTAAATAAATATTCTATGTACTTTGGGGCTTTTCATCAAATATAACTTGCTCGTTTATTTACTTCTTTATGTTTCCACATGAAGGGGAATTTGGCAAACAGTGCAGGCCTAATGGTTCAGGGATCAGGCCCTACACTGGGGTGCCTGGGGCCTGGAGGTACTGAAGACAACAGGACTGCATTGGAGATGCTTGAGGTCCACCAGCAAAGGCTTCACTCATCAGCGCCAGAAAGCAAAAAACGCATCAAAAAAGAATCACACTCAAGAATTTGCACTCTCCAGTTCTGATACTCTCATTCTGAATCATATCCTTCATTCTGCTTATTACTTTAAAGAATGATTTTCGTTTGTTCTGTTATAGAGGAACAAATCTTCAATGAGAAGAAAAATCTCTACTGCCTACTCTTTTGATAATAAATACCAGTGATTATGATAATGTACTTTTTGAACACTTACTATCTTCCACTTTACCTCCATTATTCAGGAAGCATTTGAATTGCATTGTCTGGGGAATCTCAGAGTTTCGGGATAAACGGTACATATTTACTAGGTCACAATGTCCTTTCATTTACTTTCCTTCAAAATCTTTTTTTTTTTTGCTTTTTTTTTGGGTCACATCCGGCAATGCTTAGGGGTTACTCCTGGCTCTACACACAGCATTTACACCTGGTGGCACTCAGGGGACCATATGGGATGCCAGGGAATTGAATCCAGGTCAGTCACGTGCAAGGTGAACGCCTTACCCGCTGTGCTATCTCTCTGGCCCCCTAAATCTTATTTATGACATAGAGCAAGTAATAGTGGAATCATAATTAAATTGTTTTCACTTGCAATTTTCTGCTTTCTCATGATGTTAACTAGACTAGTACTTTACTACCATTCAAAGCTCTTAAAGAAATTGTTAAATTATGAGATATATTAGATATACTAGGCTTCTATTACTTTACTCTCATCACCTCAAGGAACTAATTCCACTTTACCAAATTACTGAAACTCCAGGGCATGAATTACTTCCATCAAGCTAACTACCATGTTTTTGCAAGAAGTCACAGAGACATGTAATATATTCACAAACAGCTGTTATCATATGTTAATTTCAAGAAAGCATGGTACTTAACTTGATTGATAGAGACCTACATCTGATTATAAAATAAACTACAAGGCTAACTTTACAGGCATGTGACCTATGCATTCAATGAAAAGTTTTAAATGCCTTATTGAATTTCAATTCAATGTATTGATTTATCAAATATATGTTTGTATACAAACACAATGGATAATATACAGGATTTGAGATGTAAGCAAGTTTTTATGTCCTGCCATTCCTTGCAACCCATAGTACCATGACTCCCCAGAGCATAGATTTATTTCCATATGACTTGAATGTATGAAAATTCAATAAAACTACAAACTAATACAAGGTACAATAGGTTATACTTTCCATTCAAACTGTAAGTTGCTTTCAGCTTGGAAAGCAAGAAATGGAATTCTAATAAACATAAACCACCAACCCAATTTTATCTGTTCTTACTTATTTTGCTCTGTGTAATTTCCTACAGTTTATGCTGAAAATGATACATGAGGAAGGAGAGATATAAGGCATCTCATAAATACTCCGGTTTGTTTGGTCTTTGAATCTCCAGTGAATTTGAAATAGAATGTTGTTATGCTATGCACATATTAATAGTTGACTTAGTTTAGTGCAACAGTAACTTTGCTTTATTTTTTAAATAAAATGAATATATACGTATAATCTGTTATTGTTTTTTGCTACTTTGGGGTGTAAGCTAAATGATTGATAGTTGCTTTCAAAATTATATTGTACAAATATAAAATTAGAAATATAATTCATATCAATAACTTATACTTAGGAAAATATCAGATAGCAAAAAAGAAAAAATAACTACAAAAACTCAAGACAGATCTTAGAAGAAGGAAATGTTCTTTTTATTATTTTGACACATTTAGAGCAATGTTTCTGTGTCCTTTGATTAAGGAGTTATTTTCAATTTGCATTCTTCTCTGCATAGCTCTGAACATTATATAGGTGAATGCTGAATGGCAGTGCAACCAATTTTGTAATTTTATATTATATATTTAATAAAAACCTCCAAATAATGTCTGCTTCCTATTCACATTAGTGGAACTAAGTCACTCTTTCTCCTACCTTGCTGTCTACTTACTCTTCAATTGTAGTGCTTTTGTTAATTTTAACTGGTTGAATATTACTTTATTTTTTTGTGTTTTGAAATGTTACTATATATTTTAAAATAAGCAATTAGTCACTCTTCAGTTCTGACCTATTTTCTTTTACTATTATCCTTAGCAAACTATTCTTTGTGAAATGTCTCCTTCCATTTTGCTGCTTAAAATGGGAAATTTTAAGTTTTGTAGTTCAATATTTTTTCATTGTTCATATAGACCACATCTTCTTTATTTGTTCATTTACCAACAAGGATTCTGTTATTTCTATATATTATTATGGCTATTAAAATAATTTTGAATTAATACCTGGCAAAATAACTAATTTTTTGTTTAAATCTCATTTTCAAATTCTCTGTCCCTTCCACTTCCTTCTCCGTATCTTAAGGAAGAAAGTACAGTTGGATTTGGAACTTAGAGAAATATAAAGAATATATGTTAGACATAACATAATAAAACTTGAATTAAAAAATAAATATGCTTGGGGCAGGAGTGATAGCACAGCGGGTAGGGTGTTTGCCTTGCACGCGACTGACCCAGGTTCAATCCCCAGCTTCCCATATGTTACCCCAAGCACTGCCAGGAGTAATTCCTGAGTGAAGAGCCAGGAGTAACCCCTGAGCATTCTGGGTGTGACCCAAATACAAATAAATAAATAAATAAACACATAAATAAATATATTTGCTTATGTTCATTTCAGTGAAGAGTACAATAGCTAGACTATGGAAACAACCTAAGTGTAAAAAGTAAGTAAATGAACAAATAAGCTGCATATATGTGCATCTAATGCATGTATCACATATATATGCATGCATATATACATATATGTAGATATACAAATATATATATACCTATGCACACGTGTATATACAGGCATATATACCTATGTATGTATATGTATATCACATGTTGTGGAATATTGCTCTAAAAAAGGTGAATCCAACCAATTTTCTGCTTCATGGATGAAAATGGAAGGCATTATGTTAAGTTAAATAAGTCAGAAATAAAAGAACAACCACCTGTAATCACACTTAACTCAGGAATATAGAGAGACAAACAAGAGAAAAGATAACAAAGCACAATGACAAAGTCCTCACTTTGATTTGCAATACTGATTCCCATACCCTATGGGAAAGTGATATGGGAGGTAATATTGACTGAAATAGAGGTGACAGTAGGGGCAGTGGTGAAAATTTGTGAGCATCTTCTGGTGACGGGTGCACAAATATACTTAAATAATATATGTCTTGGCACTTCTGCGACTGTCTAACTCAAACTATAATGCAAATTTTTAAATAAAAAATTAAATTAAAAAGTCAAAAAAATCCTCATGAATGATATCTGTGTTATGAAATTTATAGACTTTCATGTTTGTCACCATTAGAGTGAAGGCATCTTAATGCTGGGAAATATTATAACAGTGGGCATTCACCTGTCATGCAACCAACCCTGTCACCCAATATGGTACCCTAAGTATAGTCAAGAGTGACCCCTGAAGTATAAATCCTGGAGTAAGTTCTGAGCACTAATGGTTTTGTCTGGGAACCAATCACTTGTCTCACTTATCTTCCCATTGCTCATCGATTTGCTCTATATGTGCTTTCACATGCTGTTGTAGCCCAAGGGCATCTGCTAGCTCCAGAAACATGAAGAGCCTAAAACCATTCCTTCAGGTAATGGGAATAAGGTTTATAATTGTTACTGGTTTTTGACATATCAAATATGACATGGGTAGTTTGCCAGGCTCTGCCCTGTGGGTGGGATACTCTTTTAGTAACCTCTCATCTTGTGCATTTATTGATGAACCACACAGCTGTAAAGTGGTGTGCGAGGGCGGGGGTGGGGTGGGGAATAAGCTTTTATGCTGGGTGGAGCTCTGATGAGCTGTGGTGTCTGGATGTTGAAAATGGCGGCCCTCGTGGAGTGGGGGGTTCCTCTGGCTTCTTGGGAGGTTCTACTGTGATGGCGGGCCAGGGCTCGAGCAGCCTTCCCTCCTGGGCACCTCATGAGCAGCTGGGAACAGGGAGAGCCAGTAGCCACTCTGCCCCATGTATCTGGGGAACAATAAAAAAAAAAAGCCGCCAAGAACTATTAGGATGTGTAACATGCATAAGAAGGGCCTAATTATATTTTTCAACCATTACATTTGCTTATAGGCAGTATGGTGCAGGAAATGAAGTTAAACACTTCTTTCAACATAACTTTAAAACATATTATTCTCTCATTATAGGCAACAGAATAAAGCAGAAATGTTATACTGTGTAACAAAATCAGTCCATTAAGCAAAAGCAGTCAAAAACTAATTTTGAATGGCTAATGAAAAAAATTTTCTGCCATGGAACCTGACTTCTGCAATGATATATTGAATATTTTGAAATTTTACATATGAATATATAATGATATAGGTATATTACACATAATTACTTTCTTATATTAAACACTTCACATTTATTTATTGTAAATTAAGAAAAATTACTGACACAGATAGCAGCAAACCTGATATGTCATTGAAGGTAAAGCTGCTTGAGGCTCTTTTAAAAGTATATCTTTGATGAATAGCAAATTTACTTCAAGATCTTTAATTAAATCAGTCCCAGAAATGTTCTGAGATATTAATGAGTCTGAGTTCCACTCATCTTATATTTTGACCTTCAAGTTAGACATTATTTTTCTTTGCAATGCCATCATAAATGCTGATATGTAAAACCATTTTATTTTGAATAAAATATGCCACAATGTACTTTTATTAATTTTGTCTTTTTTTTACTCTTTTAGAAATTTGTTACTTTTACGCTGAGGAAAATATATGTTATCATTCCTCAACATATTATTCTTTGTGGTTTTCTATTAAGTGAATTTTGGAATAAAAACACTGAGAATAAACTTAAAATTTGAGTCACATTCAGTGTACAAATGACAACCTAATATCATCAAATAATACTACATCTGGTATAAAATTGCTATCAGATTAGTGCTTTTAGAGAAAATGTTGAGCTTGCCAATCAAAATTCCTTTTCTAATTCACTTTAACTTGGTTAGTTTAGGAATCTTTTGACATAAAAGTATCATTTTCAGTAATTTTAATTTTAATAAAGCCTCTATGAAGTCTTATCAAAAGATATATTTATCTTAGTAATAAAATCTGTATTTTATTATTATCCCAATATTTTCTTTGACATTTGAAATTTATGCAACCTTTGTTATATAAACGAAATTGCTTTCTACAATCCAGCTATTCCATTTAAAATGTTACTTGAAGGAAAATATATGTAATATTTTTCTCTTAATTAATAGAATGGTCATTGATAGGCAAGCAAGATGTTTCAAAAGTAAAGAATATGTGTCTAAAATGATTTTCCTATCACAGCACTTTAATTGTATAGACAGTACCTATCATTTTCAATTCCATAAGCTAAGGACTCAAATCAAGATTAGTGGAAAACTAAGAGGCATGGGAAACTACTTTAACTCTCCTCTATGCCATTTCTCACAATATGTGAGAATATATGATAATTTTGTGAGAAATTATACCAAATAATATGATTATGCCATTTTAGATGTCATTTTGTTGAAAGTAAAGTTTACAAGCAGGAAGAGGTAAGCTGATTTTGACTGACACTTACTAATGAGAAAGTTGGGATTTCAAGAAAGGTTGATCTGTACTTCAGGCTTTGTACAATGGTTCTCTTTAAAAAAAGAGAAAGAGGGGCTGGAATGATAGCACAGCAGGTAAAGCATTTGCCTGCATGCAGTTGACCTGTGTTCACTCCCTGGCATCCCATATGGTACCCAGGAGGAATTCCCTGAGTGCAGATCCAGGAGCAAACACTGAGCTTTGCCGGGTGTGACACAAAAGGCAAAACAAAACAAAACAAAAAAAAAAACAAAAACACAAGAGTCCATCACTTCTGAATAATTGAAATGTAGATTAACTTGAAAATGAGATAACATCTAACTAGTGAGAAAAGCTTTTATTAAAAAGACTGAGGACAGAAAGTATAGAAAACAAGAAACACTTGTTAATTTTTTGTTGTGACATTAACTGGTTTCTCCTACATGATAATATAGTGACTATATGATCTAGGAAGTCTACTTTTAATATATTTTCAAACAATACAAGACCACTGATTTAAAATGATCTATACATCTTTCTTTATCTCAATGATACTTATAGTAGTTTAGATTTGGAAAGAACTCCTAGTGTCCAAAAACAAGTGAACGAATAAGAAAATACGTAAAAGTCTGTTTAGTTTTTATACAGCAAAAATTTGCAAAAAAAAATAAAAAAAAAGTCCAGGAGTTAAAAAAGTTAGCTCAAAGGGCAAAGTGCATGTAATGTATGCAGGAGGCCCAAATTAGTTTTCTAGTACTGTTGTAGGCAGGCAGAGAGGGGGCACCACATGGCAATACAAATTCCTGAAGAAAAAAATTCAGAACCACACCTGTTTGAAAACCAAAACCAGACTTGATAAGACCACTATTGATAATAGACCCTGGGGAAGGGAAGGCCAAAGGGAATGTGTGAAGCCCATAGGCCACTGGCCCTTCTAAAAGCCTTAGATCATCAAATTTCCTAAGGAAAATAAATCAGCCTGCCGGGCCCAGGACACAGCTCACAGAAGACTCCAAAGCATTCCAGTCAAAGACCATTCCCAAAGTCTACTCCCCTTGGCAATGACCCTAGCAACCTAGGTTGAAGCCCCATATGGGAGCAACCTGGGGAGAAATCTATAAAAGTCGCCCTGACCAAAGGACAGCGCACATGCTGCATGGACACACATGCTACCTGAGCCATGTGGCTGAGCACATGTGGTGCCTGAGCATGTGTTGCCCGCATCTCCCCTCTTGAGATGTGTACTCTCTCTCTTTCTCTCCCCTCCCCTCTCCTAAAATGTCCTTAATAAAGTCTATAAAACTTCACTGCTGAAAATTCTTTTTCTGCGAGGAAGACAAGAACCCTAAGGCAACCCTGGGTAAGGCCTAGGACTGACTTTCCTTTCCTGCAAAGAGCAATTCCTCGCTCCAGCCTGGGTCTGTGGCTCCTGAGAAATCTCAGGTGGTGGGGATCAACTCCGTGGCCTAGAGATCAAGCGGACATCAGATGTGGCTTGAAGGCCACCTCGTGGGGCTGGTGGGGTTCAGGCCCACACCGTGCAGAGGCTCATAGCAGACTTCATCAGTCCTTAGCCTGCCCAGTGGGCCCTGGGAGGCAGAGGAGGCCGGGAATAAAGCGACCATCTATCTCACCTTCTGGCCTCCACATAAGCCACCAGTGAGGCCCACCTGCTCAGTACTACTTGCATGGTCTCTTGAACCCCACTGTGTGTTGTCTCTGCATTCCCCAAGCATTGAGAGTATTGTCCTAATGAATTCCAGCATATTTAGGGGAGAACAACATCATACCATTTGACTCAAACATCAGAAAGCCACACCACCATATCCAATATTTTGGGGAGTAATACCTCAGTTTCCAAGCATGATAGAAGTAATCCACAAAGAAATCTTATGTTATCGTCATGGAAAACTTGTTCTCCAGCAACATCAGGGAGCAGGACAGGATCCCCGTTTTGCCCCCAAGAGGATCTTTTCAAGTCCCTTGAAAACTCCAAGGGACTTTTTCTCACACAAAGACTTTCCTTACTCTGGCAGTATAAGCCAAGGTCACGAAAACCCCCAACTTCAATTTCTAGCTGAATCCATGCACATGCTGGGGTTCTTCTCATTGTCTTCACAGGTGATCATGACTTTTCAAAGCAGATGCCTGTTCTCTCAGTCACCAGTTAAATCCCTCCATATACTATCCAGGGAAAGAAGAAACCTCCCCCATCCACCAAGCCCTCTCTTATCCCTTCCAAGCAGTGAGGGGGATATTGATAATGTATTAGAAAGAAACACCTCCAGAATACCATGGGCACCAGGGAAAACTGAGCTAAAACCTACCAAAAAAGTATGAATGAAGATAGAAACCCCCAAAGCCTCAATAAGAAATGCCTACATACATATTCTCTCTGATAGATTATTCAGAGATGAAATAGTGAGGATGTTTAATGAGCTCAAAGATGCAGCAGAATAGACATCCAATAAAATACAGGAAGGTATGAAAGAAACAGTGGAACAGACAGCCAATAAAATACAGGAGGAAATGTAAAAAAAAATAAGAAAATTAAAAATAGAAATTGTATTGAACAAAATTTGGTAGATGAAATGGAAAACCCAATGTGTGCCCAGCTGAAGTCAGTGAGCTTGAGTATAACATGCAGAAAACCTCCAGGGATTAACAAAATATGAATTAAGTCTTCTAAGTAACTCAAGGCTAGAAAGAGAACTATGGGATGAATTCAAGAGGAAGAAAATAAAAAATCGTTGAAATCCCAGAGGGACAAGGAAGTGAACAGAAAGAGTAGTAACAGTTAAAGACATTGCTAAAAATTCCTAAAGCTGGATAATATAGGCATCCTATTCAAGAAGCCCAAAGGGTACCAGGTAAAAGAAACCCTAACAAAAGACTCCAATACTTATCCTAATCAGAATGGAACACCAAAGATGGAATTACAATGCTGAAATCAGGAAGATCAAAGAAAGAAAGTACATACAAAGACGCATCCCTTAGATTTATAGCAGGCCTAGCAGTTGCCTGACACCACGCCTGCCATCGCTGGCTCTGGATCTTTGCTACTTAAGTCATTTTCTCAACTTTAGGCCATAGCCTTATGCTAAAGAGATACCTCTTGTGCAAACACAAAAAGGAACTTTGGGGGAAGGCACAGATAAGGCAGTTTGATTTTAATAACTTTTTTTTTTCTCCAAAAAAGCCCACGAACGCCAGGGCCAGGGAGCCAATCAAAGATCAAAAAACCAAGTTTCTATTGCAGATGCTAGTGCCCTGCCTCTGTTCAGGTCTAAACAAATGCTAATGCCAAGGCTTAGTCCCTTCCTCCCAGATCTGCTCTTTTTGGGTCTTTTTTTTTTTGCTTTTGGGTCACACCCGGCAATGCTCAGGGGTTTCTCCTGGCTCTGCACTCAGGAATTACTCCTGGCGGTGCTCACGGGACCATATGAGATGCCGGGATTGAACCCGGGCATGGGCTGGCAGCGTGCAAGGCAAACTCCCTACCCTCTGGGCTATCGCTCGGGCCCCTGCAATTTTTGTTTTTGAAGTAAAAACAGATTTTATTAAGGAGTTTTTAGGAAAAGGAAGGAGGAGGGAAAGTAAGAGAGAGAGAGTACACATCTCAAGAGGGGAGATGCTGGTCACATATGCTCGCGCACCACATGTGCTCTACCGGGTGGACTCAGGCAGCATGGGTGCCCAGGCAGCATGTGCGCCCAGGCAGCATGTGTGCACAGATCTCGTTCTTATGTAAAACACTGTAGATAGGGGTTGGTGGAGGAATCACACCAAGAATAAAACATCTAAGGATGTATAATAAGGGTGGAAATTATGTCATAATTTCGAGACCATGAACTCCATGCATACTAGATGGTTATCTCTGTTACCCATAAGGTTTTTGTTATTTCTACTCTGCTCCAGGGTACTTTTAAGTGCTTTGTTTACTAGAAGATCTTAGAAGTTTGCCTCAGGACAAACTAGCAAGACCTTCCCTTTGATCTTATCAGAACTGATTTTTAAGGGTGGTTCCATGTAGGCAGGGTGGGTTTCTCCTGGTATATCTTGTTGGCCCATGGGGGATATGGGAATATATGCCCAAACTAGATATCGTTGAACTCCTAGTAGAAATTATAACCATATTTCAAGACTTATTAAAAAGTCAAACTGGATTATTTGTATCTGCCCCCTGAAACTCCTTTTGTGTTTGCCCCAAGGGGATCTTTTTTTGCATAAGGTCCTGGCCTAAATGCATGCAAATATTTCAGGTAGCAAAAGATCCAGAGTCATCTAGGGTGTGGTGTCAGGCAGCAGTAGCCAAGGGTACTGAGGGACAGTGGTAGTGTATAATTAAAAAACTTGAAAAAAATGCTTATAGGGACTGACCACATTGAATCCAATGAAGCTCTAGGGAGTATTATCATTTGACAATGATCACTGTATCACTGTCCTCCCGTTCATCATCGATTTGCTCGAGTGGGCCCCAGTAACATCTCCATATGTCCTGTCTCATGCTTGTAGAGCCAAAGGCATCTGCTTGATCCAGGAACATAAAGAGCCTTAATCCATTCTTGAATGAGGTCTATAATTGTTACTGGTATTTGGCATATATATCAAATACAACACGGGTAGCTTGCCAGGCTCTGCCGTGCAGGTAGCATACTCTTGTAGGCATCTCTAAGTCCAGCATTTATTGATGAACCGCGAGGCCGCAAGCGGCCGCACTGAGCCGGGCACCAATAGGCTGGTCTGCTGGGTGGAGGTCTGACGAGAGAAGTCCGGATGTGGAAAATGGAGGCCCTCATGGAGTGGAGGGTCGACTGGCTCCTCTGCGAGGCTCTGCTGGGGTGGTGGGCCAGGGCTAGAACCCACCATCCCTCCCGGTGCCTCGTGAATAGCTGGAAGTCACAGGGGGAGCCAGTAGCAGCTCTGCCCCATGTCTGCGAGTCCAACCTGTAAATAGGGCATTTGCCATTTGAATGGCACTGGGTATCGCCACATTTTTATTTTATAGCAAAGCATTTAAAATATATGTGTACACTGACCAAGCAAAATGGAAGCAAAGATAAACAAATGGGATTATATAAAATTGAAAGCTTCTGTACCTCAAAAGAAACGGTGACCAAGATACAAAGACAATCCACAAAGTGGGAAAGGATATTCACCCAATACCCATCTGACAAGGGGTTAGTATCCAGGATATGATAATTATGAAAATTATCATTTTGACAATGATAATTTTCCTAATTCATGAGCAGGGAATGTACTTCCCATTTCTTCGTGTCCTCTTTTTCTTGAAGCAGCATTACATTCTTAATTAAACTAATTTCTAGATATTTGATTTTGTCTGGCAAAACTGTGAAGTGGGATCATTTCCTTAATATCCTTTTCTTCACTTTTGTTATTTGTATATAGGTAAGCCTTTGACTTTTTGATATTGATTTTGTACCCTGCAACTCTATTATATATCTATTGTTTCCTAAGACCTTCTTGGTAGAGAGTTTAGGGTCCTCCAGGTATAATATCATATCCTCTGCAAATAGTGATAGCTTGAATTATTCCTTGCCTATCTGGATGCCCTTAATGCCCTTTCCTTCTCTGATTGCTATGGCAAGTACTTCCAGTAAAATATTGAATGGAAGTGGAGAGATTTGGCATTCTTGTCTTTTCCCCAATCTTAGGGAGAAGGCTTCTCATTTTTGCCCATTGAGAATGATACTCTCTGTAGTAAATGGCTTTGACTATATTGAGAAAGTTTCCTTCAATTCCCATTTTATGGAGAGTATTTTTTCATGAACAGGTGTTGAATCTTCTCAAATACTTTCCCCTGCATCTATTGATATTGTTGCAGATGGACCCCCAGGTGACTTATGTGAGGCCGGAAGGGGAGAGAGATGGTCACTTTCTCCCCCAGCCGCCTCTGCCACGGGATCCGCTGGGCAGTCTTAGGACTGAAAAAGTCTGCGATGAGCCCATGCAGGGCGTGGGCCTGAGCCCCCCAGCCCAAGAGGTGGCCGTCAAGCCAATCCTGATGCCCGCTTGATCTCTAGGCACGGGAGTTGATCCCCACCACCCAAGGTTTCTCGGGAGCCACGGACTCAGGCTGGAGTGAGGGATTGCTCTTTGCAGGAAAGTCAGTCCTAGGCCTTTACCCAGGGCTGCCTTAGGAACGGGTTCTTGTTTTTCTCTGCAGAAAAGAATTTTCAGGAGTCGACCGAGCAGTGAAGTTAAAATAGGTTTTATTGAGGAGGGTTTTAGGGAGAGGGGGAGGGGGAGAGAAAGTAAGAGAGAGAGTAACGCGCTCAAGGGAGAACGTGGGCTATTGCAAAGATGGAGAGCGAGTAAAAGAGAGAGTACACATCTCAAAAGGGGAGATGTGGGCAACACACGTGCTCAGGCACCACATGTGCTCGGCCACATGGGCTTAGGCAGCATGTGCCCAGGCAGCATATCGCGCAGGCAACATGTGTGCCCAGGCAGCATGTGCAGTGCAGGCAACATGTGTGCCCAGGCAGCATGTGCGCGCTGTCCTTTGTTTAGGATGGCTTTTATAGATTTCTCCCCAAGTTACTCCCATATGGGGCTTTAACCTTGGTTGCTAGGGCCCCGTTGCCAAGGGGAGTAGACTTTGGGAGTGGTCTTCTGTGGAGCTGGGTGCTGGGTGGGAAGGCTGATTTATCTTCCTTAGGAGGGTTAGTTATCTAAAGCCTTTTAAAAGGGTCAGTGGCCTATGGGCTTCACACAATCCCTTTGGCCTTCCCCTTCCCCAGGGTCTATTGTTGATAGTGGTCTTGTCAAGTTTGGTTTTGGGCTTTCAATCAGGTGTGGCTCTGGATCTCTTCTTCAGGAATTTTATTGCCATGTGGCACACCCCTGTCTGCCTGCCTACAACAATATGAGCAACATACAGACCCACACCTCACACATCCTGCAGTGTGGGAATCAGAAGTTAGGTAAGACAGATAAGGGAACACTGTACTAATAATTGTTGGAAATGATAATATCAGCCTAGAACTGAGCATTAAATGTAGGTAAAGGTAGATAAGGGTATATACATGATAGCCTCTAAATGTATGCATTGCAAGCCACATTGTGTAAGAGAAAGGGAAGAGTCTGGAAGAGAGAGAGAAAGAGAGAGAGAAAGAGAGAGAGAGAGATAGAGAGAGAGAGAGAGGAGACAAAGTACCTACCATAGAGGCAGGTTAGGGGAGGCGGGGGAGGGAATCATGGGACATTAGTGGTAGGAAATGGGAATGGGCACTGGTGGAGGGTTTTTTTTTTGCTTTTTGGGTCACACCCAGCGGCGCTCAGGGGTTACTCCTGGCTCTGCACTCAGGACTTACTCCTGGCCATGCTCAGGGAGACCACATGGGATGCCGGGACTGAACCGTGGGCCGGCACAGGCCGGCCAGCGGTCAAGGCAAATGTCCTACCACTGGGCTATTGCTCCAGCCCCTGGTGGAGGTATTTGTATGGGAACACACTTTATAAAAGAAACCCAAATATGAATATCTTTGTAATTGTGTATCTCACGGTAGTATAATAAAAAAAAATAAAACTTGACAAATGGAGGTTTCCACCAAGAATATTCTACTCAACTTCACTTTAATCCAGATTTGAAGGAATTATAGTCAAATTCATGGATAAACAACAGCTTATGAATTCCATAGTCTCAAAACCAAACATGAAAGAAAAATTCAAGGGACTAGGGTAAGTTCAGACAAACCCCACAAACACAACACTCTTCTAAAGAATGATGCGACTAAATCTCACAATAATAATCTCAACATTAGTGGTCTAAATACAGGGTGGCAAAATGGATAAAAAGGACTTAAAAATTGAATCAACATTCTGCCTCGAACATAAACACATTTGACTAATCAGAGAAAACACAGACTCAAAGTGAAAGGGTGGAAACAATTCTTCAAGCAAATTACACAGTTTAAAAAAATCCAGGGTGGTTATAAAATATTTAACAATATATACTTTAGACTAATATATTGTTAAACCTGAGCTGAGCAGGAGGAAGAGATCTGCATAGAATGCCTTCAAAAGCATCGAAGAAATAGCTAAAAAGACAAAGAACCTCCGCTTTCCGGGCATCTCTTCAACTCCACCATTCTCCCTGCATTAACATATGCCTCAGAGACCTGGGCCCTAGGAAAGCAGGATGAGAATGCTATTCGGGTCTCCCAGAGAGAAATCAAAAGAGCTATGCTTGGAATATCACGCCTCACTCAAGTGAAAGAAGGAATCCAGCTTTGACCTCTGTCGCTTCCAGAGTCAGGGACCCTGTCTCATTTGCAAGGCATCGAAAATCAGATGTGCTGGACATGTAATGCGATTTGGAGACAATCGCTGGACTAGAGCCATTACTGACTGGATCCCACGAGATGACAAAATATCACATGGCCTACACCTACAAGATGGTCAGACTTCTTTGTCAAGACCCTGAACAAACGGTTTGAGGCTCTTTGTATTCCTGAAGCAACCAGATGCCATTGGGCTACACTGGCATGTGATAGGGTCAAATGGAAATGTTACTGGTGCCCGCTCGAGCAAATCAATGAATAATGGGATGTCAAGTGATCAAGTGATACTTTGGACTGAAAAGTTTTCAAGAGACAGTAAAGGTAATTTCTCAATTACCAAGGGATACATACATCATGAAAAAAATTACATCCTTCCTATTTTCAGAGGTTATAATCAATATAAGATGAAATCAACCTAAATGATGTTCATTGTCAAACAACAGGATACAGTACCTGTGTTATGTGTGTGTGTATATATATATATATATATATATATATATATATATATATATATATATACACACACACAACACAGCTATATCCTAGTGTGTCATATATATATATATATATATATATATATATATATATATATATATGCACACACACACAGAGTGAATGCTACTCTACAATTCAAAGAATGATGAAATTAGGTCATAGGATAGAATTGAGGTCACTTGAGTACATTTTCCATGTAAAATAACTAAGAAAGTATTATGTTGGTTATAAATAAGTATGAAATATAATAACTAAACCAATTGTGAAAGAATAGCAAATGAATTTTACACCCAAAATGTAAAATTAGCTTAATCACTCTATCACTGTCTTCCAGTTCATCATCAATTTGCTCAAGCGGGCCCCAGTAACATCTCCATATGTCCTGTCTCATGCTAGTAGAGCCCAAGGGCATCTGCTTGCTCCAGGAACATAAAGAGCCTCAATCCATTCTGGAATGAGGTCTATAATTGTTACTGGCATTTGGCATTTCAAATACAACACGGGTAGCTTGCCAGGCTCTGCCATGCAGGTAGCATACTCTTGTAGTCATCTCTAAGTCCAGCATTTATTGATGAACTGAGTGGCCGCTTGCGCCATGCAAGCCGGGCTGTGATAGGCTGGTCTGCTGGGTGGAGTGCTCACAAGGGGGAATTCGGATGTGGAAATGGAAGTTCTCATGGAGTGGGGGTCATCTGGCTTGTTGCAAGGTTCTGCTGGGGTGGCAGGCCAGGGCTAGAACCAGCCATCCCTCCTGGTTGCCTCGTGAGCGGCTGGGCACAGGGAGAGCAAGTAGCAGCTCTGCCCCATGTCTGTGAGTCTCTAGATCAGCATTATCCAGAGACTCCATTAAAATTTCTGCATATCTCACTGAGGTATAATAAAAAAAATGAAGCTTTGTCAAGCAAACACAAAAGTGAGCTTCATTAAAAACTTTTTAATGAAGCTTCATATCTAGCTTCATTAAAATTAGCTTAATATTGAAATTAAGTATATTACATTATATAAATGGTAAGAAATAAAAAATATTTATTAATGGAAATAGGTGAAGAAAATTCATTTGACAATATTTAGTGCCCTTTATAAAAATATTCAATGAACCACCAATAAAAGTTATTTTTTTAAACCTAATAATGTGAATATATGGAACACCCATAGCTAACACCATATTTAATGTAAAATATCATATGCTTTTCCCCTAACATCAGAAAAATGATCAAGAATTGTGTTCTTCCACTTTTACTCAACACTTTATGAACGATTCTTCCCTGAAATCTATACAAAAAAGAATAGAGTAAAAAAAAGTCAAAATCTATACAAAATTAAAGGGAAAAGAAACTCTCTCCACTGGTATATAATAGAATTTTTATATTACAAACCAACAAATTTACAAAATTTCAAGTATTAACAAATGAATTCATCAAGCTAAAACAACTACCAAATAATTATGGCTATGAAAATATCAATGGATAATTAAAATATAATTAAGGCAAATTGTACTTCTGATAGCATCCAAAAAGAACAAGACATGTAGTGATAATTTAAAGAATATTTAAAAGTACTGAACACTATAAAATACTGTTGTAAACCTAAAGAATAACTGTATAATGAAAAGTTATTCCAAATGACTTTCAGGGTTAAACAAGATACAATACTTCATTTTGTTAAGACAGCAATGGATCCTAAATTAATCTACAGTTGTAAGATAATCTCTATCACAATCTCAGCTGTATATTTGCAGAAAATGGCAAATGATCCTCACATTTAGATGTATATTAATGAGTATCCAGAAGAATCAAAGAGATGTTGAAGTGAACACAGTTGGAGGATTTGCATTTTTTAAATTCCTAAGCACTACAAATCTTCAAAAATAAAAACTGTGATATTGGCATAAGAACAGTCATGTAGTTTAATGTAATAGAATTGGATTTTCAGAATTAAATAGATTATGAAGTAAATATCTAGCTTCATATTACACTTAACATTTTTGACAAGGTGACAACATAATTCTATGGGGAAAGAATGACTAATTCTTACTGTTTAAGTTCAATTTACTATTTTTTAGAAGATCCTATTATCTGCTTTACTTTTTTCTCATAACTAGAAATATATAGCTTCTAATTGCTGTCAAAATCATGCAGTTTTTACTACTTAAGGCCGCTGTAGAATCGAGCAAGCACAAAAGTGAGTTGAGCAAGTTAAAAGGCACAAATTGTTTAGGGACCACATGTTATAGGGCTCAGGGTTTAATTCTGGCTCTGCTCTCAGGGATCTTATCCAGGTCCACCATAGGCAAGGTAAACACCCTCCCCTCTCTACCTCTGTATTGTATCTCAATTCTTAGAAGGATAGTCACTTGTTCTTGCCAAGGTAAAGCAAGTTTTGTTAAAGAAGTACTTCATGGATAATTATTGTCTCTGTTTAACTTTTAGAATTATTAACATTATTTTAATAACTTTACACGATTTTTATCATTTATATGTATAATTCGATTTGCAGAAGTCCTTACTCTATATTCTTACATATTGATTTCTATTTTTTTATTCCTAAAAAGCTTGAACTTTTAAACAAGTTAAAACAAGAGTGCTATTTTTGCAAAGTGTTCCAATAGTGACAGGCTAGATTTTTGGACTGAGGAGAGCCATAATTTACATGAAATCATGTTTAACATAAAGAAATATAAAGATTCTCGCTAGCATTATTTAAGATTAAGAATGATAATATAGGGTCAGAGTGGTAGTACAGCGCATGTGAACTTGCCTTGCATTTAGCATTCCCAGGGTCTCTTTATGAGCTCTGTCAGGAGTGATCCCTGAACACATAGCCAGAAACATCCTTGACTATCTCCAGTGTGGTCCTAAGAAAACAAAAATTTGCAACCGTATAAATAGCAAGCATTCAAAAATATGCTTAAATATTTTCCAGAAGGGCCAATATTTATTCGTATAAAGTAAGAATCAGTGTTGATTAGAAGATAAAATCCTGGTCTAGTTATCAGTGGCACTATAAAGAGAATGCAAGTCTAGAAAAATCGTGGCAAACAATTATCATTGGTCCATGGATTTGCAATCTATTTGGGCATAAGTGTTCATGTTTTATTTTCTAGGTGATGAGATAAAAGTATCATGTGTCAAAGATGTTACAGTGGATGAAGTACTTGTCACGCAAGCAGCTAGCTCATATTTAATCCACAGCTCAACATATGGTTCCCTAAGCAGCACCCAGCAATGCGATGACCACAGAAGTAAGCTCTGAGCAGGGCAAGTATATCCCCCAAACACCCCCCAAACACAATATTAAGTAATCTTTTATCCAATACACAATGATCACACATTCTTAATACATTAAGAGCTATATATTCAAGACTTACTTCAAACATTTTTGACATTATGCTTTGATTACCATCTATCAAATATTTTCACTTCGATGATACTTTAGTCAAAGGTATTAAAGTCTTCCCTAATTTTCTTTTTTGAAATTTATTATGCACTTTCTTGCCAAGATAGTAAACTTTTGGTCACATATAATTAATAATAAAGAAGAGATAAGTATTTGTCATGGAAATTTTCTGTCCATTGCAGTATGTTTAGCAGTATTCTGGTGTCTACCTACTCAGTATCAATGAGACTGCTATCCCAAAGGTCTTAATGAATGTCCCCAGGCGTTGCTAAATTTGCCCCTGTTTTTAGGTAAAATTTCCCTTTATTGAGAAGCTCATCTTTAGACAACCTATGAGCTAGGTGGCATTTTACAATGAACTGGTACCTCTTATTCCTCATATAACACAAAATTACTTCTCTGATTTAATGTCACTGGTGAGAGGACATCTACTATATTTCTTATAATAAAAACTTATAGAAATAATCCAACATGACTCTGAGTACATGTCCATGAACGGATTCTTATTTCTCAACCTTGGAAGATGAAACTTTTTATGAATCCATTGATTTATTAAGGCAATACCTATATGCACTGAAACACAATGATTTCTAAGAAAATAATTCAACAAAAATATTGAAGTTTATGTGTGCAAGCATTTCTGAAGATGAGGACAGGTTTATATATATATATGTTTTAGCCAAAAATACATTAAAACTTCATATATTATAATTGAGCAAACTGTACTTAAAATATCATATAAGTTGCTTGATGTACCCAAAACAGTTTTGGGGGCGATTTAGGTAATTTGACAGGTCATCTAAGATTATTTAAACTAATCAATCATGTTTTAAGATAGTATAGATATCATGAATGGAAACCATCTCAATATAGAGGAGTATCTCTGCACAGCCAAGGGACATTAAACATAGCACTTATGTAAAAACTAGCAAACCATGGTTAACTTTTTTAGGAAATAAAATAAAAGGAAGAGTACCTTGTTTGAATCAGATATTATCTATAGTATTCCACTTATGGTGGTCAACACTGTTAAAATTATCTAGTATCTTTCAGAATTTTGAAAGTTAACTTTTATGGAATTAACATTTTTAGCAATTAAGGAATTCCTTGAAGAAGCTATGAAAGTGAAAATTTTATTACAGGTGGCTAAAATTAACAATGATATGGAGTCAAGTTTTGAAAGCATAAACAAAGCTATGAATTAAAAACCCTATTTTGTATCATTGTATCATAACATAAGAATATAATACTTTGTACCTAACTTACATGGTTGTACTTTTTATAAATTTTCATTTTACCCTTGTGTACAATAAGTCTAGTTTTCCAAAAGTAAATTTATAGTATCAGTACTTGTATGCATGCTTGATTTTAAAAGACAGTACTGACAACATTGAAGAGTCCTTACTGAGTCTAATTTATGGATGCAAGGTGGGAGGTGTTAAAACTATAAAACATTTGGAGACATGGAGCCATAGCAACTAATTCTTTTTAAAAGAAAAACTCAACTTTTTAAAAAATCACAATAGCCCTAATAAAATATTATTTTTCACAATGGATTCAATAGTTAGAAAATCAGAGATATTTAATTTTAACATTATTTCATTTTACCATATTATCTTGCCATAGTTTTCAAATTATCTTTTGTTACAAATTTCTTGAATATAAAATGAGAAATGATAATAGTTACAATGAAACATTATCACTTGTCACTTTTCTTCTGTGGTTCATCAATTTGCTTCAGCAGGCACCAGTAACGTCTCCATTCATTGAGAATGAGGTCCATTAATTATTGTTACTGTTTTTGACATATCGAATACACCATGGGTAGCTTGCCAGGCTTTGCTGTGGGCTCTGGATTCTTCCTGGGGGCCCAATCTTTTTTTATTTTTGCTTATTGGGTCACACCCGGCAATGCTCAGGGGTTACTCTTGGCATTACTCCTGGTGATGCTCGAGAGATCATATGGAATGTTGGGGATCGAACCCAGGTTGGCTGCGTGAAGGCAAATACTCTACCTACTCCAGCCCCCAAACACACTATAGAACTATCTATATCTATCTATCTATCTGTCTATCTATCTATCTATCTATCTATCTATCTATCTATCTATCTATCTATCTATCTATCTATCTATCTATCTATCTATCTATCTATCTATCTATCTATCTATCTATCTATCTATCTATCTATCTATCTATCTATCTATCTATCTATCTATCTATCTATCTATCCATCCATCCATCCATCCATCCATCCATCCATCCATCCATCCATCCATCCATCCATCCATCCATCCATCCATCCATCCATCCATCCATCCATCCATCCATCCATCCATCCATCCATCCATCTATCTATCTATCTATCTATCTATCTATCTATCTATCTATCTATCTATCTATCTATCTATCTATCTATCTATCTATCTATCTATCTATCTATCTATCTAATCTATATCTATCTATCTATCTATCTATCTATCTATCTATCTATCTATCTATCTATCTATCTATCTATCTATCTATCTATCTATCCATCTATCTATCTTTCTTTCTATTTATCTACACACAGAGATAGATATAGGTATATATGGATATAGATCGATAGATAGATCGATAGATAGATAGATAGATAGATAGATAGATCGATAGATAGATAGATAGATAGATAGATAGATAGATGGATAGATAGATAGATAGATAGATAGATAGATAGGATAGATAGATAGATAGATAGATAGATAGATAGATAGATAGATAGATAGAGATATGTAAAATGTAAATTGAGTTAAAGGCACTTTTCAAATTGAATTGAAAAGTTCTACTTATAAACTATTGGTCAGAGAAACTAAGTTTAGATATGAATTTCAAGGTCACCAGGAAGTTGCTGGTGGTTATACTGTGTATGCTTAAACATTTCTAGAAACTGAAGAATAAAATAAGAAAGGTACACAAAGTGCCAATCCTGTATTAATAAATATGATTGCTTTAAATTTTGCACCCATATACCCCAGTTAGACAACTATTATAGGCTTTATTTGGCAGATGAAGAAATCGATGACTCAAAATGTTAAATAACTTATGTTTAATTTCCTCAGTAATTCAATCCCAAATATTATAACGTTTAGATCTGCTAGACCTTTCTAGCAAATCAAACTTTGCTCTTAAAGTGAAGAATATTAACTAGTCAAGAAACATGAAAATGCAGTGCTTATTGAAAATAGTCATAATTTTATTATATTCATCTTAAATTTAAAGGATATTCTATTTCAAATTTAGAAATAGAAATGCACTAGAAAACGTAATAGTACATGTTTGAGATATTAAAGTATACAAGAGCACATAAATGCTTTCCATCACCTGATTTTTTAAAGCATCTGAACTTGACATATTCATCGCATAATCATCACAGATTTTATGACAACTTTTTTTGAAAATAGGGCTTGACAAATAAACTATTTTAAATTATTTTAATTATTATAAATCAATATCTTGACTGAAAATGGCTGTCACAATTGCTCCGTTAAATACAGTATTTAACAGTACTTCAGATATAGACTATACTCACCTTTTCTAAGTTATGAAGCATTAGTACTATAAATTTAAAAAACACAAAATAGTTTTATTTTAGAACATATTTGTCCTGTACAGCATTGTGTGTTTTGGTTTGGAGCTTACATAATTTTAGGAGATAAAATGTTTGAATTAAATTAACAATTCGACAAATTATTTAACTAATGAATAAATATCACTTAGTAAATGTCTGTTTAAGAACCCATTATCCTATGCTGCTTGTGTATGACACTTGTTGATTAACTTTCTTCATCTAGTGAGTTGTTTTATTCCCAGTCAGTCCTTAAGGTATCATTCTGAGTTGAATTTAAGTGAGCTTGTTATTAAAACATTTATGTCATTGTCAAAGAGATGGAATCTTTCCTCATTATAACACATTGAAAATAATTAGTTAGAATGTAGTTTTTTTTTCCCTTTTGCAGAATGGCTATGTTCTAGTTGTTTCTACTATAATACATTTCATTTTAATGGAAAAAAGAAAGATTGAATTAAAATATATCCTAGGATTTACCACAGATTACAATTATGAAAACACCTTAATTTTATAATTCATTCAATTATTTTATTAGCATATAGGCTAAATAATAGCCTCTTTTTATTTCTCAGATTCTATGAAAATGCTATTGAATAGAAAGAGGAATTGAGGTTGTAAATGGAAAGGTCCTAAATTCACTAAAAGCTGAGTTTGTCTTTGAATGCCTCAACATATCCAATGGAATCAGCCTGGTTCCTAATATGGAAGAGGAACAAAACACTACAAGAAATAATGCTCAGTAAGACAATTTGATCTACTATTGATGATTGAAGTTAATGAAGGAGCTACTGATCAAGAATTGTGCGTGGCCTCTGAGAATTGCAGTAGAACAGGAAATGTGCTGATTCTGGATTCTCTTGGAGAAACAGAGCTCTTCTGATATAAAATTCATATTGGATTTTGAGCATAGGGCTGTGAAAAACTAAACCCATGTTATTTTAAGCCATTAAATGTGTGGTGGATTTGTTACAGCAGAAATAGAAAGATAATAAATAGGTTCTGAAGACTGTTGTTTTACTTGAATAATGTGAACAATTATTTCTAAATACAAAAACAAAACAAAACAAAACAAAACCCCATCTTTTGCTTGCTTGTTTTGCTATTTTAAGAGCTGATATTTAAGAGGGTATTATAGTATTTGAAGAACACATAGAATTTTGATTTTTCTAAGTGGCTGGTAGACTTTGCATATTTGGACATTTCAGTGAACAGAAGTATTTAAAGTATTACTTTAAAAATGTTTAAACTATGACTTTTTATAATTTATAGTCAAGTATATAGAAAATATTTATTAACAAAAATTCTACAGCATTTTGAGAAATTTTATAGTGTTTATTTTTGAATAAATATTAGAAAGAGATGAAATATGCAATTATTGATAATACCCGGCAGAAAAATCAAATTGAAACCTTCAGATTAACTTCAGACTAATCAAAAAAATCTACATCTTTCCTTATTTAGGTATCCAAATTAGCATACAGTTTCACAGTAACTATTAAAGTATTTTCTCCTATCCCCAAAATATATGCAATCATTATTTCCCTTTAACAATGTCAACGCAGGACAGTCAAAAGTCATATATTGTTTTATTTTGCCAATTGAAAAATAACTTGCTTTTTAGAAATTAATATACTCCTACAATAAAAATTAAATAATTACGGTTTATATTATTCTTCGTGATTAATTAGCATATCACTTTAATGTACATTTCGCAGACAAAGAGATGACAAGTGGTAATTAAGTGTACAAGATTCCCTTGTGTTTACAAAAATATATATACATATTTACACTTTATGGGTCACACTCTGCAATGCTCTGCATTACTCCTGGCTCTGAATTTAGGAATCACTTCTGGTTGTGCTTGGGTACTGTAGGAGATTCCGGAAATTGACCTGGGTCATTTTGTGGAAAGAAAACACCCAACTTGCTGCAATATGGCTCCAGACCTAATGAATAATTTTGAGAGAAAAACGTTTAATAAAAATTTCATTAATAAATATAGCATTAAATGTTTCAAAAGGCTATTTGTTTCCTTCATTTTGTAGTCTAGAAAATCAAGTACAGGAATTTCTCTTTAGAGATTTCTCTTTTAATACCCATAGATTTTGCTATTTTTTTCCTTTGTCCCTAAATTGTGTTAAAGACACTGACTTCCAGAAAATTATATCTATTATCACAAGATTGCTAATAATGCTTACACATGATGTGCTTCTTAATGTGATCTTGTCACACCTAATTATTGGCAAATGAATTCTTTCAAATTGTACCACATAAACACATTCTACTGCAAATGATACATGGTTCTTGGTTTTTGTAATTAGATAACTATATTATTATGAAGAATTAGAAGTTTCTTGCAATTATTATCTTCTGTATTATGAATGTTGGTGACTATTATACATTTAAACATATTTTATTAAAAACTGATAGTTACACTTTTCTTACATTACCCTTTCAAATATAGTCTTAATGCATATTAGTTTTACCCAAATTAATGCATTTCTTCTTCACTATAGGCATTAAATATTCTTCAGTTTTACTCCTATATATGAATACTTCTCCTGAGCCATGTTGGGGACAGGGACGTGGGGTGGTACTTGGTCAAAGACCCTGGACTGCCATTCCCTGCAGCTCAGAGTCGCCGCTGTTGCCACCCAGAATATCTATGGCGGATCCTGGCAAACTACCCATGTAGTATTTGATATGCCAAAAACGAGGTCTATTGGTCTAATTATAGACCTCATTTCCATGACCTGAAGGAATGGTTTGAGGCTCTTCAGGTTCCTGGATGGAGTAGATGGCCTTGGGCTACTCTAGCATGTGACAGGACGTATGGAGATGTTACTGGTGCCTGCTAGAGCAAATTGATGAACAACGGTAAGACAAGTGATATAAGTGATATGAATACTTGGTAAGGTACAGGCATTCAATTTTTAAAAGTATTAATTTTATGACTGGATATACATCTAATGAATTTGGGTTCCCACCACTGTACTGATGCCCTGAGTATGCCTAGATTTACCTCTGAACACTGAGGCAAGAGTTGTTCCTGAACTATCTATCAAATACATCATCCATACCTAAAAAATCAAAATTTGCTTTTGTGAAAAATAATCTGGAAAATATTATTTTTTGTTATCATAAGTTAACTTGAAGAAAGGAATTCTCTTTGGAACGCAAATGCATTATCTCAATTTAAATATGGCCATTTTTTGTAGTATTGCATAGATTCTATTGGTGTTTCTAAACATAATAAAAAGTATTATGACTAATACTTCCCCCCAAAAGTGTTTCACAGTTGTTGGGTGACACGCCCCTACTTTAAGTTCCAACTACACTTAGCTTGCAGCTCCTCCCAGGTAAGCTAGGGTGGCTTTGAATCAGCTCTGGCACTTGTAAAGCCAAAAGGCCCACCTGAAGTTCTGCATTTCAATAGAGTTGGTTACCTGTATTCATCTCTAGCTAGCCCAGCCCACGATGGGCAGGCTGGGAAGTTTTGATGGATTTCTATTTATAAAATAAGCTGGGAGAAGAGAGAAAGCCCTTTATTGCCATATTGGTTACCCTTGGCTTCTGTCTCTCCATTCTCTCCGTTTTCTGTTGAGCGTCAACACGTGGTGGCAGCCATCTTGCTTATTTGCTTGCTAAGAATTAAAAAAAATCATTAGTTGGACCATAGTACAGCAGGCAGGGTGCTGGCCTTGCACACAGCTAACCTGTGTTCAACTCTGGCATTCTAGATGGCCCCATAGCACTCCCAGGAGTAATTCCTAAGTGTTGAGGCAGGAGTAGCCCCCGGGCATCCCAGGGTGTAATCCAAAAAAAAGCAAAAGTAAAAAGATATATTTAATTTTTTTTCAATAATTTTGAATCTGTGTAGAAGAAATATGTTAAATACATTGATATTTGAGTAGATGAAAGGACCTGGTATGTCTCCTTGTGTTACCAACAATTACCACCGTGGGCTCTCACCAAACAGATGTGCTGATAGTTTATGTCTTCATTTTCATTTGTTTCCAGGAACCTTTGAAATTCCTGTTTGATTTATTCTATGACCCACTGGTTGTTCAGCAGTGAGCTGTTCAGTTTCCAGGTGTTTGGTTCGATTCACTTTTTCTCTGTGTGGTTAACTTCCATTTTCATTGCATCATGGTCTGAGAAAACAGCTGACACAATTTCTATCTTTTTTTTTAAATTTTATTGAGGTATGCTTTGTGGCTCAGCACGTGGTCTATCTTGGAGAATGTTCCATGTGCACTGGATTAGTTTTTCAAAGAATAGATAACTATTGAAAATAATATTTACACTCTTTAGATAACTTTAAAAAAAGAATTTTGATATTTGTGAATATACGTTCATTACAGAAAAGGTTAACATGTTTGCTGTGGAGCAAGACACTAAAATTAAAACACAGTAAAATTAAAACACAGTAAACTCACATAATAAACTTCAGTAGCAGTTACCTGTGCTTTATTCCCCCAAAAAAGGTAGGAACAAAATTGTATGAAGTATTGCTAAAAGATAAAGAGTAGTGTTAGTTTAAAGATGACTCAATGAAGGAAAACAGAGCACAAAAACTCAGATCACCTTCAGCATCTGAGCAGGGAAACTGAACGAGTGCCCTGATAGGTCCCAGTACTCTGACACGGTGTTCTCTGGGACTTCTAATATATTGACTTTCCTTAATCTTCCACTATTTTTAGACTTATAGACTTCTCTCTCCATTTCTGTGACCAAAGAGAAACTGAATTTTTTTAAAAGGATTCCATATTTATTATCATTCTCAATAGGGCACAATATTTATTTCCTAAAAAAAGTTTACTAATAAGAATTATATATGTAATATATTTGTAATATATTATATATAATTATATTATATGTTATATCATATATTGTATATTATAATTATATATGTATATGATATACATATATATCATATATGATATACATATATAATTATATTATATAATATAATTATAGCTATATATGACTATAGATATATATAGCTATCAATAACTTCTACTTTTTTGCTTTTCAACATGTTCATCAACATCACAGTTTATTATTTTTTCTTAACAGTTACCTTGAAACCTTTGAAGATTTTTTTTAAATTTATTTATCTTTTTCTAAATTGTTCACACATCTTAACCTTTTTCCCTGCTCATCCTTACCACATAAATGGCTCTGTGGTTTGTTGACTTTTTAAATTTAAATAACTTTTGAAATCTTCATTTTAGTTAGGACATACTATAACTCAATTTTATTTACTTCTTCAATCAAAAGAAGGTGCTTTAAAACTGCAGTGCATATATGATATCTGTGCAGTTCAAAGCAAAGCCATGAAGACTTAATTTTTTGGTAACTCCACATTTTTATTATAAGATACAACACAACTTACCTTTGTTTAAAATCAATGTCTTGTTATGTTTCCTTACAGTTTTATTTTTGGACTACACCCCGTATTGCTTATAGGTGTGAGGTGGGAGTATTCCCAGCTCTACACTCAAGGGTCACTCCAGAAACTTTAGGAGACCAGGCTCTGCTGGAGATAGATTTATTCCTCCTGTGTGCTCACACCTTTGAGATGTCTCTCCGGTCCTTATCATCAGTGCTTGACATGTAAAAGTAAAAATTTGTTTTCTTTTTTTTTCCGCACCCACCACTGAGAACATAAAGTTCTTTAAAAAAGCATCTATGAAGTAGAAATATTTTCAAAACTAGATGTCCTCAGTTTTTAATCACTTAGCACTTACCTTCCCGATGTTCATCCATTTGTTCATACTGGTATCACAGGAATGAGGACCAGTAATATCTCCATTCATCCCTGTCACTGGAAAGTGTAGCCCAATGGCATCTGCTCTCTCATGGAACACGAAGAGCCTCAAACTGTTCATTAAGTTTATTTTTTTCCGGGAGGGTCACACCCTGCGATGCTCAGGGATTACTCCTTGCTCTTCACTCAGGAATTACTCCTGGATGTGCTGAGGGGGGGTACTATATGGGATGCTGAGGATCTAATCTGGGTTAGCTGCATGTAAGGCAAATGCCCTACCAACTGGACTATCTCTTTGGCCCCTCATTCTGGTTTTTGATGAAGAAGTCTGACCATCTCGTAGGTGGGTGGCCACGTGTTCTTTTGACATCCTGTGGAATCCAGTCGGTAATAGCTCTAGTCCAGCGGTTGTCCCCAAATCAAGTTACGGGTTCTGCCCATCTAATTGTCCTCATCTTGGCAAATGAGACAACTTGCCTGTTTCTTGATCATACATAGAAGTTTGAACTCCGGATTCCTTCTCTCACTTGAGTGAAGCGTGGTACTCCAAGCACGACTCTTTCAATTCCTCTTAATGATACCCAAATAGCGTTCTCATCCTGCTTTTGTAGGACCCAGGTCCTGAGGAGTATGCTAGTGCATGAAGAATGGTGGAGTGGAAAAGTTGTGCCCGAGCAGGAGGTTGTTCATCTTCTTTATCACTTCCTTGATGCTCTTGAAGGTGTTCCATGCTGCTCTCATCCTCCTGCATAGTTCAGGTGCTAAGTCATCCGTCATGTTGAGTTCTTGGCCTGAGTACACTAGTTTTTAATAACAAGTTATAATTAATGAAAAACATATCAGTGTGTGACTTTTTAACAGTCAGTCATTGGGCTGGAGCCATAGCAGAGTGGATAGGGCATTTGCCTTGCATGCAGCCTACTTGGATTTGATCCCGGCATCCCATATGGTCCCCTGAGCACAGCCAGGAGTAATTCCTGAGTGCAGAGGCAGGAGTAACCCTTGAGCATTGCCGGGTGGGACTCACAAAAGCAAAATATATATGTGTGTATATATATATATATATATACATATATATATACCATATATATATATATATATATATATATATATATATATATATATATACTGAGTCATATCTATCTTGAAATGTATCTCTTGTTTTCTAAATGCTGTTTTAAATATTTTCTCTATGTAGAAAGACCACCAATTAAAGAATTGTTTATAGTAATGATTTGTAAATTGTTTAACCTTGTGTTCATTGTTTCAGCAGTTACAAATCTTACATTAATTATATTCATGAATTTTTTTGTTAAAATAGTGATTGTCACTGTTATATCTTATATTTTCTAACATTTATTGAATAAATATATGGTGCTCTTTTTGGCCTATTTCTTATATCTGGTTCACAAAGAAATAACTAATATATATACATATATATGTATGTGCGTGTGTGTGTCTCTGTGTGTGTGTGAGTGTGTGTCTAAAACCAAATGCTGATTCTAACTTTAAAAAAAGAATGCAATGTGGTAGTTATTGATAGTGTAAAGGCTATTTTATGAAAATAGTCAGCAAAAGACCCTCTAGTTAATTTATAGTAAATTTGTTTAACGTAGTTGCCAGAAAAATAGAAGCACATTATTTCAGACATGCAAAATTCAGTTTGGAGATTCTAGAGCAAAAATCCAATTTGATAATCTGTAAAGCAGAAAGGATCTCCTCTGCCACAAAGTGTGTGAAGGAGACTGGAAAGATATGAAGTGGGAAATGAAGGCAGGGCCAGATGGTGCTGGAAGGCCATGCGAAAGGTTTTGCATTTTATTCTAAGAATAACATTAAGCTTTTGAAATTAAGAATCTTTTGATTTCAAGTTACAGAAGCTCAATGGAATTCAAGGCTAGTAACGGTGCTGAGACCGAGGAAATGGAACAGGAATTAAGATCTAAATAAGGAGGTATCCTCTCTCAAACTTAACTTCTTATGAATCTGCTCCATCAGTTTTTAAACCTTCATAGAAACATATTTGTTATACTTTATGGATTTGGCCATAGAAGACCCACAAATTGCTTAGTTAAAATACTACCATGGAGTGAAATTAGCCAGAAAGAAAAGGACAGATATAGAATGACTCCATTTATTTGTGGTAAATAAAAAATGTAGTATGACACCAATATCTGAGGACAGGCAAAATATGGATGAGGAGGTCTTGTCAATGGATGAAATCTTCTGCTACTGTGTGGGAGTCAGAAGTTAGGTAAAACAAAGAAGGGAACAGTGTGCTAATATATGCTGGAAATGACAATGTCAGTCTAGAACTGAGCATTAATGAGGGCAAAAGGGATATACATGATGACCTCTAAGTGTATTACAAGCCACATGTCTAAGAGAAGGAAGAGAGAGACTGAGAGAGAAGTAGAGAGAGACATAAAGAGAGAGAGAAGTGAGGTGGGAGAGAGAGGAGAGAGGAGAGGAGGTGGAGAGAGAGAAAGGGAGGGGAAGAGAGAGGGAGGGAGAGAGAGAGGGAGAGAAAACAGGAAAAGTGCCTGCCATGCCAGAGAGGCATACTGGGAAGGCAGAAAGGAATCAGAGTACACTGGTGGTGGGAAATGGGCACTGGTGGAAGGATGGGTGTTGAAACACACTTTATGACTGAAACCCAAACATGAACATCTTTGTATATCTCACGGTGGTATAATAAAATAAGTAAAAAAATAAATTAATAAATGAATAAAATACTAGTATGACACGTCATTCCTTAGTGATCCTTTTCCTCTGGTTTATCTCTATCTCCATCTTTCCATTTGCCTCTGCCCTGTCTTATGTCCCTTTTTTTACCCTCTTTTGCTTGTTTCTAAAATTTATAGAAAACATTACATTGTTGAACATAAAGTGTAAGTTTTGGCAATGAAGAAGAAAACAAAAAATATTCTATATCATTTATATTTTCTAAATGCTATGTATGTCTCTAATAATGGTATCTAGTGAACATAAGATCGGCTGTCGTAATAATTTTAGAAACAAATGTATAATTAAAACATACAATCTTTTGCCCATAGTCACCAGTGAGCTTTTGGCAGAAGACAGTTCTGTTTTAGAGATGAATCATCTTCATATTCATATACAGAACTAAGTTTATTGCATTAAAGCAATTGTTCACCTCAATATCCAAGGGATATCATTATCACTTTCCAAATGATTCTGTATTAACTCTTTGTGCTTTTTTTTAGTGACTTATTCAAAAGTTTCTCAAAAGAAACTTACACTCTATAATGAAAGAAAATTAATTTAGTTTTCCTATTCTATTTTGAGAATAATCAAAGGTGCAAATCTCCTATATGATCATTTGTTTTCCACATATGACTCTATACTACCATAAACATTGGTCACAGTTTAGTTCAGTACAAACTTCCAATTTTATCCTCCCCATTTTCTGTTCATAACAAAAAAGACTTGAAGAAATCTTCACACCATTTTCATAGATTCTTCTAAAATCCTTTCTTAAGTTACTCAGTTCTATTTTTAAACATTGGCTTTTCTATAATGACACATAAAAACAAAAGTTATTTCCATTTCTGTCATTACATAATTTTGGAAAAGAGGAAAGAGAACTGTTATTCTTCTCAGATATATTTGACTCTTGCTATAGCTTTGCTTTAAATTTCTTTATATGTAAATTTCTTAAAATTTCTTAAATTTCTTTATATTTAAATTTCTTAGATTTATTTATCCATAGTACATTCAACAGCGAAGTAAATTATTTCCTTCTAAAACAAAAACAAAACAATATGTCCATTTTCCTCTCTTTAACTTTTTAGCTTTTTAACCTTTTCAGTGATGAACACTATTAGCACTTTTAAGTGGTTAGTCATTTTTAACCCTTATAGTGATTGACAATATTAAACATCAAGTTGATTAACTCATATTCCTTATATTTTACCCTCCATTTCATCCATCATTTTGCTTATATTAACTTGAGTATTCCTCTTATATCCCAAACACATATCAGAATGTTCTTGAACTTTTTGCAACATTATCATTTTTGATAAAAATCAAGCCTTTGCCTTTTTTTCCCATCAAACCTACTAAGATCTAGCAATTTCCAGAACTTCTAGTTGGAACTCAACTCTATTTGTTGTAGGTTTCTTCAGCCTTTGTTGTAGGTTTCTTCAGAAAATCAAAAAATCTTTCTGAAACTCTTTGGATCATGTCATTGTTTCTTCAGGACTATTTCCACAAGAGGAGTTGATTATAATTTTTTCTCTTAGTTATGAGAAACAAAATTTGTCCTAACATCCCAAAATGTCACTAGCAATAAAGAAATTGATTAGGATTAAACAAAACTCTTTAGACATTCAACCTGCAGAACAATGCTTAGAGATTAATGTACCTTTAGGTCTATAAGTGTGTGTAAACAGTTGATTTTAGCAAAATATATTTCATATATTTCCTATATATAAATTTCCTATATAAATACAAATTTATTAAGACAAACATTTCTACATAATAATATTTGGCATTTATGGCATGCATGGGCAAATTTAAAAAGTGGTCATGGAATATCTTTTGTCAAATCTTATGCATTTAAGAAACCCTGTGATTTTTCAAAGGTATGTTATCAGATAAAGTATAATTTATATATATATATATATATAGAGAGAGAGAGAGACAGACAGACAGACAGACAGACATGGGGCAGAGCTGCTACTGGCTCTCCCTGTGCCAGCCACTAATGAGGCACCCGGGAGGGATGGCAGGTTCTAGCCCCTGGCCTGCCACCCCAGCAGAGCCCTCACAACAAGCCAGACGAACCCCCACTCCATGAGGGCCTCAATTTTCCACACCTGGACTTCCCCCTCGTCATAACTGCACCCAGCAGACCAGCCTATCACAGCCTGGCTCCCGCGGCTGCAATAAATGCTGGATTTTTAGATGACTACAAGAGTATGCTACCCGCATGGCAGAGCCTGGCAAGCTACCCATGTTGTATTTGATATGCCAGATACCAGTAACAATTATAGACCTCATTCCCATGACCTGATGGAATGGTTTGAGGCTCTTTATGTTCCTGGAGCAAGCAGGTACTCTTGGGTTCTACTTGCATGAGACAGGTCATATGGAAATGTTGCTGGTGCCCGCTCGAGCAAATCGATGATGAATGGGAAGACAGTGGTACAGTGAATATATATATATATATATATATATATATATATATATATATATATATATATATATATATATATTGCTTTTTTGGGTCATACCCAGCAATGCTCAGGAGTTACTCCTGGCTCTTCACACAGGAATTACTACTGGTGGTGCTCAGGGACCATATGGCCGGGGATTGAACCCAGGTTGGCCGCGTGCAAGGTAAGCACCCTACACGCTCTGCTATTGCTCCAGTCCCATATTTTCAATAATTTTAAGGAAAATGAAATAAATTCAATACTCTATTTTGTAGATATTTACAATTGGTCTAAACCATGACTCCACATCTTTTCCAATGATACAATAAAATAAATAATTTGCATAAAATCAAACACAATTAAAATCTTTCATTTTAAAACAAAGTGTAGTAACAGCTTTTCATTCCAATCTTCCCATTTGCATTTGGGACGAGGATTGCCCCTTGGTAGAGTTTCAGCTGGTATATTAACTATACTCAAAAGAAGTCAAATACTTTGAATGCTAAAATATTCATGTTTTTACTAAATTAGTATGAATTCAAATTAGTAAATTTCTGGTATGTGATAGCCATGCTAATGTGAGTACAGCAGTCACTTAGAAGTGACTCAAATGTCAAACAAGATGGACATTATCTTGCATATTGTAAAACAGTCTCAACTGGGAAAATATGAGATTGGAGATACAGGTAGCAAATTAGATTGATGTGCTGTCCTCGACATAATGGCATTTTCATTTCTGAACCCTACCAAGTCCAAAACAAAACCATTTTTTTATAGTTGTTCAAATCCTAAGAGAAATGAGTTCAGGTGGTCTCAACTTAGTTACTTATATAAAAAGGGACACATCAAAAAACTGTCATAGACTGACAATAATTTATCAGTTTCACTTTTAAGAAGCCAGGGAATTACAAGCATAAAAAACCATTGCAAAAATAAGTATTTCTATAGGCATTCCTTTTCTTTTAGCTTAAATGTCAATTTTCTATTTTGCTTGAATAATTTCTTAACGAAAAATAAAAATTCACATTTTATCCTGAAACAATATTTTAAAAATCATTTATTTCCCATTTACAATGTAAAGCTTTTGTCACTCTAACCATAGTTTACAATTAGCAAAGAATTTAAATTATTTTTATGAGGTGTAGGTAAAACTTTTGTAATTCAGATAAGCTAACAAAATTTAAATCCTGATGCTCTTATGCTTTTTAATCACACAGATAAAAACTATCAACTATTCAAAGACACAAAGCTCACAATTTTTTTGTTTTTAACTTTAAAAGTGTCATGTCAAAATGTGTTTACGTAAAACAGATAATGGTTGAAAGTAATAATTATTAATATGAGAAATTTGGTAAAACACTCCACTTTGATGCTGTCAGGCACACAATTTTCTAACATTATAATGTGGGTAAATTATGTTGGATGTTTACTTTTTATTCACCTTCAGGTATCTTGTCACACACTGATGTCATAGAAATCTAAATGTCGACAATATTAGCACCAACAAAGATATTAGTATTTGAATCATTACAGAGACATGGGCCGTATGTAATTTATTAAAATATTATTTAGGTTTTTCCTCATTATTGGCTATTCGAAAATATTAAATCAGGAAAGGCATAAGATTTATTCAGGTAAAGATATCACGATCACAATCACGATCTTCCCGTTGATCATCTATTTGCTAGAGCGGGCACCAGTAATATCTCCATATGTCCTGTCTCATGCCAGTAGAGCCAGGGGCATCGGCTTGCTACAGGAACATAAAGAGCCTCAAAACATTATATTAGGTCATGGGAATGACCTAATATAATTGTTACTGGAATTTGGCATATCATATACAACACGAGAAGCTTGCCAGGCTTGTCGAGCAGGAGGCAAACTCTTTTTAAACACCTCCAAATAAAGCATTTATTGATGAACCGTGCGGCCGCAGCGGCCGCTGCAGGCCCGGCTGTGATGGGCTGGTCTGCTGGGTGGAGTTCTGACGAGAGGGAAGTCCAGAAGTGGAAAATGGCGGCACCCGTGGAGTGAGGAGGCGGTGGTCTGGCTTGTTGTGAGGCTCTGCCAAGGTGGTGGGCCAGGGCTAGAACCTGCCATGCCTCCCGACTGCCTCATGAACGGCTGTGCACAGGGAGAGCAAGGAACAGCTCTGCCCCATGTGTGAGAGTCTCTGGACCAGCATACCTGGGCCGAATTGAAGAAAAAGCTGCGGCAGGGTGGGTGTCGGTGATCCGGGCTGTGATGGGCTGGTCTGCCGGGTGGAGTTCTGACGAGAGGGAAGTCCAGAAGTGGAAAATGGCGGCGCCCGTGGAGTGAGGAGCGTTGGTCTGGCTTGTTGTGAGGCTCTGCCGAGGTGGTGGGCCAGGGCTAGAACCCGCCATGCCTCCCGACTGCCTCATGAACGGCTGTTATATCTTCAGGTAAAGATATAAAAGTCATTATTATAATACAGTATATTTTCACTTTGAGTACGAGAAGTAGGGGATTATATTCATGTAAGATTCTAAGCAAACTAGATGAACAACAATATCAGGACTTGTAAAAGCAACAGCTCTCATATTCCACTGAAAATTCTATGAAAAGAAAATTAGACTTAATTCTTATTAATGTTGAGTTAGGAAAATTCAATAGAAATTCATTTATGATTATCAGGTTAATAAAAGTTTATATATTTGAATCACACAATAGGTGCAGTCTTATTGTGAAACATGTATTTTATTGTCAAGTTCACAATTGATAATATTTTACTTTCATAAATTTCTGATGGACGATGTACGTAAAAATTTGAACTCATGTGAAATAAAAATATGACTTTAATGCATAGTTTCATATATGTATATTGAGGACTTGAGATAGCACTCTGTGTGAGACTCATATGTGTAAGTGTGAGCTTAGTCCAGGCTTTGAAAAATAATAAGAGCATTAGAAAGCAAATCATTGTTTTCATTATGGAGTTTTTCTAAACCTTTAAATAATTTTTATCACAAACTTTAGCAAATGATTTTTAATTATTACTGTTATTACTTTCTACGGATTCATAGTTTGCTTTCTGACTAAAGAATATCAAAAGTTTTCTTAGATAATAAGCTTGTGAAGAATATGATTACAGGAATAAAAATTAGATAAAGAATAGCCTTCATCAATAATAAGCATCTGTATAAAATTGAGGAAAACTCAAAAGCAATAAAAGTAAATTTAAAAGCTTAAATATTCTTTAGACCAAAAGAAATAAAGTACCTGCCACAGAGGCAGGCTAAGGGATGGGGGGGAGGGAATCTGGGACATTTGTGGTCGGTAATGGGCACTGGTGGAGGGATGGGTGCTGGAACACTCTATGGCCGAAACCCAAATATGAACATCTTATGAACATCTTTGTAATTGTATATCTCATGGTGGTATAATAAAATATTTAAAGAAAATAAATATTCTATAGACTGACAAATATATCAAATAGTTATTAACAAATTACATAACTCAGACAAATAAATGTCCCTTGCCATCAGTGATTCAAGAAAAACAATAACCAAACTATGTCTAAAAAACCGTGTATATAATATTTTTGTCCACTTTGAAAAGCTAACTTTCGGGGCGGAGCGATAGCCCAGCGGGTAGGGCGTTTGCTTTGCACGCGGCGGCCTGTGCTGGCCCGGGTTCAATCCCCGGCATCCCATATGGTCCCCCGAGCACCGCCAGGAGTGATTCTTGAGTGCAGAGCCAGGAGTAACCCCTGAGCGTCGCGGGTGTGACCCAAAAAAAAAAAAAAAAAGCAAAAAAAAAAAAAAAAAAAAGAAAAGCTAACTTTCAAAATTCAGAAGAATATTAGTTTTTAAGAAATACAAATAAAACATAAGCAAACACAATTTTAAATTCTATGAAAATTGAAATACAAAGTTGAATCAATCTATATTTAATTGGTAACTTTGAGTCAAAAGTACCTTTCTCAAATATTTGGAAACTATGATACATCGTGGCTTATGTGGGATAATAATTTTATGACAAAGGCAATCACATACCACAATAGTTGGCTAGAGTTAGTGCTTAAATTCACAATATAGTACAGATTCATAGAGCTAAGAACATAGACCATTTCCAGGGATATGCTTTACAGTTTTACCTGAGATGGAAGATCAATCCTGTCATAGCAGCTCTTTTCTCCAGGAAATTCTTGTTCATTATACTATGAAACATCAGAGTGAATGGCCAAACATATTGCTTTAGAAAAGATTTACAAACAACTAAAAAATATTTTTGGGGGATTTCTTTTTGGATCACACCCGGCAATGCTCACAGGTTATTCCTGGCTTTGCACTAAATAATTATTCTTGGTGGTGCTTGGGGACCATTCCTGAATCAACCAGATGCCATTGGGCTACATTGGCACGTGATAGGGTCCAATGGAAATGTTACTGGCGCCCGCTCGAGCAAATCGGTGAATAACGGGATTCAAGTGATCAAGTGATCAAGTGGTACTTGGGGACCATATGGGATACCGGGGATTGAACTTGCATCGATTGCATGCAAAGTAAATGCCCAATCTGCTGTGCTATCATTCCACATCACAATTATGTGGTTCATCTACACTATGAAATACTATGCAGCTGTCAGAAAAGATGAAATTATGAAATTTACCTGCAAATGGATGGACATGGAGACTATCATGCTAAGTTAAATTAGTCAGAAGGAAAAGGACAGGGGCCGGAGCGATAGCCCAGCGGGTAGGGCGTTTGCCTTGCACGCGGCCCGGCTTGTGCCGGCCGGGTTCGATTCTCGGCATCCCATATGGTCCCCGAGCACCGCCAGGAGTGATTCCTGAGTGCAGAGCCAGGAGTAGCCCCTGAGCATTGCCGGGTGTGACCCAGAAAAGCAAAAAAAAAAAAAAAAAAAAAAAAAGGACAGATATAGAATGACTGCATTCATTAATAGGATATAAATAGATACCAGTGTTTTACTAAATGTGTGAAATGGTAATGGCAGATTAAAACTCACCATTGAATATACACAAAGAGACTTAAGTGATAAACTCTAAATATCTGTAGGGCTAGCTACAATGTGTAAAACAAGAGGGAGAGAGATGCAGAGAGAGAGAGAGAGAGAGAGAGAGAGAGAGAGAGGAGGAACAGGTCTACCTGCTGTTGAGGCAGCCTGGGGGTGAGTCGGAGGGGTGGGTACATTGGTGGTGGAAATGGGGCACTGGTGGAGGGATGGGTGCTGGAATACTGTATTACCAAGAACCAATTGTGAACACTTTGTAATTGTATGTCTCACGGTGGTATAATAAAAAATTTTTAAAAAGTATTTTATCAGGAGACAGATACTTTCTTGATTCAGACAATAGATTTTGCTTATGTGCTTTACTGTCTTTGGAGGGTACCATGCTGGAGAGTGTTCAGGGCTTACTTGGACTCTGAGTATAGAGTATAAATAGATCACTCCTGGTGGTACTTGCAAGACCTATGTATTGATCAGAGGTCAACCACATGCAATGCAAGTGTCTTCATCTGGTTTAAAAGCACACTTAGCATAACAAGTGGTTTCTTATGAGAAATTGACTTAAGGTCTACATCTTTACATGACAATCAATTGTATTTCATTTTTATTAAGGTCTTTGACAACCAGTCACCAGATTTGAGTAACAGATTAAATTCCTGAAAATCATGGGTCAAAAACCTCTTAATAGCTTTTGTTTACTTCTTTACATTAAATTGTAAAATTCCTCCAAAGCACAGTGCTTTTTAATGCCATAAATTTATGCATTTCACATCACTTTTATTACTACTCATTTTCTATTGCTTACTAAATAGTAGATAACACAGGTACTTTGCCTAAATAGCCAGTGAGACTTATTACCCTCTCAGAAAAATACATTACCAGTGGCTCTGTGTCTCTTGCTGGGAGTGTATTTCTGATCATGACAGCAGAGTAAGTCCTACTTTGGACCTAAGCACCTATTTTCTTTCATCAAGTTTCTAAATTCTGTTATAATTTTGTCTCCTTGAAATAAAAGAAGCATTTTTTAAAAAGCAATCTTATACTTATCTCACCAAGTTTAGAAGCCTTTTCGTTGGTCTTAGGTCAGTAAAAATCTCCTTTTACAAACAGCATCATTTATCTCTTGGTCTGTCTTCCCCATTTTCTCTTGTGAGTTTATAAGACCTTCATAGACAAGAAGATAAGAATAGACATAATAAATCTGTCTCTTCAGCCGGCCCCAGGGGTCAATAAGCCCCAAAGGTCCTGTCAGACTGGCATCTTTATAGAACAAGCTTGCCTTCAGTTAACCAATCTTTCCAAATGACACCATTTTACCTAAATTATAGTGATCAATTGATAAATCTCTGGTGTGAATACAATTATCCTTCTGAAAATTACATCAAAACAACAGAAAATGAACAGAATTTTTAAAAACGCTAAAAATTTCCCTTTAAAAATTTGAAAACATTTCGAAAATAAACTGAAGTTAGAACTATTACTTAGTTAATTTTTAAAACTGAATCACTATGAGATACACAATTACAAGTTATTCTCATGATTGTTTTTCAGTCATATAATGTTCCACAATTCATCCTTTCACCAGTGTGTGGATTTCTGGCCTTCAGAGTCCAAGTTTCCATTACACCCCTAGCCTGCCTCTACTGACTCCTCTTCTCTTCTCTTTGTCTTTCTCTTGATCTTTCTCTTGTTCTTTCTTTTTTTTTCTTGCTTTTTTGGTCACACCGAGAAATGCTCAGGGGTTACTCCTAGCTCTGCACTCAGGAACTACTACTGGTGGTGCTCAGGGACCATACGGGATGCAGAGGATGCGAGACAAATGCCCTTCCCGCTGTGTTATCACTCTAACTACATACTCTCTTGCTCTCTTCTCTTCCTCTTCTTCTTTTTTTCTCTTCTCTCTCATTCCATCTCTGTATTTCTCCTTTTTGCCTTTTAGGCACTGCAGTTTACAATACTGTTACCGCAATGTTATATAGTAAGTCACTTGATCTTTAAAGTGCTCAATTGTTTTCCAGAGTGATCATTTCCAGCTATCATTGTCGTAGTACACAGAGCTTCCAACCGGGGACCTTTCCTCCTGACCCTTGTTTCTGCTGTCTACAATATAATGCTCATACTACATTTTTATTTGTTTCCTTGTTTGTTTTATGCTGGCTGTAACCATTCATTCTGTTGCTCTTCATCTTATTTATTTAACTCAGCAGGATACGCTCATGTCCATCTATGTATAAGCAATTTTCATGACTGAAATTAAAAGTTTTTTAAAAGCCTATTTTGATACCTAGAAGTGCATTAAAATTTAATGACCTTATTTTATTTAGACTCTATGATGCTTACTTTTGCATTTCATGGTGACCAATTCATGGTGCATAGGTATGTGGTAAACATTCCAGATGTTACTGTGAGAATGAATTTGGATGAACTTAACATTCAAATTGATTACTTTTAATCAAACAATGTTGTGCTAAATGGGGATGAATCTCAACAATCTGAAATTTTTCAGTGGTGAGAAGCCTTGATACATTGTTTTCACCTTCCTGTTTGACCTGGAAAGAAACTGAAGAATGTCCTTATGCATAACTACTTCACAGGTCATTTGAAGCATGGCTATTTTGCTTGTGTCTCAATTGTGATGAGTGTTCACTGACTCTCTAAACTTAGTATAATTTTTACAGTGGCTTTTGTGCTATATAAAGAATGATTATGATGTCATAAAGTTGTCGCTATTCTTTACTAAAATGCTTATGACTCTGCTTTGTATATCAGTTATCAGCACTGTGTATCCTACTAGATATTAATGGGGCATCTCCAGTCTTATGGGATTTTCAGTATATTCAAATTAGTTTCATAACATATACCATGCAAGGAAAATGAAATGATTCCTGATCAATGTTTGCCTACTTTTAGAATGTATCGAAACTTTAACTTGACATTTAATGTCAGTAAAAATATTACTTTGATCATAATCTGGGATTTCCAATGTATCACTCAAGGGAAAGGAGCAGTAAACTATATGCCTCGATTACAGAGAAATCTAAAACTTTAATCATAAATACTACAGCTCAAATTACAGGATAGTTATGAAAAATAACTGAAATCTACAACTAAAATTTGCAAGTCATTAAATAAGTTTTAATCATCTATAGGATAATATACTACCAATGGTTTTAAACTAACATAGTAATTAACTACTATTAATTAGCATTTATTATTTAGTAGCTGGTAAAACCACTTATATGAGGACATGATTTTAATTGCAGACAGTGCTCTATAACAGTTATTCCCAGAAATGCAATGGGGTTATGCACAATACATAGTCTAAGTATCATGACGTGCAGTTGAAAATTCCTCAGAAAGAAAAACTATTATGCTGTAGACTTCTAAGGAAAATCTCAAAATTTTTGTCTCATAGATCATAATATTCATTTAACAGATCAGTCATTCTGATTTTGGGAGTATATCCAATGTAGATAAAAATAGTATTTGAAGTAATATCTGTTCTGCCATATCCTTCTCAGCATTATAAAAAATAAAGTATAGATACAGATATAAATATCCGTCAGTGATGAATTGATAGAATGTGGGGCCATTGTGGGACAAAAGATCAAAGACAAATAGTATACCAATTGAACAAATTTTAGACAAATTAACAAATAAAGACAAGTTACTGATACAAGTTAGTGATATGTATTTCTCTTGAATATATAATAAAATGGAGTTATAAAATTTCAAAAGGTGATTGAACACAAATAGAACATAGTGTCCATTTAAGAAAAGAGTGGTCATTTCAGTTTGATTAGGATGAATTGCAGGGAAAATAACAAGCAAACTCATGTTCATAGTAAAATGAATGTTGATATAAGCAGTAAGGATTCAGAATAAGAAGGATCTTAATGTAGTCAAACAAAAATTACAGTTTACTCAAGAACAGTAATATACGAGAAAATATTTGAAAGGTAAAATATGAAATTTTTAAAACACTTCTATTTCCTCAGTTATTTTTTCTCAACATTAACGTTCCTCACATCTGTCTTTGCATTTTAAGATTTAATTTTGAGTTGAACTAAATCATAACCTATAATTGCTGCACTCTACGAAGTAAAATTTTTCATAAACATCAAAATATTACTATTTAACAAAATTATATTCAGTGTTTATCATAGTAAATTACATTACAATTCATTTTTATTTTATTTTCATGTTGATTTCCTTTTCTTCATCACCTGGAAAGTTAATATATAGTTGGAAATGATTGGTCTGTTAGACCAGAAATTCAAGACTACAATAAGTATCAGTATTGTTTCTACCTAAACAAATAATTGTCAGACAGCTCAAACTTTAAAAGTGAGAATTAATTGTGAAATAAAATTTTCTCATTTCTGTACTTATCCTGCTTACTGGTATACTAGTGCTATACCATATTCTCTGGAAGGAAGTGATACTGAGTACCACCTGAGAATATGGTACTATAGTAGTGCTGTACCATAGTCTCAGGAAGGAAGATGATGCTATCATAAAGGAATGAAAAAAGTGAAAAAAAGACAAATATCTTCTTTTATTATCTTAGTGTATTGTGGAAAGGGAAAAGTCCAAAGAACAAAAACTTTGATGAAATATCAGCTAGTGGTAAACACTGATTGTAAGGTTTCAAGAAAAAATTCAGGAGGAAAATTGCTAAGTGACATTGGTGAGAGAAATCAACTTGGGTGACTTTCTTCTTTTGGCTAGCATGTGGTATGCAACAGACCTTGATTCTCTAATATATTCTAAGAGAACATGGAGAGAAAAGGAAATCATGGCAAAGAGAATGATATAAGAAACTGTCATTCAAAAGAAAGGCAGGTGTCTGTGACCTAAAACTAGATTTGGAAGATGAGTGTATGTGTGTGTGTGTATGAAATATATATATATATATATATATACACACACATCTTACAGTGATACAGTGATATATATATATATATACACACACATCTTACAGTGATATATATATATATATATATATATATATATATATATATATACACTGTATCACTGTCTTCCCGTTCATCATCGATTTGCTCGAGCAGGCACTAGTAGCATCTCCATATGTCCTGTCTCATGCAAGTTGAGACCAAGGGAACCTGCTTGCTCCAGGAACATAAAGAGCCTCCAACCATTCCATCAGGTCATGGGAATGAGGTCTATAATAGCTACTGGTATTTGAATATCAAATACAACAAGGGTAGCTTGCCAGCGGTAGCATACTCTTGTAGTCATCTCTAAATCCAGCATCCACGCTAGCCAGGCTGTGATAGGCTGGTCTGCTGGATGGAGTTCTGATGAGGGGGAAGTTCGGATGTGGAAAATACAGACCCTCATGGAGAAGGGGGTCATCTGGCTTGTTGTGAGGCTCTGCTGGGGTGATGGGCCAGGGCTAGAACCCGCCATCCCTCCCGGGTGCGCCATGAGCGGTTGGGCACAGGGAGAGCCAGTAGCAACTCTGCCCCATGTCTGTGAGTCTCTGGATCAGCATACCTGGGCTGGATTTAAAAAAAGACTGCTGCAGGGTGGATCTCGATGAGACAAGCTGTGTTATGCTGGTGTGTTGGGTGGAGTTCTGATGAGGGGGAAGTCCAAATGTGGAAAACACAAGCCCTCATGTGTTTTCCAGACAAGAGGGGTCGTCTGGCTTGTTTCGAGGCTCTGCTGGGGTGGCGGGCCAGGGCTAGAACCCGCTATCCCTCCCGGGTGCCTCGTGAGCAGCTGGGCACAGGGAGAGCCAGTAGCAGTTCTGCCCCATGTCTGTGAGTCCCCATGTCTGTGAGTAAAGGCCTTTAATAGTACAAAAGTTCTACCACCAAAATCCAATAAAATGAAAGAACTCTAGCTCTGGTCAGAATTTAGACCAACATGAGAGTCCAAGTCATCCACCAAAGAGAGAGGATTTCACTGGAGAGGCGTCCTACCCAAAAGAAGAAGCAGGAAAAAGGGAAAATGGAAAATGTATATATGTATATATATATGTATATATATACTTATATATATATATATATACATATATATACATCACTATGTATATATATGTGTGTGTATATATATATATATATATATATATATATATATATATACATCACTTGATCACTTGATCACTTGAATCCGTTATTCATTGATTTGCTCGAGCAGGCGCCAGTAACATTTCCATTGGACCCTATCACGTGCCAATGTAGCCCAATGGCATCTGGTTGATTCAGGAATATGAAAAGCCTCAAACTGTTCCTTCACGGTCTTGACAAGGAAGTCTGACCATCTTGTAGGTGGGCGGCCATGTGATCTTTTGACATCCTGTGGGATCCAGTCGGTAATGGCTCTAGTCCAGCGGTTTTCTTCAAATCGCATTAAATGTCCAGCCCATCTGATTTTCGATGCCTTGGCAAACGAGACAGCGTCCCTGATTCTGGAAGAGCGATGGAGGTCAGAACTTGATTCCTTCTTTCACTTGAGTGAGGCGTGATATTCCAAGCATAGCTCTTTCGATTCCTCTCTGGGAGTCCGATTAGCATTCTCATCCTGCTTTCATAGGGCCCAGGTCTCTGAGGCGTATGTTAATGCAGGGAGAATGATAGATATGCAAAAGTTTGTAGTAGAAATTCCAAGTTATGAATCTCTCTATATATATGAATCTATATATGAATGCATCTTATATAGATTTGAATATTGTATATCTGTATCCGTAAAATATGTATGTCTTACATATATATATACTTCCTACATATATATCTGTATACATATATATATATATATATATATGCACAAGTTTGAATCAGAAATTCCAAGTTGTGAATCATACACAAAATTTCACTCTATTTCCAACTAGACATTAAGTACACAACCATGAAACAATCAACTAGTGACCATCTTTGCTAAGATTAGTAGTAAGGAGGAAGTAATGTTTTTCACTGTCTTCCCGCTCATCTTTGATTTGCTCGAGTGGGGACCAATAACATCTCCATATGGCCTGTCTTATGCAAGTAGAGCCCAAGGGAGCCTGCTTGCTCCATGTACATAAAGAGCCTCAAACCATTCCATCAGGTCATGGGAATGAGGTCTATAATTGTTACTCGATCTGGCATATCAAATACGACACGGGTAGCTTGCCAGGTTCTGCCATGTGGGTAGTATACTCTTGTAATCATTTCAAAATCCAGCATTTATTGATGAACCGCGTGGCCACAAGCGGTAATTTTGGTATCGCGCGCCACAGCAGTAATTTTTGGTAATTTTTTCAAAAGAAGTTGTGCAAAAATAATTAACAAAGGATTGAGAGTTAGACTAAATTTGCGTATTTAGTATATATGTGGTCTTTACATTTGTATGACTTTTGAAATGTAGTTTCACAAATAAGATTATATTTGCAAGTAGAAAATTATTTTAAGGAAACATTTTCTAATAAATTGTGAAAGGTGTTATAGACTTTCTTCCTCTTTCTTAGGCAATGCATGCACATAGTGAAGGCAGTGGAGAAACCAATTCTTTCAATGTTAGTATGAATCATTCTAACAAGTTGTCAAATTGAAAGATCTAACAACAGAAAGTTTCTTGTCTTTACAAGGTTCAAGTAGAATTTAATGTTCTGATTAAATTTATTCCTGGCATATTAATATTTTTATGAAAAATAGATGTAGTGAGTTCTCTGTTCTCATAGAATTTTCTGGTTCAATATCTTCTGTAAATCTAGCCATCTAAGAATGGTACACTGAAGAAAAAGATGACAGGAATAGAACAACGATGTGGATTTGAATTGCTGTTTTGATTCTGCTTTAAAAAAGAGTAATTTATCTAGAGAAGTCTTTAATCTAAGCCAGATTTCATCAATTTCCATTATTGTTAAGGAATAAATTGCTCATATTTTATTTAATATATCATGAAATATTTTGACATGAAGTCAGACTTCTTTGAAAATCTTCAGTACCACCAATTCATTCTATATTATCACCATCACAGCTTGGAATTCAAGAGACTAAAGCATTAAGTAGTCATATTTGGCATTCAGGAATTTATATGCATTTTTAAATAAGTAAAATATACTTCTGTCTCTTTAGAAAAGAAAGAGGGGAAAAAGTAATCTTGTTAGACATTTTAAAGATTTTTTTATATGAAAGCTGTAACTCAAAAGTACATGTACTTTATTGCTTGTTAGGTAAGGCACCCACAATATTTAAAAATCATGCATGCATAACTGTCTTCTTGGTTTCTTAAATAAAAGGGATTTACTAAATTGTATTTACATATTTAATACTATTTTGTGACTTTTTTTACCCACAAATTATTACAAGTTAAAGTTGTACAGAAATGCATAGGGAAATATGTAGGGCAATCTATTTTGAAATATCATTTGTGATGACTAATAAGTGGCTTTTTCAATTGCTGTAATCTTTCTATTGTAGTACTGTTTCCTTAGAGGAAACCATGTTCCTTTATATGAGACAAAAATTGAATGTTGCCAAAATAGCATGCCCTGAAGTCATCTTGTTTTATTTGTATGCTTATCTTAAAATGCCAATTGCCAGGAACTCCAGAGACAGACCCAAATCTGCTTATGGATGTTTTATTTGCCAAGGAAATTGTTGTTTGAAGAGAAAGATGGAGGGGAAATAGTGGGATGCCACATTTGTTAAAGCTAATGAAGGAAATCTGAAAATAATGATACAATTCACAAAAATATCAACAGTTCCCCATTGTATTTGTTGACTTTTTCAAAGAATAAAGTAGTGGAAAATAGTTCTGAGAGTAAAAGAACTTGCGGTTTCTTATTTTGGTCCAGTCCTGAAAATGAATTTCTTGCTAATGCTAAAAAGTGTGTAATGCTAGATCATTCACGAAATTTCTAGCTCTACAATGGTCAATTGTTTTATTATTTAGTTATGAACTTTTTGTATCATCTTAAAAAATTCATGTGGTATTAAAAGGGTATATTTTAAATAAGTCTTACTCTCTCAACATGAAGTTTTTAAATAGGGGCATCCAAAGGTAAGTCATCTACTGTATCACTGCATCACTGTATCACTGTCTTCCCATTCATCATCGATTTGCTCGAGAAGGCTCCAGTAACATCTCCATATGACCTGTCTCTTGCAAGTAGAGTCCAAGGGCACCTGCTTGCTCCAGGACATAAAGAGCCTCAAACCATTCCATTAGGTCATGGGAATGAGGTCTATAATTGTTACTGGTATTTGGCATATCAAATACAACATGGGTAGCTTGCCAGGCTCTGCTGTGTGGGTAGTATACTCTTGTAGTCATCTCTAAATCCAGCATTTATTGATGAAACACGCATTAAGCTAGCTTGAAGATTATTGTTGCTCTTGTTTGGGGGCTATAATCAGCAGTTCTCAGGAATTAGTCCTGACTTTGAGCTCTGGAATTACTCCTGGTTTGCTGTGGGAACCACATGGGATGCCGGGTCAAACCCAAGTTAGTATGTAAGTTAAGTGCTCTATCCACTGTACTATATAGCTCCAAATCAAGATGTGAAGTATTTCAAAAGAGACTTTACCAGCTATAACTTAAGTATGCTCAGGTGTGAGTTTGTCAGAAATATACCAACTTAGATAATTTTTTTTCAGAGAAGCACAAAGGTCAGTTATTTTGTAAGACTGCATTGCCAGCTTTCCAAAACTTTACTATTTATGTGACTTTAGCTTTAAATTTTAAGCCATATTTATTTGTAAGTAGCAATTTCATAACATGCTAAAATATATAAAATGCAGTAGGCCTTGACATAAATTTATAGCAAAAAAATTAGTGGAACTTGCTCTAGGAACATTTGACTTAAATATATTTAATGCACTCTATACATATGCATGTTAATAAGTATTATTTTCTTGCTAATTGTATCTATGTGATAACTATGTACTAATATACACTAATTCAAAATGTGGCCTTTGTTTGTTCTAGAACTGCAGCTGAAATCTACTCAGTGCTTGTTTAACCTAGAAATTTGAACAATGTAAAATTGTATAAAATTGTATAAAATATCAAACTAAACACTAAGCAGATAATTGGGTGAAGAAATGTAATCAGCAATACAGAGAAAAAACAGTATTCATGTTGAATGGAACTTTATAGTGGAAAATCAGAAAATGGTTTGTAAAGATGGTAATAAAAGTTAATAGTTACTAATTTATAACTTGCTAGTCCAGATGTGTTAAATTTAGAAAGAGAAATGGCTTATCCCTTTGTGTACAGACCAAAATCACAAGCAAAATGGCAACTAGAAACTTAAAGAGAGCAGTTTTATTGATAATCAAGATTCCTCACAATTTTAAGTCAGAGCTACAGTAAAGTGGGAGGGCATTTGCCTTGCATGTGAACAAGTGAAGTTCAATGCCTGGCATTCCGTGCAGTTCCCTTTAGCACAACCAGAGGTAATTCTTGATTGGAGAGCAGGAGTAACCCAAAAAAGAAAAACAAATTTGACCTAAAAAAAAAAACAAATTTCCTCATATTTCTTCTCAACTGCAATCCTAGGTATCATAGCAAGTGTAAAACTAGGGAAAAACACTGCCTCAAACACAGTTTTCTCAAAGCAAGGGTTAGAAAATTTGCCTCCAAATTTTATTATATAATGTACAGAATCTGGCCATATATGCAAAAAAAAAGTTCTGGGAATACCATTTTATTTCTGAATAGACAGATATAATGAAATCACTCAAAACACTGTATTCTTTTATCCACCTCCGGCCTCTCTTCCAGTTACTCAAATTGGTAAGTTACTCTTTTCTCCACATGCAAGTGACTTTGGAAAACTCAGAATTCTATTTAGAATATTTAAAAAAAACTAAACCAAACATTAGCCAATAAATAACACCAAATATTAGCCAAGCGGCACAAATGCTGGCTGACCTTGACTGAGAATGTGGGAAGATAGGTCTACAGCTGAATCTCAGCAAAACTATGTTCATGAAAAATGAACAAATTCTAGAGGCCCCATTCACTTACAATGGAACAGACATCTCTGAATGCAGCAGTTATGTGTACCTAGGTGGAGAAGTCAACATGATGAATGACCTAAAACCTGAGCTGCACAGGAGGGAGAGAGCGGCATGGATTTCCTTCAAAAGCATCAAAGAAATAGCAAAAAAGACAAAGAACCTCAAGCTCCGGGCACATCTCTTCAACTCCACCGTTCTCCCTGCATTAACATACACCTCAGAGACCTGGGCCCTGCGAAAGCAGGATAAGAATGCTATTCGGGTCTCCCAAAAAGGAATCGAAAGAGCTGTGCTTGGAATATCACACCTCACTCAAGTTGAAGGAGGAATCCAGAGCTCCAACCTCCAGCACTGTTCCAGAGTCAGGGACGCTGTCTCCTTTGCCAAGGCATCAAAAATCAGATGGGCTGGACATGTATTGCAATTTGGAGACGACTGCTGGACTAGAGCCATTAACAACTGGATCCCACAGGATGTCAAAAGATCACGTGGTCGCCCACCTACAAGATGGTCAGACTTCTTCATCAAGACCCTGAACAAATGGTTTGAGGCTCTTCTATTCCTGAAGCAACCAGATGCCATTGGGCTACACTGGTACATGATAGAGTCAAATAGAAATGTTACTGGAGCCCACTCGAGCAAATCAATGAATAACAGGGTGTCAAGTAATCAAGGGATCAAAAACTAGAGATAGATAGTGCAGAAATAATTCTATAAAAGAAACTATGATTTAAAACAAAAATAGGGCCAGTTGCCTCTGGGGAGTCCCGGATGAGACTTGCCCATCACACTAGCCACCATTTTTGCTGTCCAGATGCTGGGAAACTGCCTCACGACCAGATCAACAGAGCAAAACCAGTTCGAGCCCAGGTAGGCGGCTCCAAGAGGCGGGAATCACTGGGAAGTCGTCAGGATGGAGGCGTGGTCATCCCTTCCCCCTCCATTTTGTCGAGCCTGGTGGCCCTGCCCAGGAGCTGCCTGCGGGCCAGCATACAGGGCCTCACGGACGGCTGGGGAGGCTGGCGCTCGGCTCGCGCGCCGGGCCTAGCTGACCATGGTACCCCGAGGAGGGCAGATGGGTTTTGGGAGGGGCCCGTCGCCTCTGGAGGGTCCCGAAGCAGCCAGATGAGACTCGCCCATCACACTAGCCACCATTTTTGCTGTCCGGACGCTGGGAAACTGCCTCATGACCAGATCAACAGAGCAAAACCAGTTCGAGCCCAGGTCACGCGGCCGCAAGTGGTCGCACGGTCCACTAAAAATAGTGAAACAGTAATGTCTTTTAATGCACTGCATTCCACGAAGAGCAGGAAAGTTTGTTGGGAAGGAGATATAAAGAGGAAGGAAATGACATACAGAACCCGCCAAGTGGTTAAGGTGCAGGAGGGGGAGGGAGGTGGGGACAATGGTGATGGGAGATGGGTTTGGGTGGAGGGATGGGTGTTGGAACACTGTAGAACCAAAACTCGAGCATGAGCATATTGCAATTGTATGTCTAAAAGTGATGTAATAAAATTAAAAAAAATATATAAATATTAAAAAATCTCTTGATAAGAACAATGACATTGCTGTCAGTGTTGGAAGTGCTGGAAGTGCTGATCTTCCACAAGTTTCTAATAAAATATTGGATGCTAAAAAAAAATAAAAAAATATAATAAAACAAAAACCCTTTGATTTGAACAAAAGAGCAAACAAAGAAAGCGATGAGGTAGTTTATCTTGTTAAATGCAAGTTTTTTCTGTATATTTTTATTTGTTTGTTTTTACTCTTTGGACCACACCTGGCTCTGTGCCCTGGCATTACTCCTATCAAGCATGGGAACCATATGGCTTGCTGAGAATTAAACCCAGGCAGGCCACATGCAATGTACAAATCAAGCTCCCTACCCACTATACTATCACATTGGTCCTTATATTCCTAATAAGTATTATTTTAACAGTAAAGATTTTATTTAGGAAAATGTGAAGAGGTATAAATGGGGGAGAGAGAGACAAAGAAAGAGATAGGGAATTATGCACTCAGAAGAGAGAAATCAAAACGCAAGTCAGACTGAGCTGTAGTTGAATTTCAAAAGGGAAATCTGCATCACTATTTTGATATTAGTAATAAGATGTTAATTTGGAATTTTCCCCTATATCATTAACAACAAAAGATAACACATCAAAGTAAGTTCTAAGACTTACAGCCTTCTGGATAAAATAAATATTACTGTTCAAGTTTTATACAGATCAGTGATAAAAGGTGAAGGAAAAGAATGGGTTTGAATGGACTATGTTAAATTAATACTTATTTCTGGGGCCTGAGCAATAGCCCAGCAGGTAGGGCATTTGCCTTGCATGTGGCCGGCCTGTGCCGGCCCGGATTCGATCTCCGGCATCCCATATGGTCCCCTGAGCACCGCCAGGAGTAATTCCTGAGTGCAGAACCAGGAGAAATCCCTCAGCATTGCCGGGTGTGACCCAAAAAGCAAAATAATAATAATAATAATAATAATAATAATACTTATTTCTGTAAATTTTCATTGTGACTAGTTTGAGAAGTATTACATGTATTCCTTTATCTTAGAGCACATTGTATTAAATCTTAACCTCAAAAGTCTAGAGAAGAGTTATCAAATTTATGGGATGCTGGAGATGGGATCCAAGCTGGCCAAATGCAATCACAATACCCATTGTACCAAAGTTTTTTCATTCTATATTACTTTTAAAAAAGCCACAGACTCTCTAAATGTAATCACTTGTATCACTTATCTTCCTGTTGTTCATCAATTTGCTCGAGAGGGCGGGCAGTAACATGTCCATATATCCTGTAGCTTGCTAGTGTAGCCCAAGGGCATCCGCTCACTCCAGGAACATGAAGAGCTTCAGACTATTATTTCAGATCATGGGAATGAAGTCTAAAATTGTTGCTGGCTTTTGGCATATCAAATATGACACGGGTAGCTTGCCAGGCTCTGGCATGCTGGTGGTATACTTTCAGCATTAGGCTCTCATCTCGTGCATTTACTGATGAACTGAAATGGGGAGAGATGGGCTTTTCTCTTGGGTGGAGCTCTGAAGAACTGTGGAGTTCGGATACTGAAAATGGCAGCCCTCATGGTGTGGGAGTTCCTCTGGCTTCTTGCAAGGCTCTATTAGAATGTTGAGCCAGGGCTAGAATTTGCCTTGCCTCCAGGGTGCCTCATGATCAGCTGAGCACAGGAAGAGTTGGTAGCAGCTCTGCACTATGTGTCTGAGTCTCTGGATCAGGCATACCTGGGCTTGAAAACGTCTTTGCTGTAGGGTGGGACTCTGACGAGCAGGACTTGAGAAATGTAATACTTTTTTTACATAAAAATAGTTTTTTTATAGTTTAGGTAACATAACTATAACTGTATTATCTTTCTTGATTTGTCTCTAATTTTATAATTTAAATGGCAGTGTCACCGTAATGTCAACAATATTGTATTGAGTTTTTAAAATTGCTGCTCTGTACCATCACCAAGGTGCCCAAATGCTTTAGTGGGAAAGTACAAAAGTAAATTGCATATTAACTGATTATTTTGCAAAGAAACTTTTTATGAGAAGATTGTTCCATTAGAAGCTTTTAGCCGTTTGTATCTCACTTCATTTTTGATGTTCCACAGATCAGACAGACATTATGCCCACAGATGGTTTCTCAGAGGTGCTCAATAATTGTATTGAGAATTGGTGCCAAAGAGATACTAGAGGACGTAAAGTGATTGCCTTGCAAGTAAGGCAGCTGACCTGGGTACAAATCCTGGCACCTTATTTGATCCCCTGAGCACTGCCAGGAGTGATCTTGAATGTAGAGCCAGGAGAAACTCCTGGAGCCTGGCCTGGTATGAGTCAAAAAAGAAAAAAAAAAGCGAGAAACTGAGATAGAGAATTGTATAGATGTTAAACACTGCACTACCTTATCTCCAAAGTTAGTTCAATATTAATCATTTTTCTTTTTTTAATTTTTTTATTTTTAAAATTACAAAGATATACAATTAAAAAGTTCATATTTGGGTTTTGGTCAAACAGTGTTGCAGCACCCATCCCGCCACCAGTGCCCATCTCCCACCACCAACGCCCCCGGTTCCCTCCCCCCCCCAGCCCTCCTCCATGGCAGGTTCTTGATTTCTTTCCATTTCTCTCTCTTTCTTTTTCCTTCCCCTCGAGACTATGGATTACAGTACATTAAAGGGTTGTCATGTGTATCTTTTTGCCTCTATTTAATGCTCAGTTCTAGGTTGGCATTAGTACCCTCAACAATTGTTAGCACACTGTTCCATTTCTGTCTTACCTAGCCTCTGAATCCCACACATTTGTGATAATTTCCACCTTTGACAGGACCTCCTGATATATGTTTCACTTGACCTTGGATATTGGTATCATAATATGTACCTATATATTTATGTTATGCAGATAAATGCAGTCATTCTGTATCTATCTCTCTCCTTCTGGCTAATTTCGCTCAACATAATCTTCTCCATGTCCATCCATTTGTAGGCAAATTTTATAACTTCATTTTTCCTAACCGCTGCATAGTATTCCATTGTGTAGATGTACCAAAGCTTTTTATTAATCATTTTTCTAAGTCAGTCTGAAGGGTATCAAAGATTGTCATAAAAGCTAAAATCAGTCTCCTTAATAACTTTGGCTACAAAGATTTCCTTTTTGTTTCCCTAGGAAACATTTTCCCATCTCAGACTCTGAGGTCTTGTCAAAGCTGATAGTTATCATCTTATTAGCATGAGAATTTTGGGCTCCACTAGAAATCCTAATATTATCCACTATAGTTAGTTCCATAAAATACTAATATTTTATTAAGTCTCCAGCAAGAAACTTGGGAATCAAATATAAAAACAATTGATTTCCTTGTAATTTTTAATAGAAAGGACAGTGTTTTATGTATTATACCTTCCTTACAGGACCAACTAGGAATTGAAGTAAGATTAGTTTATTCTTCATATTTTATTTGTAAAGATTTAATAAGAAAATTTCTCAAAAGAGTAGGGATACCATAATAAGACGGAAGTCTCCCCTTTCCTATTTGACTGCTTTCTTTTTCACTATGTCATATTTCCCCTTACATTGCCAAAGAAAGAATCTTATCCAGGTTTGCAAACTAGTTTCAAAAAGATTTTACAAATATAAAACATAAAAAATCATCATTTTAAACTTTTTCTGCATTCAAGTCTATATTATCACCCCAACTCCCCCTTAATGTGAAGAACTAAGAAAAGCTAAAACTTTTCTTTCACAGAGAACCACTGTGTTTCCAGTTTGGAAATTGCTATAAAACTGATCATTACATACTAAAGAGAATAAGTGCTAAGTAATGGTCTTCTAATTTTTCTATTTACTTGGGTGCATATGCGTTTACAATTAAATAGATGGCTTTACAGGTACATTTTCATGGTGTTCTCTTTTGTTAAACTGCAGAGATCTCATGTTCTCCACCTACAAACAAATACTATAAAGTAGAAAAGTTGCAAAATTTTCATGTACATTATTACATAAAATATAAAGAAATGCTGTCCACAGAGGAAAAACTGTCCACAGAGGAATTAAAAAAAAATAAAATTAAAAGAAAGGGCAGAACTATTTTGTTGAGTACATATTATAAGACTTTGAGATGCACAGACAGCAGAGGTGAGTCTGTTGCCAAACAAAGGAAAACTAACTTTTCAGTGTATGTTAACACATCACTTGATCACTTGATCACTTGATCACTTGACCACTTGATCACATCAATGGTCCATAATGTGCTAATACTTTATAGTATATTTGGGTTTTCTTTAATCACTACACCACCACTGTATCAAATCAATGTTCCTATATATTTGAATAAATTCATTAACACTCACAGCCCCTGAGGAACAGGTAAGAAACCTCCATACCTCAGTTTGCTACATCTTAAAGCTGTCAGACTTCAAAGAATTTCTGCACAGTTGCCACCGAGTTACTCTGGTGAGGGAGGAGGTGGTTTAGACAGACTTGGGACAGAGACATATGATGGAAGAGCCAAATATGGACAACTAAGTTTATCATGTGTGAATATTCATAAGGCATTTCTCTGACATTTTCCCAAGATTTTTAAGTCTTTATAAAATAGAATGTTGTTATGAAAGTGTTGAGGAAATGCAAGAAAGATCAAATTAGTTCCCAAGGAAAACTTGAATGACCTTATCACGCCAGGTCAACAAGGCACCTTCGAAGTTGTCATTTTGAATAATTTTCCTTTTGTCTGACCTTATGGACTTACTAGACCGACTCTGAGAGCCTGCTTTAGAGAGGCTGCAGTTGATTCATTCCCTACTATAATTTTTCTTTTTAATTATAACAAGGAATAGCAAACCTGAGCATTTCTTTATATTTTATGTAATAATGTACATGAAAATTTTGCAATTTTTCTACTTTATTGTATTTGTTTGTAGGTGGAGAACATGAGATCTCTGCAGTTTAACAAAAGAAAAAAATTTTAAAAAGCCAAAGAAAAATATATTAGGAAACAGAGCAATATTACAGCAGGCAGGGGGCTGCCTCGAGAAAAAGCTGACCCTGGTTCAATCCCAGGCTTCCCATATGGTCTTTGGAGCACTCTGAGGAGTTACTCCTGACTTCCGAGCCAGAAATAACCTCTGAGCATCACCGGGTGTGACCCCCCCAATAAAACAAAAATAAATAAAAACATATTAAACTTTTAAAAAACGTTACTTAAACACTATGATTTACAAAGTTCTTCACAGTACAGTTGCTTCAAGCACTAAATATTGCAACACCAGTCCCATCACCAATGTAGCTTTACAGCCAACAGACACACACATTTTCCACCTACTCCCCATCCCCATGCCTGCTCTCTTTGCAGGTACTAATTATATTGCTTATTACAACATATGCATTGGAATGATATTGATAAAGTCATGTACTTTTTATTGGGTTGTTACATGTGAATTGGACCATCTGTGTTATATTTTTCACTTATTAAACTTATTAAATGTAGTAGTTTCTACTCAATTATTTAACAAAGATGTTTTAATTTCTTACAAATATAAAATACTCAATCCCAAACCCACCTCCATTGCTACTATGGACAATAATTATTTCAAATTTTCACCACCACCATTTGAGTCTGTACTAAGCAAAAACTGAATGATTTTTTTTTCTTTTTGGGTCACACCCGGCAACGCTCAGGGGTTACTCCTGGCTTTGCACTCAGGAATTACTCCTGGCAGTGCTCAGGGGACCATATGGGATGCTGGGGATGGAACCCAGGTCTGCACAGTCCGGCCGCATCCAAGGCAAACGCCCTACCCGCTGGGCTATCGCTCCAGCCCCGAATGATTTATTTCATATTGCATGTTCACGCTAATTTACTAAATAGGGTCAAAACATATTTTTAAAAGAAAATTAATGAGGATTATTCAATCTCATGATTGACCCCTTGGGCCATTAAGCACTTTGTATAAGAAATTATTGATATGTTGCTACAGAATAGGCATTGTTACTACATATATTTGCTATTGGTGCCTTATACTTAAGTTTATTAAGTGTGCTGTGATATTTGGTATATCAGTACACCAGAGTTTGAGATGTTCAAAGCTCCAGGAATTCCAGAGATTGTAACTGAGTTATAGGTCTCAGTTATAGGTCTATATGTATATACATATATACATATGCATGTATATATATACATGTATATATATACATATGAGTCTTTAGATCATGGCTAAGATAGATAACTGATAACTTTGGCACCTGAGGCAGTTTATGGATGTGACCACTGGGCCTTCTGGAGAACAGAGAGCTGGATGGAGGGTAGCTCAACTCCAACTCATAGAAAATCCTGGACAATTCAGTCACAAAAACCTGCATACCTGAGTTTTTAAATGAATTCACTCATGGGTAGGGTTCTTCTGAGCTGTGGAGTCAGGCCATGAGCACTGCAGCGAATGTGGCCTGTGGAAGTGTTTTGACTGCTGGAGCTCTGTTGGGACTGGCTGGAATCCCACCCATCCCCCTCTGAGTTGTCTTGTGTCTAGCCTGCCACAGGGAGGAACAGGAGCATCTCTTCCACTTATTGGTTTCTTTTTAGATTTATATATGAGTCTTTATATCATGGCAGTGGATGAGATAACTTAGACGCCTGAGGCAGTTCATGGGTACAACCACCACTGGGCATTCTGGAGAATAGGGAGATGGGCGAGGGATCCATCTCCAATTCCAAAAAAGCCTGGAGAATTCAGTTCAACATATCAAACTTTCCCTGTCAATCATGCAGTCAGGTAGGACATTTCAGAAGCTAAATTTTGAAAGTAACAATGTTATCTTACTAAGGTTGATTACTGGGAAAAATTACCTTTTGCTCTTCTAAAATAAGAAAGAAATTCATATTTCGCTATACCTAGGTAAAATCATATAGTACATAAACAGTGTTAGAATTAATTTTTATTGTTTTTTACACCACACCCAGTGGTGCTCAGAATTGCTTGTGACTCTGGGATCAAAGATGCCAGAATGTGATGGAGAACCATATGCTTTACTAGGGAAAAATCCTGGTTACCTATCAGCAAGATAATATCCCTACCTGCTGCACTATAGCTCCGATAACACAAAGGCAACTATTTCAGAAAAAAAAAGTCTGTTTCAATGTTTATTAGAGTCCAGTTTTCACAGTGTGGGATAAAAGACTCAGTGAATTATTTTTGTGTGCAAGTAAAAATTAATCTTTTGTGTTATGGCAACCAAATCATTATTAGGTATTTTAGCACAATAATAAGGAAAAAATGTTGAACATATAACTTCTATATGTAACTTTTGAAATGATAGTACTTACATTATACTGAGTCATTTATACAACAGATCTCTCACATTTGTTTTGCCTAATATTTCTGACAAAACTCTATAGTCACAGATTAATTAAAAGTAAGCCCTAGAAACAATTTACATTTGACCAATTTTGCTACTATTCAGAAAGTCCAGTGAACCTCTCTTCCAGTTTCCCGCAGCAGGTATTTCCCGCATGTGCCTGTATCTGATGAACACAGAGAATATATAACTTAGCCTAAGTGTGAATAGAAAATGTTCCTTTAGCAAATACACTACAACATAAAATAATGATTGTAGGTAGTATACCATACATATACTGTGTCCAAGATAATGGAATGTAATGTCACTTCATACCTAAGTGTTTTGTGTGTTTATGTGTGTCTTTAGCAGTCTATTTATATTAATGTTAAGGCACTGGTTTTCTGAAAAAAAGAAGCTATTATTAATAATACCTTTAAACTTATTGCTTAGGAAAACTTTCAGACATATAGTAGACATGAACCCCAGTACCTTATCAGAGAATATATTGATGACAAAATAGTCTAAGTGACTTCATAATATATTTTACATTTTCTTTCCCAAACATATACTGGACATATAAAGCATATTCTAAATTTGAATTAACTGACTACAATTGCATAGCACATCATTTGCCAGCTCCATATGTATGAAATTTGTAATATTTACTCCTCAGACTTGAATTTCTCTAAGAGGAAATAAAATCGGCGGTGAGAGAGGAAGAAAGAGAGGGAATCATGCTCTCAGTCAGCAATGATGAAAATATTTGGTGATTAATTTAGTCTTGAAATTTTGTTTGTATCATTATAAAATAGGTATAGTTTCCTTTTTTATCATGTTTTAATATAAAGATACATAAATCTTTAGGTTTGAAAAATTAACTTCGGGTGAGATGAGCCATAGTATATAAATAGGGCATTTGCCTTGCATGCACTAGACCCAGGTTCTATTCCCCACATCCCATATGGTCCCCAAGCACCACCTGCAGTAATGAGTGCAGAGTCAGGTGTAGCTCCTGAGCATTGCCAAGTGTGACTTAAAGCCAAACAAAAAAAAAAAAAAATTGGAAAAATAATATAATTTTTTCTTTTATATCTTTAAAGTATTTAACTTAAATCAACCAAAGCAATGGCTATAGCATAATTTTTATCATTGAGATATTTACTGGATTGTCATCTAATTCCTTTGAAACACTAGTAAGTCATAAAAAGCCCAATATCTACATATTAGCATCACATGGCTAGTTCTATTTTGACTGTGTGACTGAATTTCAATATATAATGGAGACTAAAATTTAAAAAAAGAAATCATCAAATCCTTGTTTTTAAGTGTGTGTAATCTGAATATATTGTACCATAGTTTGAAATAAATTATATCACAGTGCTTTCTAAATGAGTTTTAAAAATTTAGATTCTTGGGTGTTAATCTTTGCTTTTCTGACAGTGAGGTAACATACATGTGTTTTAAAACTTACATATTCAAAATAGTAGCAACTGTATTTTCCTGACATATATCTAAAAAAAAACTAAAAAATTTCATGGAAATACAAGATGAAATTAAAACTTTGTGAAATAACACAGAACTATAATACCTATTTTAGCAATGTTAGTGATTTAATAATTACCAATTACTAATATTTATATGAAATATAAATGAATATCATAAAATTAATCAGAATAATGAACAGAAACAATTGCAATGAGAGATTCAGTTCAGTTCTAAGATGGCAAGTTTATAGAATCTGATTTTATATAATCTGAACCTATAGCAAATCTTGCAGGTATTTATTAAAATCTACAGAACAACCTACCAGGAAAGAATAAATTTTCAAAATAGGAAACAAAAGACAACATAAAAGCTTATAAAAACAGAGACCAAAAATATTACAATGCCTGGAAATATAGAAAGTACTGTGGGTAAGTACTTTCTTTGAATTCTCTTGACACAGCTTTTACTCCCCTCACTGAGTATAACGTGCTGAGTTCCACCTAGAGTGATCCCTGAACACAGAGCAAGGACTATTCTATTAACGCAGCTTGATATGGCTAAAGAACTAAGAAAGAAAAGTAAAGTAAGAAAATAATTATATGGCGATGATAATTCCACGATGTTTGTGGCAGCATGAGAGAACATTTATACCAGCCAGCATAGAACACATGGTAAGATCAACTGTCACATTCAGTTTTCCTGCCCCATCTACAAGGTGGCCTACAGGAGGCAAATCCAGGCCAGATGCAGAGGCTCTAGGCAACAGTGTACTGCAATATATAGCCAGACATCAATGCACACAATGCCTTTTTGTGCTCACTTGCTGACTTACACCCAGCTACATGCTCTTCCCTGCTAACACTTGAGTGTGCACATTATTATTAGCTGAGATCAAGGTATAGTCTTCTTTAAGTCCTACTCTGAAAATTGATTTTCATGCTCCCATCCAGTTCTTCATTACTGTGACATCAAAGAATTCAAAGTATTGATAAAGATATATATGCATATTATTATATTGGCTATTTGACCATGGAAACACAACCATTGCCAGGTCATTGTGGAACACCAAACATGTACTGGAAAGAGAAAACTCAATTGACACTAATGGGACAAGACAAACACTTAGTAAGAATTTCTAATCAGCATAACGATGCAAATTATCTGGAGATGTGAAAGCAGCAGTTCAGGGTCAGGAGAAATCCCTGAGAGGAGTAAGTCCATAGCAATGCTGGATATAGATTCCCCAAAATAAAGCAACAACAATAATAATGGAGACACATTGGGGCTCAGAGGTCCTCAAGAGATATTGGGGTTTGTCAGGATCCCCCTGGCATGTTCGGGACCAGCAACCATTCTCACTGCCCAGACCCATGGACAAAGCAACAGAGCCACAGGCTCTTTGATGATAGTCCAAGGCTCCACCGCTTTATTAAAATCATCTGTTCTTCAAATCCTCCCAAAAAGTTTGGGGGTTGGGAGATGCAAGAGGTGATGGACTTTGACTGTAAAACAATGAAAAGGTGTTAAAGCCCCTTCTTCCTTGGCAATTTACCATGAGACCTCTCCTCACGGAGGTGTCCTACTCTGGGTCTATAGACCTGCCCAGCACAGAGGCAGAATTCCAGCTAAGAGCACATTGTGTTCACTTTTCCTTTGCTGGTACAATGTTTATTTCTTAATAGTATTTCGAGTCATTTTGTATAAACACAGTAAGGTATACAGACATTTATCTACACCCAGGATTAAGCTTTAAGGGTGGATTTTCCTGGACACATCTCACTATATATTCCAGACCTCAGACCTCAGGTCAAGTTAATTTTATTCTATCTCCCAAGCTGGGTTCAAAATCAGTTGCTCATCTTTGAGTCAGCACAGAGTTTGTTCCATGGCATTGCTCTAAGCTTATTACACTTAATCCGTTCGATCCAAGGCCAGGGTAGCTTGCTCACGGCTTGCCCTGGGTCTATTTGAGTCCGATGATGGGACCCTTCTTTTGGCTTGCAAGGAACTAGATTCAATCTAAGGACAACTGAGGTTCTAAGTTAGGAAATATAACTTATATCAAGGAGTAAATATTTCACAGTTAATTAACAACTATGTCACAAATGCTTAGCCTTAACAGTCTTCCTATGTCTATACAAAAGACCTTTAATCTAACATAAGACTATACAAAGGACATACAGGAAAGAGAACAACAACATTTCACTTACAATTTGAAAACCAGGGTGGGCAACCCTTTTAAATTTGAGATCCAAACATATAATGCATCTTCACTATACCAATTAAGAAATGTATAGGCATGAACAGCTGCATGTAACTCTACTTTCCTAGAGTGTGAGGCTAATAGTAAACTGAGGACTGTAAACAAAGGGTAATTCAACAGGTGTGGGATATGGGATATTAAAGGCACAGTTCTCGGATCTCCAAGGTCTATAGGAAAGTTGAGGCCAGGATTCTGAACCTGGTTGAGCTTAAGAAACCTCTAGCAGGCTGAGGGCCCTGCTACAAACATATGTCCAGGGTTTTCCCAGGGAAAGGTCCCCAGGAAAGCATCCTAGGGAGGAGCTTCCATACTGAAAGAGTAGTGACCTCTGGTGCCTGGCCAGCACCTAGGCCATGTGATCCCTGGCACCTGAGCTAGATTGCCAGCACCAGGGAAGACAAGCTGCTCCTGGTGCATAGACCCAAGGGCCAGCCCCAGAGCCACCAGGCCTGGTGCCTGAGCCCAAGAGCTGACATCAAACTTAAGGGTTACAGAGCTTCAGGACTACTGAGTATTAGGACCACTAATAGCAGAGCATCACAGAGGAACTCACATAATTAGACAGGGATTCAGAGACACAAGACGCAGCAGCAAAAGATGAAAGAGGTAACTAAGAAATAGTTAGAGACATGGATGAGGATCCAGAGGGAAAAAAGCCCTGAAGAGAAAAGTCCTGAGCAGAAGGACCTAAGGAAAAGGTCCTGACAGGAGAAGGCTTGGGAGAGGACCTGAAGCATGAAGCCCTGGACAGAGACATGGGGACCTACCAAAGAGAGAGAGCAGCTTATAGGAGAACCCGAGGAAAAGAGCCTACACAGAACCCCGCAAAGAGAGAGCAGCCTGCAGGAGAAACCGCCAGGTGAGAGACAGAGGTTCAGGAGAGGTTCCCACCGGGAAGCAAAAAAGATGAAACAAATGACATTAAAGAGTAACCTTCAGGAACCTCTGGCCTTGCACATTATTCTGTGGATAGGTCAGAGAGAACAGAATAGGCCCTGGACACAGGTCAGGAGCCCTAACAGACAGTGAGTACTGCTGGGGACTCAGCTAGGACCCCTGGCTTCTGCCATTGTTAGCCCCGGACCCTCAACTACTGTTAAATCTATACAGGAGGTTCCTTGAGCCCGGGGCCTTAGGGACTTCCCTGAGTGGTGAGCCACAATTCCCCAATACTCCCTTTCAATACAGTTATTTTTAAGCCTTAACAAATAGGGACTTTAGAATAGATTCATCACTTTTGGGCTTTCAATTTAAGAAAGATAAACCATCTTAGAACCCTAGAAGTAAACCTCATGATAAAGCGTAACAAAGGGCTGATAAGATAGTACAAGAGTTAAGGTCATTCCTTTGCATGTCATTGAGCCAAGTTTGACCCCTGATATATCATATGTCCCCTGAATACCACTACTAGTGATCCCTGAACGTAAATCCAGAAGTAAGTCCTGAGTACCTCAGCACCTAGTGTGCCTGAATTTCTGTGTTATCTCTGCAGCCCCTTTGCTACCTTCCTAACTAACTTCATTCAGCATGATAGCATCTAGTTTCATCCATGGCATGGCAAATTGCATATTTTCATCTTTTCTTATAGCTGAATAGTATTCCATTGTGTATTTATAGCACACTTTTATTATCTAATCATCTGTTCTTTGGCACTTAGATCTTTTCCAGATTTTGACTGTTATGAATAGTGTTGCCAAGAATTATTATCACTTTCATCATTATCATTATTATTATTATTACTTTTTTTCTGCATATTTCTTAGTAGTTGGTGGATGTATAGTATACTATCTAGCACTGTACTTAAATAAAACAAGTTATTTAACTAATATATGCAGACCTTTTAAACTTGAGATACAAATATATAATGCACCCTCATTATATCAAGTCAGAAATGTATAGGCATAACAATTACATGTAACTTTACTTTTCTATAGCATGGCACTTATGTGTTATATTCTGTTAAGTACTAATATTCTCAAATAAATTTGTCTTGCTATAGAAATTGAACAACATTTTACATGAGAATATAATTTTCCCTATTGACAGATTACATAATAATCAGTGTTTCTATTTTACTCATGGTTAATTTTATGTGATATAATGAATTTTTCTTTACAAGTTAGTGGTTTATTTCAATTTGAAATTTTCCTTGTATATTATTTGCTCTTCTTTATGATGTATGTATTTAATCTGTTATTAAGAGAAAATCACAGGAGTCACAGAACTGAAAACAAAGTAAAGACTTTCATTGACAAGAGAACATCTTATAAATCGGGATGCTTGTTTGGTTAGCATAAACTAACTATTGCATCACTATCACTATCACTATCACTATCACTATCACTATCACTATCCTCCTGTTGATCATCTATTTGCTCAAGCAGGCACCAGTAATATCTCCATATGTCCTGTCTCATGCTAGTAGAGCCCAAGGGCATCTGCTCGCTCCAGGAACAAAAAGAACCTCAAACCATTATATTAGGTCATCGGAATGAGATGACTACAAGAGTGTGCTACCTGCACATCAGAGCCTGGCAAGCTACCCATGTTGTACTTGATATGCCAAATACCAGTAACAATTATAGACCTCATTCCGGAATGGATTGAGGCTCTTTATGTTCCTGGAGCAAGCAGATGCCCTTGGGCTCTACTAGCATGAGACAGGACATATGGAGAAGTTACTGGGGCCCGCTCAAGCAAATCAATGATGAACGGGAAGACAGTGACAGTGACAATGACCTAATATAATTATTACTGGTATTTGGCATATCAAATACAACACGGGAAGCTTGCCAGGCTTGCTGTGCAGGTGGCATACCCCTGTAGTCACCTCTAAATATAGCATTTATAGATGAAACACGGGCCAGGGCTAGAACCCGCCATCCCTCCTGGGCGCCTAGTGAGCGGCTGGGCACAGGGAGAGCAAGTAGCAGCTCTGCCCCATGTCTATAAATCTCTGGATTAGCATACCTGGACCGAATTGAAAAAAAAACTGCTGAAGGGTGGGTGTTGATGATCTAGGCTGTGATAGTCTGTCGCTGGGTGGAGTTCTGACTAGAGGGAAGTCTGGATGTAGAAAATGGCGGCCCGATGGAGTGAGGGGGGGTCGTCTGGCTTGTTGTGGGGCTCTTCTGGGGTGGCGGGCCAGGGTTAGAACCAACCATCCCTCCTGGGTGCCTTGTGAGCGGCTGGGCACAGGGAGAGTAAGTAGCAGCACCCCCCACTCCATCGGACCGCCATTTTCCACATCCAGACTTCCCTCTTGTCAGAATTCCACCCAGCGAAGTTCTGCACCAGGTTTTTTTTTTTCAATCCAGTCCAGGTATGCTGATCCAGAGACTTATAGACATGGGGCAGAGCTGCTCCATGCTCTCCCTGTGCCCAGACGCTCATGAGGCACCTGGGAAGGATGGCGGATTCTAGCCCTGGCCCGCCACCAAAGCAGAGCTGCACAACAAGCCAGATGATCCCGCAATCCATCGGGCCGCCATTTTCCATATCCAGACTTCCCTCTTGTCAGAACTCCACCCAGAGACAGCCTATCACAGCCTGGATCATCAACATCCACCCTGCAGCAGTTTTTTCAATTCAGCCCAGGTATGCTAATCTAGAGACTTATAGACATGGGGCAGAGCTGCTACTTTCTCTCCCTGTGCCCAGCCACTCACAAGGTGCCCGGGAGGGATGGCAGGTTCTAGCCCTGGCCCGCCACCCCAGCAGAGCCGCACAACAAGCCAGATGACTCCCCCACTCCATTGGGTGGCCATTTTTCAACCAATGCATAAGCAGTGATTTTCAACCATCAGCCTGTGAACCAGTATAGGTCAACAGAACATTTCTTCCAGTTGTCAAAATATTATCACCATTTAACTAAAGTGTCTTCCAACCACAGATCTGTGGAATGATATAGATCTGCATTAGTAAAAAGGATGAGAAGCACTGGGAAATTAAGAAAAAATAAGACAGTCTGATTTTATGATGAGTGTTATATTGGTCTCTATAATTATAAATTTTCCAAAAAAAATTTTTGATAATCTATGAAGGAAATTGGTGAGGGTGTGCAAATGAGAACAATTCAATTAACATGTATAACGATGTGCACGTGCATAGAAAACTGCAGAGAAAGTATCTGGCTGTGTTTACTATTATAGTAATACCAAATAGACCAAGAATTGTCTTGGTCATATATATCAACTGAATCAACTGAACAGTTGTATATATAGAGAACAAAGGGTTACTATATACAAAGTTATTTATAAGGTTCTTGTTCAGTCCCATCAAAGCAAAGCCAATAAACCAATATGGTTGATCCTTCTAAAGTATATGCATCTGGCAGTATGTTTCATTAGTTTTCTTAATCCTAGAGATTCAGTTATCCCAGAAAGTGATTGAAAGTTAAACTTTGCACAAAGTTTTGATTACAGCTCTTTTATCCCTTTAGGTTTTTTGTTCACTTGTAATTAAATTTTTTTAAACCTAGATAATTTCTATATTTAGTGCTTATGGTTATTATATCTGGCATCTTCTTCATATTTTTACAAGTTCTATTTCTTCATATTTAATGTAAATTCTTTAAGATATTCATTGTGCTATATAAACTAATATATAGTGCTTACAATTTTAACTCTGCTCTCATAAAAACACTGAATTCAGTGCTACTATGTACATTATTAAGTAACAGAAATTTTGTGCTTTATTTCAGTTTCCCAGTGGTATCATAATCATCATCATCATTATAATATTCATTATTACTTTGATAGCTAATTTATTTCAAGTTATTTTTGTGTTACTGGTCCCAAGAAGTGAAGGAATTGGAAAATAAGAATAAAATTGAAGCATTGCTACTTCACTCCAGCCATGGTTCAGACACTCAACTAGAAATCTCCAAGGAGACCAACAAATGTAGACCAGATACTTGCCCATTCCGCAGCAATAGGCTGAAAATGGGGAGATTTGGAAGGCTGATGGGCCCTCCTTCAGCCCATCTCAACAAAGTCCCAACAGCCAGAGATCACCACTTGCAATCACAGCTATTTCCCAGGCTAGACTCCACTGCTTGAAAGAGTCTCATCCTCGAGTAGCAGTTTTTCAACTCAGGTATGCTGGTTACCTGTAGCTTATTTCTGTCAACTTTCTTGGAGCCAGGATTCGGGTCCCTCCCCCGAGGTCTGCCCTCCAGAAGGTCACATGACCACATTCAGAATCCAGTCCCCACATACCTCACCATTGCAACCTCACTCCAACCATGGTTCAAGCAACACAGCTAGAATTTTCCAAGGAGACTAACAAACTGCAGATGTGATACTGGTCCGTGTCACAAAGTGACCGTGTAAATTCTCAAAAAAAAAACTGCATAGACACAATTTCTACTCTTAAGAACATAGTAGTAGTTTCTTATACAGTGGGATCAATGGCCCAATGGGTCCAGTGTGATTGAATAATCCCTTTTAACCTTTTAACAATATGTCTTTTGGTCATATTTAGCAAACTAGCTCTTGCAAAACAATATAAGTTAAATTATTTAGACTAGGCTTCGATAGGTTCAAACAGAAGTTATGAAATCCTGAAATAATGAACCAAATTTGGTTGCAACAAGCTTACGACTTTTCAGGAAAAGCTTATGACTTTATAAATACCATTAGTATTTATACATTGCAATAATCGATACAATTAGTGCTGGCTAGGAAAGCAGGCATGGGTATGGGGGAGGGAAGAAAAGAAAGGTCTTTGGTGGTAGGGGGTCACACTGTTGATGGGATTGGTGTTGAATGATGAATGCTTATGAAAAATGTACTGTGAAAAACCTGTACTTTGTAAGTCACAGTGCTCAAGTGAAGGGGAATTTAAAAAAAATGAAAAAAGAATAAAATTGAATAGTCTCAATATATGTTTGGTGGTTTCCAAATATAATACATTTAGAGATTAAAAAGAAATCTTAAGGTACTCTCCCTGGGGTGTGTGGCTGGCCAGGCAGGCACTTGGGGTCGTGGTAGAGCCCCAGATCTCGGCAGAAGGTGGAACTACAACCCCCAGAAGTCCAAGCATTAGCGGAAGTAAACGGACATTTTGAACTCTCACACCTGCCTGTGTCCGCCTCAGGTATTCCCCCTGGGGTGTGTGGCTGGCCGGGTGGGCAGCCGCTCATGCAGCCACTTATTAATACAAATACTAGGAAATTCAACACCAAAAGAAGGTAATACCCTCAAGAAGAAAGAAACAGTACACTAGAGGAATCTATCCCTGGGCACCGCAACACCATGGGGAAACAAATCAGATCCCCAGTTCGAAGAACAGTTGAAGGAATCATCCCTGAAGACTCAAAAAGAATGCAGATGTGCATGATTTCTCTGACAATGAATTTAGAGAAAAAATTGGTAGGATGCTTAAGGAGCTCAACGAAAAAATGGAGCAGATGTCTAATAAAATACAGGAGAACATAAACAAAGCAGTTGAAAGGGCAGTCAATAAATTACAAGAGGAAATGAGAGCAGAAATGAGAACCATGCAAATAGAAACCAGTTAAGATACACAGAGTGGGGGCGGAGCGATAGCCCAGCGGGTAGGGCGTTTGCCTTGCATGCGGCCGGCCTGTGCCGGCCGGGTTCGATCCCGGCATCCCATATGGTCCCCGAGCACTGCCAGGAGTAATTCCTGAGTGCAGAGCCAGGAGTAACCCCCTGAGCGTTGCCGGGTGTGACACCCCCAAAAAGCAAAAAAAAAAAGAGACACAGAGTGGCACAATGGATCAAAAAATTGAATCCGACATTCTGCTGCCTTCAAGAAACACACTTGAACAATCAGAGAACTACATAAAATGGAAAAAGACCGGAAAATTGATCAGCAACGAACAGAGAACAATGGGATGAAGCCAGGCGGAACATCATAAGAATTATCGGAGTCAAAGAGGGACAGGAAAGTAACCCCAAGGAAATTAAAACAGTTAAAAACATCCTGGCTGAAAAGTTCCCGAGTGAAAGGATGAAGGCATCCAGATCCAAGAAGCCCGACGCGTACCAGCAAGAAGAGACCCCAATAGAAAGACCCCAAGACACATCCTAGTCAAAGTAATGGATGCCATAGACAGAGATATAATTCTTCAGGAAGCAAGATCAAAGAAGGAAATTGTATACAAAGGAGCAACCATTCGACTTTCAGCAGACTTCTCTGAAGACACCCTCCAAGCCCGAAGGCAGTGGTGAGATATAGTAAAAAAACTTAATAAAATGAATGCCTCAGCAAGAATTCTTTATCCAGCTAAACTCGAACTCAGATTTGAAGGACAGATATACAACTTCTTGGATAAACAACAGCTTAGGAACTTTGTAAAATCAAAACCAACCTTAAAAAAAAGAACTGAAAGATCTACTATAAGACGAGACATAACCCAAAAGAACAACCAACCTATACAGAAAGATGGCACAAAATCTCATGACAATAATCTCTCTCAATGTCAATGGTCTAAATGCACCAGTTAAGAGACACAGAGTGGCACAATGGATCAAAAAATTGAATCCGACATTCTGCTGCCTTCAAGAAACACACTTGAACAATCGGAGCAAAGACAGGCTCAAAATAAAAGGCTGGAAAACAATCTTTCAGTCAAACAACCCATCCAAAAGGGCTGGGGTAGCCATACTGGTATCCGACAACATAGACTTCAGGCTATAGAAGGTCAGAAGGGACAATGAAGGTCATTTCTTAATAGTCAAGGGATGCATATATCAGGAAGAAATCACAATATTAAACATATATGCACCCAACGAGGGGCCAGCAAAATACCATAAACAACTACTAATAGACTTCAAAGAAGACATTGACAGCAACACAATTGTAGTTAGAGACTTCAACACTGCTATATCAACCCTGGATAGATCTACAAGATTGAAACTTACCAAGGAAATACTAGCCCTAAAAGAAGAGATGGAAGAAAGAGGGCTGGTAGATATATATAGGGCATTTCATCCCCAAAAAGCTGAATACACTTTCTTCTCCAGTGCACATGGAACATACTCAAAAATAGATCACATGCTGAGCTATAAATCATACCTCCATAAAATCAAGAAGATAGAAATTGTGCCAACTATTTTTTCAGACCATGATACACTGAAAATAGAAGTTAATCGTACACAAAAACGGAGACCAATACCAAGTACCTGGAAACTAAACAGCTCACTGCTGAACAACCAGCAAGGCATAAAAGCAATCAAAGAGGAAATCCAAAGATTCCTGAAAACAAATGAGACTGAAGACACGAATAACCAGAACTTGTGGGATACAGCAAAAGCAGTGTTAAGAGGCAAGTTCATAGCTCTTCAAGCATTCATCAGAAAAGAAGAAAAGGCCATCACAAACAGTCTGACCTCACAACTTAAGATCTTAGAGAGTGATCAACAAAAGGAGCCAAACCTAAGCAGAAAGAAAGAAATAATAAAACTTAGAGCAGAAATCAATGAGATGGAATGTCAAAAAACAATCCAGAAGATCAACAAAACCAAAAGCTGGTTATTTGAAAAAATAAACAAGATTGACAAACCACTTGCAAGACCTGTCAGAAAAGGAAAAGAGAGAACCCAAATAAGTAGAATCAAAATTGAAAATGGGGACATCACAACAGAAAACAAAGAAATTCAAAAGATCATCAGAGATTACTATGAGAGCCTTTATGCCTCGAAACACGAGAATCTAGACAAAATGGACAAATTCCTGAATTCCTATAGCCTCCCAAGTCTGCAACAAGAAGATTTGGAATACCTCAACAAACCTATCTCCATTGAGGAGATGGATTCGTGATCAAAAAGTCTCCCCAAACACAAAAGCCCAGGTGTAGATGGATTCACCAGTGAATTCTACAAAACCTTTAAAGAGGACCTACTACCTGTTCCTTTAAGCTCTTTCGGCAAATTGAAGAAACAGAAAGACTCCCAAATAGCTTTCACGAGGCATATATCACCCTGATACCCAAAGCAGACAGAGATGTCACAAAAAAGGAAAACTACAGACCAATCTCCCTGATGAATACAGATGCTAAGATCTTCAACAAAATACTAGCAAATAGAATCCAAAGAGTCATCAAAAAGATTATGACCAAGTGGGATTCATCCTGGGAATGCAAGGATGGTGCAACATCCGCAAGTCAATCAACAAAATATGTATCAACAAAAGAAAAATAAAAACCATATGATCATATCAATAGATGCAGAGAAGGCATTTGACAAGTTTCAACACTCGTTCATGATAAAAGCTCTCTGCAAAATGGGGATTGAAGGAACCTTCCTCAAGATAATCCAGGCCATCTACTACAAGCCCACAGCGAGCATCATTCTCAATGGGGAAAAACTGAAAGCCTTCCCCTTAAGATCAGGGACAAGACAAGGCTGCCCACTCTCACCACTTCTATTCAATATAGTATTGGAAGTACTTGCCATAGCAATCAGGGAAGAAAAAAGACATTAAGTGCATCTGGATAGGAAGGGAGGAAGCCAAGTTGTCACTATTTGCAGATGACATGATATTATACCTGGAAAACCCAAAACTCTCTACCAAGACGATCCTAGAAATAACACATTCCTATAGTAGAGTGGCAGGGTACAAAAAATCAATACCCAAAAGTCAATGGCCTTCCTATGTGCAAACAGCGAAAGAGAAGAAAGGGACATTAAAGAAACTATCCCATTCACAATTGTGCCACAGAAAATCAAATAACTAGGAATCAATTTGTCAAAGAATGTAAAGGATCTCTACAAAGAAAACTACAAAATGTTACTTAAGGAAATAAAAGAAGACCTGAAGAAATGGAGACATATTCCTTGCTCATGGATTGGAAGGATTAACATTATCAAAATGGTAATAGTCCCTAGAGCTTTATACAGATTCAATGTGGTCCCTATAAAGATACCCATGATGTTCTTCAAAGAAATTGAACAAACACTTCTGAACTTTGTATGGAATAATTAACCCCCACGAATAGCTAAAGCAATCCTTGGAAAAAGAAGATGGGAGGTATCACTTTCCCCAACCTCAAGCTCTACTACAGAGCAGTTGCAATTAAGACAGTGTGGTATTGGTATACAGACAGACCCGTAGACCTATGGAATAGAACTGAATATCCTGAAACACTCTCAAATATACAACCACTTAATCTTCGATAAAGGAGCAAAAAATATTAAGTGGAGCAAAGAAAGCCTCTTCAACAAATGGTGCTGGGAAAACTGGGCAGCTATGTGTAAAAAATGAACTTAGACCTCTTTTTAACGCCATGCACAAAAGTCAGATCAAATTGGATTATAGATCTCAACATCAGACATGAATCTATAAGGTCCATCAAAGAAAACATAGGAGAAACGCTCTACGACATCCAAACGAAAAGTATCTTTAAAGACGACACACCACTGACCAAGAAAATGGAAGCAAAGATAAACAAATGGGATTATATAAAATTGAAAAGCTTCTGTACCTCAAAAGAAATGGTGACCAAGATACAAAGACAATCCACAGAGTGGGAAAGGATATTCACCCAATACCCATCTGACAAAGGGTTAATATCCAGGATATATCAGGCACTGGTAGCCCTTCACAAGAAAATAATAGCCAACTCCATCAAAAAATGGGGGAGATTAAATGAACAGAAGCATCCAAAAAGAAGAAATTCGAATGGCCAAAAGGCATATGAAAAAGTGCTCTTCATCTTTAATCATCAGGGAGATGCAAACCAAAACAACAATGAGGTACCATCTCACACCACAGAGACTGGCACACATCCAAAACAGCAAGAACAACCGGTGCTGGCATGGATGTGGAGAAAAAAAGGGACTCTCATCCACTGTTGGTGGGAGTGCCGCCTTGGGCTGGCCCAGCCCTTTTGGAAAACAATATGGGCATTTCTCCGAAAATTAGACACTGAGCTCCCATTTGATCCAGCAATAGTACTCCTGGGAATTTACCCGAGAGAGTTGAAAAACACATAGCAGAAACACTATGTGTACTTCTTTATTTATCTCTGCGCTATTCACTATAGCTAGAATTTGGAAACAATCTAAATGCCCGAGAACAGAGGACTGGCTAAAGAAACTGTGGTTCATCTACACTATGGAATACTATGCAGCTGTCAGAAAAGATGAAATTATGAAATTTACCTGCAAATGGATGGACAAGGACACTATCATGCTGAGTGAAAGTAGTCAGAAGGAAAAGGACAGATATAGAATGACTGCATTGATTAATAGGATATAAATAGATACCAGTGTTTTACTAAATGTGTGAAATGGTAATGGCATATTAACACTCACCATTGAATATACACAAAGAATCTTAAGTTTTAAACTCTAAATATCTGCAGGGCTAGCCACAATGTGTAAAAAAGAGGGAGAGAGATGCAGAGACAGTGAGAGACAGAGAGAGAAAGAGAGGAAACATTGGTGGTGGAAATGGGGCACTGGTGGAGGGATGGGTGCTGGAATACTGTATTACTAAGAACCAATTGTGAACACCTTTGTAATTGTATGTCTCATGGTGGTATAATAAAAAATTTAAAAAATAAATAAAAAACAAAGAAAAAATAAATCTTCAACATTTCTTAATATTCTTTGATATAATCATATACAAATAGCTTGCTTTCCATCACCTATTTTGCCAACATTTTTCATTGTCCAACATGTTTCTTAAGGAAAATTATAGGTAACATATATAGTCCCTGATTCTAATAATTAGAGCAAATAAATACAAGTCTAATAAACTAAAGTTTTGGTTAAAAGACAATGTTTAAATACTTTTCTTGTTTTTGTTTTTGTTTATGTTTGAATTTTTTTCTAGATTTTGAAGTCGTTATCAATTTCAACATTGCACACAGAAAAAACATAATAGCAATTACATAGAAATTTTCATGAAAGTTATGCACATATTCCCTATCACTATCACTATCTTCCCATTCATCATCAATTTGCCAGAGCGGGCTCCAGAAACATCTCCATATGTCCTGTCTCATGCAAGTAGAGTCCAAGGGAAACTGCTCGCTTCAGGAATATAAAGAGACTCAAATCATTATGCTAGGTCATGGGCATAACCTAACATAATTGTTACTGGTATTTGGCATATCAAATATGACATGGGCAGCTTTCCAGGATTGCCATGTGGGTGGCATAATCTTGTAGTCATCTCTAAATACAGCATTTATTGATGAACCACGTGGCCACAAGCGGCCGAAGTGAGCAGGGCTGTGATAGGCTCGCCTGCTGGATGGAGTTCTGATGAGAGGGAGGTCCGGATGTGGAAAATGGCAGCCCTAATGGAGTGGAGGGGTCGTCTGGCTTGTTGCGAGGCTCTGCTGGGGTGGCAGGCTGTCGGGGAACGCCTCCGGGGTCCCGACAGTGTCAGGACAGAGGTTGTCTTCTACCTCCGAGGACGCCAGGAGAAAGATGAAAACTCACGAGTCCGGTGCAGTTCCAAAAAATGGCTTTTAATAGTACAAAATCTCTTCCACAGCAATCCAATATAATGAACAAACTCTAGCTCTGGTCCGAACTTAGACCATACAAAAGAGCCTAAGTCTCCCACCAAAGAGAGAGGATGTCACCCGAGCTGAGTCCTACCCAGAAGGAGCAAAAGGCCAAAGAGCAAAAGGCCAAAGCGAAAAGCCAAAAGCCACAGGAGCCAAAAGCTGAAGGCTGAGGAACCAAAAGGCAAAAGGTGAAGGGGCCTCAAGTCAGCCCCTTATATACACCAAAGTAATCCAATCAGGAGGTTGTCATGCCAACAAAGAACCCTAAACAGAGTGTAGTGCCACACCCTATTGCAGGTATAAACAAAGATTACACCAAGGACTAATCCCGAGATTATCTCTTATGTAAAACACTGGAGAGAGAGGGGCTGATATAAAGTAATACATCTTAACTTCATGAGCTTCATGTAATCTAGATGGTACCCACAAGGTCCTTATTATTATCTGCACCAGTGTGATCTGAGTATCTTGTTCTCATGTACTGAAAGGGTCATACTCGCCTGCTTAGAGCAAACTAGTATGATCCTTCCTATAGTCTTCCTTTAGTTTCAGCGTAGCCAGGGTGGTAGTCTCCTGGTAAATTCTAACTGTCCCACGTTGGGTGCAGTGGGTATAAAGAGGAGCTGTGCCCAATCTAGAAAACATAGAAGTCTTAGTAGATGTATAGGTCAGAAGTTATTCAATCAAGCTGACTTCTGTAACTGCCACACCCTCTAGCAGTGTTTACATAGAAGAGAGATCTCATTAGAATGAACCTTGGCTTAAATAAGATTAAGCTGGGAGTGAGCAAAACAACAAAACTCCCAGATTAGCTAAACATGTCCTCCAACAGCAGGCCAGGGCTAGAACCCGCCAACCCTCCTGGGCACCTCGTGAGCGGCTGGGCACAGGGAGAGCTGGTAGCAGCTCTGCCCCATGTCTGTTAGTCTCTGGATCAGAATACACACTTTGATTATTTCCCTTAATATTATAAAAACATGTAATATAATGTTAACAAAATCACTTTGTTGTTGTAATTGCTATCAATAATGTTGCAATAAATATTGAGGCGTGGAAATATTATGTACCTGATTCAAATTTATATACAAATGAGATATGAAGCCTAGATTTGAAATCTGGTTATTAGAATAGAAAGTTAGTGTCCATAATTGCGTATTCACATAGTTAATTTACACATTTGATTGAATTCCATTGGTAAAGGAAACTAATGAAGATATTTAGTACATAGAAATTTGTGGAAAACAGACACATTAATGTTTTCATTGCTAACTCAGGAATATGCCGTATATTTTAAAAAAGCAAATAAAAAAAATCTGTGAGGCTCTGAAAACGAAAAAATAAAATAGCTGTTCCTCTATATCTTCATTACCACTAACCATCCATTTACTTTATCCTAGTAAAAATTCCCACTAAAGTTCACTCCATGTTGAAATTGAATATTTCTAATGAAATCAATTGGTATTTTGTGTTTTACTTTTCCCTTGACTATGTTTCATAATCAATTAAATTCTTTTTTTTTTTTTTTTTTTTTTTTTTGCTGTTTTTGGGTCACACAGGCAATGCTCAGTGGTTTCTCCTGGCTCTGCACGCAGGAATTACTCCTGGCTCATAATCAATTAAACCCATCTTTTCCATAGAAATTGAACACCAAAGGCCACTACAGCAAATCTTCTTTGATTTGTTTTCTTTGGAATGACACTTTTCGGTACATAGATAAAAACATTGTTTAAATAGTTAATGTTTTAGGAAAAAATTCACAATTTTATACAAATTAGATTATGAGCTGTTATTCAAGTAGACATGGATAAGGTATAATAAATTTACACAAAAAAGAAAGCATATGGAAATGTTTATTTACCCTTGGAGAAAGTATCTAGCTGTGTTATACCAAATAACATGAAATATAGTAAAGCAGGGTAAGAAAATAATGAAAGATTTTCCAAGTGTTTGGTATGATTCCCTTTTCTGTGTGTTGTTAACTTCCATTTTCAGTTCACCATGATCTGAAAAAAAATAGTTGACACAATTTTTATCTTTTTTTTTTATCTTATTGAGATATGCTTTGTGGCTCAGCATGTGGTCTATCTTGGAAAATGTTCCATGTACACTGGAGAAAAATTTGTATTCAACTTTTTTTTGGATGAAAAGCCCTGTATATATCCACCAGCCCTCTTTCTTCAATTTCTTCCTTTAGGGCCAGTAATTCCTTGTTGAGTTTCAGTCTTGTTGATCTATCAAGAGTTGATAAAGCTGTGTTGAAGTCTCCAACTACTATACCTGTTACCATTAATGTCTTATTTTAAGTCTAATAGCAGTTGCTTTAAGTATTTTGCTGGCCCCTCATTGGGGGCATATATGTTTAGGAGTGTAATTTCTTCTTTGTATACATATCTCTTAATTATTAAGAAATGGCCTTCACTGTCTCTTCTAACTTTTTTCAGCCTGAAATCTATGTTGTCAGATACTAGTGTGGACACAAAGGCCTTTGTAGAGGAGTGGTTTGCATGGAGAAATGTCTTCCAGCCTTTTACTTTGAGTCTGGGTTTGTTCTGATTATTCAGATGTGTTTCTTTTAGACTCAGATAAATGGGGCAGAACTGCTACCAGCTCTCACTGTGCCCAACTGATTATGAAGTACCCAGGAGGGAACGCAAGTTCTAACCCTGGCCTACCACCCCAGCAGAACCTCGAAGAAGCTAGAGGAACCACCACATCATGAGGGCCGCCATTTTCCACATCCGGACTCCCTCTCCTCAGAGCTCCACCGAGCAGAAGAGCTGATCACAGCCTGCTCGCATGACCACAAAGTGCCCAACAGAGGGAAAACAAAACTACTCTATTTTTTATACTAAAATGAATGAACTTCACATTTCATCCCTAACCATAATCTTACCTGTGAAAATCAATGTTTAAACTGAGCTTTAAATGCACTAATATATTTTAAAATATTATGGGTTTTTTCCGAGCATAAGAGGAAAGTAAGTGGAACAAATTACCCAGTAAGCTGGAGATTTCAAGTTCATTGTAGGTTTAATCACTGAAGTCAATTGCACTTGGAATTTTCAACTGTAATTCTTTCTGAAAATTTTAGATCCCAGGTGGTATCAAATACAGAATTATAGATCTAAAGCTTTTTGTTATAGCAGACTATAGCATTAATAGGCTGACACTGTTTGGATAACCTCAATCATTCATAAGCCTCTAAAATGTTTTTTTTTTCCATTTTAGAGCGTAATAAACTAAAAAATTCAATTTTTATGTTTCTTGAGTCTTTGGATCTCTTACCAGAATTATGACATCCATTATCCATTGTCTGAATTATGTGACTGCTGTGGTAAAGAATGAGCCATAGCAAATTATCTTGTTACAAATATAATACACAGAACAGCTGGAGGTTTTCTTTCTCTTACTCTTATTCTGACTGACTTAAGCATCTCACTGCAGTTTTTCTGTCTTTTGAATAAGATATTTGTCAAGTTCAGAAAGTTATGTGCTTTGCTAAAGATTTCTAAGAAGCAAATAAATAGACCCCAACAGCTTCTCCTAATTTTAGTTGTCTTCTTTTATTTCTTTCGTTTTCTGCCCATAAAATCAACTGAGATATTTATTTTTTGTCTACATATAATATGTCTATGCTTTTGCTTATGCTTCACTTATGTTATTTTACAAAATTTCAACATTAAAATGGTTTTGTACTAAAAATTATACTGGACATATTTTTGTATAAAATGCAACAGAAAAACATCTTAAAATAAGGAAACAGCTAAATATAATTAAAGCTGAATTTAAAATATTGAAATGATGGGGACAGTAGGGAAATGCGAAGGTGAAAATTATGTTTTTGCTTTTCTTTAGAATTATAGTGAAATTCTACAAATATTTCAAATGTTAATGTCTTTGGTCACGTCACTAAGCATGTCATTTTTCTTTGACCTTTTTCTGTTAGTGGCATCATAAAGGGAACATGACTTAATTGTTTAGCAAACATTGATGTGCTTTCCTTATTTGTAGTATTCTTTTGCACTGCTGTAAATCAAAAAGGAACAAGTGTGACTAAAATTTGTCAGGTGTGCACAGAGTGAGCAAATTGCATATTAAATACATGTATGTTTCTTCCTTTCTGTCTGCCTCACTACTGCCTTACTGTCAATGATGCTCATAATACAATGATCCATACCTGGATGGAGTGTTTCACTGCCTTAATCAAGAAACTTTAGATATAACAAAGTTACAGAAGACTTATGTTGTCATTCTAGCTTTTCCTGTAATAGATCGCTTTATACACAACTCAGCCTCAGGAAGGAACGTAAGCGAAGGAAGAAAAAATCCGTAAGGATGCTCAACTCTGGATCTTAACATAAGTATTATCTTCCACAATAATTAGAGCAAGCAATAATTACAAATGTTTTTCTTAAAAGTTCAGTGTCTAAGAGGGACATAAAGACTACATATAGTCACATTAAGCAACAAATAAGAAATTGGGGAAATTAAACATAAACCTAATACTATTTCAAATTTCTACCAATGATTAGTTTCTCTCTTCTCTTTATTTTTTTTTGAGATATAGTTACCATATATATAGAGTATAGAAACTCGCAGACATGGGGCAGAGCTGCTACTGGCTCTCCCTGTGACCAGCCGCTCACGAGGCACCCGGGAGGGACGGTAGGTTCTAGCCCTGGCCTACCACCCCAGCAGAGCCTCGCAACAAGCCAGACGACCCCCCCCCAGTCCATGAGGGCCTCCATTTTCCACATCCGGACTTCTCTCTCGTCAGACCTCCACCCAGCAGACCAGCTTATCAGCACACGGTTCATCAATAAATGCTGGACTTAGAGATGCCTACAAGAGTATGCTACCTGTACGGCAGAGCCTGGCAAGCTACCCATGTTGTATTTGATATATATGCCAAATACCAGTAACAATTATAGACCTCATTCAGGAATGGATTGAGGCTCTTTATGTTCCTGGAGCATGCAGATGACTTGGGCTCTACTACCATGAGACAGGACATATGGAGATGTTACTGGGGCCCACTAGAGCAAATCGATGATGAACGGGAAGACAGTGATACAGTGATAGTCACCATAAAACATGATAAGGCCAGGCATAGCGATAGCCCAGCGGGTAGAGCATTTGCCTTGCACATGGCTGGCCTCTGCTGGCCTAGGTTCGATCTCCGGCATCCCATATGGTCCCCCAAGCACCACCAGAAGTAGTTCCTGAGTGCAGAGCCAGGAGAAATCCCTGAGCATTGCCAGGTGTGACCCCCCAAAAAAAAAATGATCAGGCCAATTTACTTGCAATTCTTTCATAGTTTTATTTAATTAATACCATTTATTTATATCAATTTTAATTTCTCTAAAACGTCCTTGTCCATTGAAGATCACTTAGAATGCATGTTTTTGTGCTTGTCTATGTTTGCATATATATAAAAAAGAAATACAATATAAAAGATATATTTTAAATATTCACATTTTCAATAATTCAGTCACAACTACCATGATAGCATGTGTGTATGTAGGCTATGCTGGAAAATGTTGACAACTGTATCAGCAGAATGGAAACTTGTTAATTACTCTTTTTAGTCACATTGACTAAACAATGATAGTTTCACCTGTTTCCACCTTAGTTATTCTATACTAAAGCAACTGATAACCATATTTCTGAATGACAGTTTTTTTTTGCTGCATGGATTATTGTTTGTTTATTTGGACTAATATCACTGTGGCAGATTATAATAATGCATTACATAGCAAAATTATGTTACTCTGACTTCAGTATGAAATAGTTACAGTTGCTTTCTCTCACTTGCTGCAGATCACTCATTCAATCTTGTGGCCTCGGGTACAAGTGATGCTGATGCTTGATTTCTTGGGAAAAAAAGTATGCAATTAATCCCCATACACTAACAGGAAGATTAACTTTCCTCTATTTCCCTTTATTTCAACACCCTCCAATTTTCTCTTCTTATTCTTGCATAATGTAGTAGTATACATAGACAAATCTACATCCCATTAATACTATTTGCATATCACAAAATTATTTCCATATCACAAATAATGTAGCAGTTGCTCAAAATAAGGGCTGTAATTTCTTTGTGAGATTCCTATTTTTTCTATACATAACACTATTGACAAAAGAGCTATTAATATTCGTGTAAAATATGTTTGCATCTCAACATCTTGAATTTAATATATAGTAATGTATGTGTTTGCTATGATATATACAATATTGTACAAATGTAAGTTTACTTATAATTCCCATTCTGTCTATACTTATTCAGCTACGAATGGTTATTCTTCCCTGTTTTTAATCTACAGTAGACTTTATTGCATCTTCCTGAATAGTATAACCTAAACAATGCTAAATCTTCTCTGATTCCATAAATACATGTGAGAGTGAGAAGTAAATTGTATCTTAAAAATTTTTGCTAATTAGCTATAACAAGATTTTCTATCACCAAAAAGCTGAATTAATATTGTTCACAGTCACATGGAACATTTTCTAAGATAACATGTGTGGAGCAACAAAATATACCTTAATGAAATAAAATTGACAGAAATTGTGTCAACTAATTTTTTCAGGCCATGATGCGCTAAAAATGGAGTTAATCATACACGGAAATAAGGACACAAACCAAACAACTGGAAACTGAACAACTCACTGCTGAACAACCAATGGGTCATAGAAAAATCAAAGAAGAAATCCAAAGATTCTGGAAACAAATAAAAACGAAGACACAAACTAGTGAAACTTGTGGGATACAGCATAAGCAGTGTTAAGAGGAAAGTTCATTGCTCGGCAGCATTCATCAGGAAAGAAGAAAGGACCCACATAAGTAACCTGACTTCACAGATCAAAATATTAGAAAAAGAACAATAAAAGGAGCCCAACCCAGGAAGAAAGAAGGAAATAATAAAACTTAGAGTAGAAATCAACTAGCTGAAATCCCAAAAAACAATCCAAAAAGATTAATGAAACCAGACTTGGTTCTTTAAAAAAAAATAAACAAGATTGACAAAACACTTGCAAGACTGGTAGGAAAGGCAAAGAGAACCCAAAGAAATAGAATCAGAAATGAAAATGGGGGTATCACAACAGACAACACAGAAATCCAAAACATCATCAGAGATTACTTTGAGAGTCTGTCTACCACAAAACAGAAGAAACAGGAATAAATGGACAGATTTATAAAGTTCTATAGCCTCCCATGGCTGAAACAAGAAGACTTGCAAAACCTGAATAAGCCTATCACTATCAAGGCAATTGAAACAGTAATTAAAAGTCTGTCCAAACACAAAAGCCCAGGTACAGAAGGATTCACTAGTGAATTCTTCCAAACCTTAAGGAGGACCTACTGCCAGTCATTCTCAAGCTCTTCCAGGAAATAGGAGAAACAGAAACACTCTCAAATACCTTCTATGAGGGCACATATCACCCTGACACCCAAAACTGGCAGGGACAACACAAAAAACTAACACAACAGATCAATCTTCCTGATGAACACAGATGTTAAGACCTTCAACAAAATACTAGCAGACAGAATCCAAAGACTCATCAAAAATATTATATAACATGACCTAGTAGGATTCATCCCTAGAATGCAAGGTTGGCTCAACATTCACAAGTCAATAAACATAATACATCACATCAATAAAAATAAATAAAATTATATGATAATATCAATAGATGCAGAGAAATTATTTGACAAATTTCAACTCATGTTCATGATAGAAACTCTCCATAAAACGGGAATTGAACGAAACTTCCTCAATATAGTCAGTCATTTACCAAAAAGTCCACAGCAAGTATCATTCTTAATGGGCAAAACTGAAAGTCTTACCACTAAGATCAGGGACAAGACAAGTTACCCACTGTCACCACTGCTATTCAATATAGTACTGGAAGTATTTGCCATAGCAAACAGAGAAGCAAAGGACATTAAGGGCATCTGGATAGGCAAGGGAAGTAATCAAGCTATCACTATTTGCAGGTGACATATTATACATAAAGAGCATTCAACCCTCTACCAAAAAACTCCTAGAAACAATAGAGAACTAGTAGAGTGTCAGGGTAAACATCAATACCAAAATGCTAATGGCTTTCCTATATGCAAATAACAATAGAGAAGAAAGGGATATTAAGAAAACAATCCCTTTCACAGTTGTGCCACAGAAAATCAAATACCTAGGAATCAGCTTATCTAGGAATGTAAAGGCCCTATACAAAGTAAACTACAAAACGATTCTTCAAGAAACAAAAGAGAACATAAGGAAATGGAAACACATGGAAACACATCCGCTGCTCATGGATTGGGAGAATTAACATTGTCAAGATGATAATACTCCCTAAAGTTTTATACAGATTCAATATCTCCCTGTAAGGATACCCATGATATTTTTCAAAGAAATTGATCAAATACTTCTGAAATTTGTAGGCAAAAAAACCCACAAATAGATAAATTAATCTTGGGGAAAAGAAGTTGGGAGGCATCACCTTTCCCAACTTCAAACTATGCTACACAATGGTAATAATTAAAATAGCATGTTATTTGAGTAAAAACAGACCTGTGGAGCTATGGAATAGAGTTGATTGTCTTGACACACACCATCAAATACATGAGCATTTAATCTTTGATAAAGAACAAAAAGTACGAAATGGAGCAAGGAAAGCCTCTTCAACAAGTGGTGCTGGGAAAACTGGGTAGCTATGTGTAAATAAGTGAATTTTTGACTTCTGCCTAACACCATGCACAAAAAGTTGGATCAAATTGTTTAAAGATCTCAATATCAGCACTCAATCCATAAAGCACAGTGAAGGAAATATAGGAAAATCCCTCCATGACATTGAAGCTAAAGCATCTTCAAAGATGAAACACCACTAACAATGCAATTGGAAGCTAAGAAAAACATATGGGACTACATGAAACTAAAAAGCTTCTTCACTTCAAAAGAAATGGTTAACAAGATACAAAGATAGTCACAGAGTGGAAAGAATAGTCAACCAAGACCCATCTGATAAGGGGTTAATAACAAGTTTATATCAGGAACTGGTAGAACTTTTCCAGAAGTAAACAGCCAACCCCATCAAAAACATGGGGAGAAGAAATGAACAGAAACATAGACCAAGAAGAAATTCAAATAACCAAAATGCAGATGAAAAGTGCTCTTTCTCATTAATCATCAGGGATATGCAAATCAAAACAGCCGTGAGGTATCATTTCACACCACAGAGACTGGCACATATCCAAAAGAGCAAGAACAACAAGTGCGGCGTGATTGTGGGGACAAAGCCACTCTCCTCCATTATTGGTGGGAATGTCGACTGGTACAGCCTTCTTGGAAAACAATATGGATTTTCCTCCAAAAACTAGAAATTGAGCTCCCATTTGACCCAGCAATACCACTCCTGGGAGTATACTGTGGGAAGTAAAAAAACACACAGCAGAAACACCATCTACACTTCTATTTTCATAGTACCACTTTAGAAAATAACTTGAATCTGGAAATAACCAGAGAACCCACGAACAAACACCTGGATAAAGAAACAGTGGTACATGTGACAAAATTTCTGTCTCTTTTATTTTAATGAAGTATGTTTTGGGGCTCAGCATGTGGTCTATCTTGGAGAATGTTCCATGTGCACTAGAGAAAAATGTGTATTCAGCTTTTTTGGCATGAAAGTCCTGTATGTATATATATATATATATATATATGTATATATATATGCACATATATATATATATATATATATACACACTATTTCTCTTTCTTCCTTCAGGACCAATATTTCATTGGAGAGTTTCAGTCTTGTTGATCTATCCATAGTTAATAGAGCAGTGTTGAAATCTCCAACTATTATTGTGTTACTGTTAATGTCTTCTTTGAGGTTTCTTAACAGTTGTTTTATGTATTTTGCTGGCCCCTTGTTGGGTGCATATATGTTTAGTAGTGTAATTTCTTCCTGGTATACATACCCCATAATTAATAAGAAATGGCCTTTGTTGTCCCTTCTAACCTTCTTCAGCCTGAAGTCTATATTATCTGATACTAGTATGGTCACACCACCCTTTTTTGGAGGAGTTGTTTGAGTGGGGAATGGTCTTCCAACCTTTGACTTTGAGTCTGTGTTTGTTCTGATTATTCAGATGTGTTTCTTGTAGGCAGTAGAATGTTGGGTTCAATTTTTTTAATCCATTTTGTCACTCTGTGTCTCTCAATTGGTGCATTTAGACCACTGACATTGAGAGAGATTATTGTCATCAGATTTTGTACCATCTTTCTGTTTGTGCTTGTTGTGCTTTTTGGGTTTGGTCGTATTACAGTAGACCCTTCTGTTCTTCTTTAAAGTTGGTTGTGAGTCCATGAAGTTCCTGAGTCGTTGCTTATCCATGAAGTTGTGTATCTTTCTTTCATATCTGAATGTGAGTCTGGCCGGGTAAAGAATTCTTCGTGAGGTCTGCATTTCATTGAGCCTTTTCACAATATCCCACCATTGTTTTTGTGCTCAGAGTGTTTCATCAGAGAAGTCTACTGTAAATCTTAGGGATGTACTTTTCAGCTCTTCCAGGAAATATAAGAAACAGAAACACTACCAAACAGCTTCTACGAGGCACATATCACCCCTGATTCCCAAAGCATGGTGAGACAACACAAAGAAAAGAAAACTACAGACCAATATCCCTGATGAACACAGACGCTAAGATCTTCAACAAAATACTAGAAAACAGAATCTAAAGACTCATCAAGAAGATTATACATCATGACCAAGTAGGTTTCATCCCGGGAATGCAAAGATGGTTCAACATTCGCAAGTCAATCAACATAATACATCATATCAATAAAACAAAAAAATAAAAAACATATGATTCTATCAATAGATGCAGAGAAAGCATTTGACAAGATCCAGCACCCGTTCATGATTAAACCCTCCAGAAAATGGGAACTGAAGGGACTTTCCTCAAGATAGTTACAGCCATCTACCATAAGCCCACAGCGAGCATCATTCTAAATGGGGAAAAATTGAAAGCCTTCCCCCTGAGATCAGGGACAAGACAAGGTTGCCCACTATCACGTCTTGTATTCAGTATAGTACTGGAAGTACTATCCATAGCAATGAGAGAAGAAAAGGACATCAAGGGCATCCAGATAGGCAAGGAAGAAGTCAAGCTATCATTATTCGCAGGTAATATGATATTATACCTAGAGAACCCTAAACTCTTTACCAAAAAACTCCTAGAAACAATAGACACATATAGTAGAGTGGCAGGATACAAAATCAACACCCAAAAAGTCGGTGACTTTCCTATATACAAATAAAGAAAGAGAAGAAAGGGATATTAGTAAAACTATTCCATTCACAATGTGTGCCACAGAAAATCAAATACCTAGGAGTCAACTTACCCAAGTGTATAAAGGAACTGTACAAAGAATACTACAAGACACTGCTCCAAGAGATAAAAGAGGACACAAGGAAATGGAAACATATTTCCTGCTCATGGACGGGGAGAATCACCATTGTCAAAATGGTAATACTCCCTAGAGCTCTGTACAGATTCAGTGTGGTCCCTCTAAGGATACCATGACATTCTTCAAAGAAATTGACCAAACACTCCTGAAATTTGTATGGTACAATAAACCCCCGAAGGATACCTAAAGCAAACCTCGGGAAAAAGAAGATGGGAGCCATCACCTTTCCCAACTTCAAACTGTACTACAAGTCAGTAGTAATTAAAACAGCATGGTTTGGAATAAAACCAGATCTGTGGACCTATGGAATACAATTGAGTATCCTAACACCCAACCTCAAAAACATGATCATTTAATCTTTGATAAAGGTGCAAAGAGTCCAAAATGGAGTAAGGGGAAAGCCTCTTCAACAAGTGGTGTTGGGAAAACTGGGAAGCGACACGTAAAAAAAAAAATGAATTTGGACCTGTGCCTAACACCATGCACAAAAGTCAGATCAAAATGGATAAAAGATCTTAATATCAGACTTGAATCCATAAAAGTACATTGAAGAAAATATAGGAAAAACCCTCTATGACATTGAAGCTAAAGGCATCTTCAAAGGTGAAACATCACTAACAAAGCAACTAGAAGAAAAGATAAACATATGGGACTACATGAAACTAAAAAGCTTCTGTACCTCAAAAGAAACAGTGACTCAGATACAAAGGCAGCCCACACAATGGGAAAGAATATTCACCCAATACCCATCTGATAAGGGTTTAATATCCAGGATATATCAGGCTCTGGTAGAACTTTACAAGAAGAAAACAAACAACCCCATTAAAAAATGGGGAGAAGAAATGCACAGAAACTTCAAAAAGGAAGAAATTTGAATGGCCAAAAAACATATAAAAATGCTCATCATCACTAATCGCAAAGAGATGCAAATCAAAACAACAATGAGATATCAGTTTACACCACAGAGAATGGCACATATTCAAAAGAGCAAGAACAACAAATGCTGGCGTGGATGTGGGGAAAAGGGGACACTCATACATTGTTGGTGGGAATGCTGGCTGGAGCAGCCTTTCTGGAAAACAATATGGACATTCTTCCAAAGACTAGAAATTGAACTCCCATTTGACCCAGCCATACTACTCCTGGGAATCTACTCTGGGAAGCCAAAAATACGCAGTATAAACACCATCCGTACTTTTATGTTCATAGCAGCATTATTCACAATAGCCAGAATCTGGGGAACAACCAGAGTGCCCTAGAATTGATGACTGGATAAAGAAGCTTTGGTACATCTACACAATGGAATACTATGCAGCTATTAGGAAAAATGAAGTTATAAAATTTGCCTATAAATGGATGGGCATGGAGAAGATTATGTTGAGTGAAATTAGCCAGGAGAGAGACATGTACAGAATGACTGCATTTATTTGCATGGCATATATATATATATATATATATATATATATATATATATGTGCATACTGAGATACCAATATCCAAGGTCAAGTGAAACATGACCTTGTATCAGGAGGTCTTGTCAAGGGTGGAAATTGTTGCAAACATGTGGGAATCAGAGGCTGGGTAGGACAGAGAATGGAACAGTGTGCTGACAATTGTCGAGGGTACTAGTGCCACCCTAGAACTGAGCATTAAATACAGGCAAAAGTATACACATGACAACCCTTTAATGTATGTTCTGTAGTCCATAGTCTGAAGGGAAAGAAGGGAGAGAGAATGAGAAAGAAATGGGGAACCTGCCATGGAGGCGGGCTGGGGGGGGGGAGGGAACCAGGTAGTTAGTGGTGGGAGATGGGCACTGATGGAGGGATGGGTGCTGGAACACTGTATGAACAAAACCCAAGTATGAACTTTTTAATTGTGTATCTTTGTGATTGTGTATCTCGTGGTGGTATAATAAAATGCTTAAAAAAAAGAAATAAATAAAAAAGAAAAAAAGCACATGAAAAAAAAGAAACAGTGGTACATCTACACAATGGAATACTACACAGCTGTTAGGAATAAAAAAGTTATGAAATTTGCCAATAAATGGAAGGATATTGAGAGGTTTATGCCGAAGTGAAATTAGCCAGAGAGAAAAAGAACAGACATAGAATGATTGCATTTATTTGCAGGTATAAAAATAATAGTACTATACCGATATCCAAGGCCAGGCAAAACATGGATCAGGAGGCCTTGTCAGTGGATCAAATCTACTGCAAGTGTGTGGGAGTTTGATTTTAGGTAAGACGGGGTAAAGAACAGTGTACTAATGACTGTTCGAGTTGATAATATCAGCATAGAACTGAGCATTGAACATAGGCAAAGGGATATACATGATATCCCTCTAAATGCATGTATTGCAAGCCACAATGTGTAAGAGAAGGAAAAAAGAGAGAGAGGGAGAGAGAGAGGGAATCAGAGAGAGTGACACACAGAGAGAAGAGGCAAAGTGCCTACCCTTGAGGCAGGTTGGTGGGCGGGAGGTAATCAGAGGACAATGGTGTTGGGAAATGGGCACTGGTGGAGCGATGGGTCCTGGAACACTGTATAACTGAAACCCAAACATGAACATCTTTGTAATTGTATATCTCATGATGGTATAATAAAATTTTTTTAAAAAAATTTTAGCTGAGAGGAAAAAAGCGTCTTTTCAAATTACTTAATTTTTTAAAATTCAGGTTTCATCACTGTCTATCAGGGCTAAAGGTATTTATTTTATGTTGTTACAGAAATTAAGTAAATCACTTTTAAGATATTATGTATATTATGGGTATACAGTAAGAGCTAAATCATACAGGGGTTATTAGTATTTGCAAGACTGTGTCACAAGATCACACTATTTTAGGAAATATTGTGAATATTAAGTGACTACTTTCCCTACATTTACCATATAAACTCAAGCCCTAAAGTAAACATTTATAGTTTATTTCACCAAGTGTTACTGACACATGAAAAAAAAATTTAGATTCCACTGTTCTCTAAACTTTCACCTATTACTGTTTTGTCTTCCTTTTTTAAGAAATAAGTAAAACAACTCCTTCAGAGATTCACAACGTGAGCTTAAAAATTCGAGAATTAGTAAAACATCAAAATCTTCACAGGACAAATGAAAATGAAATAATGATGTGTTTGTAGAATTCATGAAATAAATGAATATAAGAATACTTACAGAAACAAGCACATGATGAATATTCATTAATGATATCATATTTATTATTAATAAGCTAAGTTTATCATCACTTTAAGTTTGTTTTCCAATAGATCATGTTTAAAGGTAATTTAATACATATTAAATGAGCACATATTCATAAATACATATAGAATCCCGTGAATTGGGATCATCAGGTCATCAAATGTCAAATAAAATTTAATTATAAATGGGATTAAACTTTTAAGAACATGGATCAGAACATAGAAGAAAGAGTAAAGGTATGTTTCTTAACGATAAATATAAAGAAATTATCGTGTAAATGTTAGTCAATACTTTAATTAGATCTTTGTAGGTCAAAGAGGCTATACAGGGGCTATACTATATGCCTTGCATGGGTTTAGATTCAAATTTTAATCAGGCACTGCATATGTTTTCCTGGGAATGATTATCAGGTATGCCTGCCTGAGTGCAGAGCAGAATTTTTTGAGCTCAGGAAAGTGGTGATCATAAATTAAAAAAAAAAAGACTGTGTTGTAATGTAGAGAACTAGAAGAAAAAAAAAGCCCTCTTTATAGCCACAGACATGGGGCAGAGCTGCTACCAGCTCTCCCTGTGCCCAGCTGCTCACGAGGCACCCGGGAGGGATGGCGGTTTCTAGCCCTGGCCCGCCACCCCAGCAGAACCTTGCAACAAACCAGACTACCCCCCACTCCATGAGGGCCTCCATTTTCCACATGCAGACTTCCCTCTCATCAGAACTCCACCCAGCAGAAGAGCCTATCACAGCCCGGCTCATGCAGCTGCTTGTGGCAGCGTGGTTCATCAATAACTGCTGGACTTAGAGGTGACTAAAAGAATATGCTACCCGCATGGCAGAGCCTGGCAAGCTACCCGTGTTGTATTTGATATGCCAAATACCAGTAACAATTATAGACCTCATTCCCGTGACCTGATGGAATGGTTTGAGGCTCTTTATGTTCCTGGAGCAAGCAGGTTCCCTTGGGCTCTACTAGCATGAAACAGGACATATGGAGATGTTACTGGTGCACAGTGATTCAATTAAAACAAAAAAGTAGATTAAAAAAAGGATTTATTACAAGTGTGGCTCTATGAGAAGTTATAAGATCCAAGCCACTTGCTTGCTATGGTAACTGTGTTTTCCTGAAAACTTTACTGGTGTCTATCCAATGCACTGATTTAAGCTTTTTCTAAAAGAACTTGAAACTGTTCTCCCCTGTCTTGGGAACAAACTGGTAAAAACTTAGGTCATGAGACAAGAAGAGATGAGACAGTGGCATGGCCTAATTGTCCCAGCAACTTTGGAGTGGGCCTCATCAGACCTCCTGATTACTGCTTGGAAAGCCCCTGCCCTCCCACCAAAATTAGCTCAGTGTCTGCACTAAGAAGGCAATGTAGTAGAAGGAGCTGTTACCTGTTCCCTGTAGTTCAGCTGCAGGCTGGGACAGCCTCACACTGAGCCAAAGCGTACTGTGGGACAATTCCAGGAAGTACCAACAGCTGTCCTATTAGCTTGGGACTGTAAGGAGGCAAGACAGAGTGTTGGGGAACGCCGCGGGGTCCCGGGCAGTGTTAGGGCAGAGGTTGTCTTCTACCTCCGAGGATGCCGGGAGAACAGATGAAAACGCAGTTCTAAAAATGGCTTTTAATAGTACAAAAGCTCTTCCACAGCAATCCAATATAATGAACAAACTCTGGCTCTGGTCTGGCGGTGGTGATCTGTGGAGAGAGGAGGAGCCAGCCAGCGGGCAGATGGACTGGAGGTTGGCGTGTCCTCTTTGATTAGAGGGGAGAGAGTGAGGAAGTAAGGGGGTTTGGAGTGGACATTGGACTTCAGCTTCCATTGAAGGATGGGTTTTATTGCAGGTGGCTGGGAGGGTGTTGTCGGGGAGTGTGTCCTGGTAATCTGTGTAGGTCTCCGACGCCATTTGGCCGCACTTTGGAAAGGAGTGGAGTGGGGCAGGTTGGCGAGCAGGATCCAGGAGTGACCTGGAGTCGGGCTCCAGCTTGTACCCCTGTGGCTTGAGAGTAGGGATACATTTCTCTGCCTCTGGCGCTTTCCTCCCCTTGATTCTGGATTTTGAGATGACTACAAGAGTATGCTACCTGCACGGCAGAGCCTGGCAAGCTACCCGTGTCGTATTTGATATGCCAGATACCAGTAACAGTTATAGACCTCATTCCCATGACCTGATGGAATGGTTTGAGGCTCTTTATGTTCCTGGAGCAAGCAGGTGCCCTTGGGTTCTACTTGCATGAGACAGGACATATGGAGATGTTACTGGTGCCCGCTAGAGCAAATCGACGATAAACGGGAAGACAGTGATACAGTGATACTGGTGCCCGCTTGAGCAAATCGATGATGAACGGGACAACAGTGATACAGTGATAGCCAGAAGAAGCAAGGAGAATATAAGTTCCTCTTGAATATTGTAGCTTTCTTGTAATTATGCTTAATTTTTCATTTATTAATATTAATATTGGTTGTTTGATATTGTGACTCCTAGATCATCAGAGTAACTTGTTTATGAGAACTTAGTGGGGTGGCATGTTGGGAGTTGAGTCAAAAATTCCAGAGATCTTATATATTTCGGAGGGAATGGCAGGTGTAAACTTTAATCCCACTGCACTGAAGTGTTATCATGGACTTTATCTTGTTTGATCACTTAATCACACTGAAGTGTTATCATGGACTATCTTGTTTACAAGAACAAATTTGATCATGCTTCTAATTAGATTTTAGTTTTTAAAAAATAATTCTAAACCTTCAAACCTAGTTTGGTTATGTGTAAGTTTAAACACTGTAAGTCTCATGCTATTTTTTTTTCTTTTTTGGGTTATGCCTGGCGATGCTCAGGGATTACTCCTGGATCTTCACTCAGAAGCTACTCCTGGTGGTGCTCAGGGGACCATATGGGATGCCAGGGATCAAACCGGGTCGTCTGCATGCAAGGTAAACACCCTACCTGCTGGACTATAGCTCTGGCCCCTCATGCTATTTTGGACAGGATAAATTAAACTTCATTATGGGGCTTTCAAGTGCATTTTTTTAGATGTTCTGAACATCTCTGATATCGACACAGATATGCCTGTAGGCACACACTAGCCCAAATGTGGCAATCTAGAAAGTCTCAAAACACCAACAAATATACGCTAGGGGACAAAATCATCCCAAATGTAAAATTAATGTGCCAACATTAAGGAGCAGAAAGGAAAATTAGGATGAAATGAAAAAAAATACATTTGTCACTTGGTCACTTGATCATTTGACATCCAGTTGTTCATCGATTTCCTTGAGCGGGCACCAATAACATTTCAATTTGACCCTATCACGTGTCAGTGTACATTTGTAGGCTACAATATTTGCCATTTTAGCAATATATATATAATTCACTATCACGATCTTCCCGTTGATCATCTATTTGCTAGAGCGGGCACCAGTAATATCTCCATATGTCCTGTCTCATGCCAGTAGAGCCAGGAGCATCGGCTTTCTACAGGAACATAAAGAGCCTCAAACCATTATATTCGGTCATGGGAATTACCTAATGTAATTGTTACTGGAATTTGGCATATCAAATACAACACGAGAAGCTTGCCAGGCTTGCCCAGCGGAGGGAAAATCTTTTAAACACCTCCAAATAAAGCATTTATTGATGAACCGCGCGGCCGCTTGTGGCCGCTGCGAGCCGGGCTGTGATGGGCTGGTCTGCTGGGTGGAGATCTGACGAGAGGGGAAGTCCAAATGTGGAAAATGGCGGCGCCCGTGGGGTGAGGGTGGTAGTCTGGCTTGTTGTGAGGCTCTGCCGAGGTGGTGGGCCAGGGCTAGAACCCGCCATGCCTCCCGACTGCCTCATGAACGGCTGTGCACAGGGAGAGCAAGGAACAGCTCTGCCTCATGTCTGGGAGACTCTGGACCAGCATCTCACTGTCTCACTGTCTCACTGTCTTCCCGTTTATCATCGATTTTCTCGAGCGGGCCCCAGTAACATCTCCATATGTCCTGTCTCATGCTAGTAGAGCCCAAGGCATCTGCTTGCTCCAGGCACATAAAGAGCCTCAATCCATTCCGAATGAGGTCTATAATTGTTACTGGTATTTGGCATATACATCAAATACAACATACAAATAAAATATAATTACCTAATATATTGATATTTGTATTTAAATGGATGTTTTTGTATATTTTATATAATATGTTAATATTTAATTATATTTATCCTATAACATTTGAATTTAAATGATAAATGTAGCTAAAGAGGAGAATGAGATAAGTGCAATTAGAACTATCAATGTAGCAGTGTCGATCTTGTTATATGGGATTTTGCTGTTGTACTAATAAACTTGTTAAAGTGATATATTTAAAAAGAGAATCTCGGGTGTGGAATTTAATGTTCTTATGGCTGAACTAGATTATCTCCAGAGTAAAATAGGATCATAAGGAAAACATACATAGATAAGGTCTTTACTAAGAGTCTAAAGAGATATTGGTGAGGCATATTGTATAGAAACCAGTCTTCAGGATCATTTATTGTACTGTATACAAGAGACATTTTAGCAATAGAATACTGTAACACTCTTTTGTTCTGATTTTCATTTATTTATTTTCTTTTTGTGGAGGGCCCACCTCCAGCCCTGCTCAGGCCTAACTCCTGATTCTGAGCTCAGGGATTACTTTTGACAGGGGATTAGAAAACGATATGAGGCTTCCAGGGATTTAATGTTTGTCAGCCTGTTGCACAGCAAACATCTTTCCCATTGAATTATCATACCGCTCCATTTGTGAAATCAATTATTCTCTCAGTTTAACTAGATATATGTCTGTAAGTTTAACAAATTCATTTGTATATGTCAAGCTACAAGGTATAATTTAGATAGTACACATACACTGTTGAAATAATTTTAAAGATTTCAGTGAAAGATTTCAGTCACAGTAGAGATAACTATGAGGAATAAAATCCTAGGAAAATCTCAGATACATTTGGGAGTACTGAATATGTTACAGTACAGAGTAGTTAATACCTAGTCTTACTTATGCTGAGTTTTCCCAGAACACTCTTAATGGTAATGAATTTATACTAGTTAAAAGAGACTATGTTTTATCTTAGCATTCTGTGAATTTCATAAAGAAGTAGAGATGCATATAATTAAATAAATGGTGTTTATTTTCACACTAGTTATAAAACTTTAATAAAAACTAGGCCTGCATTTACTCAAAGAAATTTCTTTTTGCTTCCTACTTTCCTTTTTCCCTTTTATTCTATCATTTAAAAATAACCTAGATGTTATTTAGTATATCTTAATCACAAAATATTTTATACAAGAAATTTTGATAAAAATCTTATTTTTCAGAAGAGAGAAAATACTAAACTACACTCTATTAGTCTTACCTAAAATGATGGATTTTCAAATAGAATCAAACTCACCTAGTTGATAAAATATTCACTGAATAGTGAAGAAAGTTCATGTCAACCATTTTATTTAATAAAACAAGACATTTATTTGGTGAAGTATTGTTTTAAATAATTACCATACCTTTTAGCTTTAAAATATTTTTGTTTGAGTTTCTGAAGTTTCAAGTACTGTTAATTATGGGTTCTTATGCATCGAATTCCAACATCCACACCCATCCTTAGTGTATCCCTGTCTCTCCCACTAGCCACCGACAACCTGTCTTTGTGACCACACATTCTCATTTGCATGCATCAGTTTTCCCATTACACTACCTCTGACTCTTTGTTGCTACCTTTGTGTATGTTCCAGTCCCTCATATAGAGAGTTCATTCTTTATCTGTTCCTTTCATTCTGACTTTTCTAAGCATGATATGTTCTAGTTTGATTCATATTGATGCAAATTGTAAGAATTTACTCTTAGAAGTACATAGAATTCTATTGTGTGTATATACACCACAAGTTGTTCATCCACTCATCTACAGTTGGACATTTGGGTTGTTACCATATCTTAACTATTGTACTAAGTGAGGTGATGAACATAGCTTTGTATGTGTCCTTTCATAGAAACTGTGTATTGTTGTCTTGCGGATAGATGCCAAGAATTAGTATCATTTGTTTAATGTCAGTTATAGTCTTGATTTTTTTTTTTTTTTTTTTTTTTTTGCTTTTTGGGTCACACCGGCGATGCTCAGGGGTTACTCCTGGCTCTGCACTCAGGAATTACTCCTGGCGGTGCTCGGGGGACCATATGGGATGCCGGGGATCGAACCCAGGCCGGCACAGGCCGGCCGCGTGCAAGGCAAACGCCCTACCCGCTGGGCTATCGCTCCGGCCCTAGTCTTGATTTTTGGAGAGCTCTCCATATTGTTTTCCTTGGAAGTTGAATCAGACAATATCTCCATCAACAGTGGATGAAGATTACTTTCTCACAACCAGGCCAACACTGGTTGTTTCCTGATTATTTTGATATGTGTCTTTTTCACAGGCTTAAGGCAATATCTCGATTTTTAAAAACTTTGTATCTTTTAATTATGAGTGATAATAAGCACGTTTTCATATATTTGCATATATATATGTCTTCTTTAGGAAAGTGTCATATATTTGCTTGGCATCTATATTCTCCTCACCACATTTGTGAATGGAGTTTTGTTGTATTTTGTTAGTGCTTTACAGATCCTGGATATGAAGGCTTTAACAGAAGCATTGTGTGCAAATATTCTAACCTATTTAATAGTGTGCCTTTTATTATGAACTTGAGTTTTTTTTTTTGTTATGTAGGAGTCTTAATTTGATGCAGTCCATTGGTTTATATATACTCTGCTTACAACTATGGTTATTTTATTAAAGAATCTAGGTTAAATTTTTTTTTAATTCAAGGGAAAGTGACAATATTCTCTTTTTTTAAATATCTTTTACTGTTTAACAGCATCTATTCTTCCCATTTCCCAAACTGTAGAGACAATATACACCAAGCATAATATTGAATATATTCTTGCTTACTTTGGCCATTTTATTTATAATTATGAAGGCAAAAATTGTTTTTAAACAATTTCTCTTTGTTTAAAACATTGTATGTTTATTACATCTCTTTGTAATTTGCATAGAATTTCAACTCAACTGAAATATATTTTATTTATGCTTGGTTGTAAAATTTTTCTAGTTCATATTACACATTCCAGATTATTTTTGTAAGACATATACTGCAGTTGTTTCACTTTTAAGTTACTTTAAGTTTTTAAGTTATTTTAAGCACTCACTTATTTTTCTAGTTGGATTTTTTATTTACTGTTAATTCTCTGTTCTCAGATGTTTATATGATAGAGTCTACTGGTGCCCCAAGAGAAAGTGTATTATAAAGTTAGATTGTGAGATGTCTGAGTCTTTTGTCAATGTTGGTTGAAGGAGAACTTATCATATTCCTTACTAGAGTAAACTGATATCACACTGCATATCGGTAATGTTTTTTGCCCCATTAAAGAGATTGGAAACCAGCCAAATAAACACTCAATGGAGTTTTCTATTGATTGTCTTGAGGTTTGCAGACAGTATATATTTCTGTGTCTGAAGCACAATGATTCTATCATGAAGAAGTGTAAATCTTTTGTTGGCTAATAAAAATGAAATTTTTTAAAGTGATGATATTCTTATTTTATTATCTTTGGTAAAGAAAGAAGTCCTTGCAATCTGAGAAAAACATTGATCAAATGACTAAAAATTCTTAATAAAAATATTAAGCAATGAAAGCTGCTACTGGCTCTCACTGTGCCCAGCTGCTCATGAGGTGCCTGGGAGGGGATGGCAGGTTCTAGCCCTGGCCTGCCACCCCAGCAGACGACCCCCCACTCTATGACAACCTGCATTTTCCACATCTGGACTTCCCCCTCTTCAGAACTCCACCCAGCAGACCAGCCTATCACAGTCCAGCTCGTGAGGCTGCTTGCAGCTGCATGGTTCACCAATAAATGCTGGATTTTGAAATGACTACAAGAATATGCTACCCGCACGGCAGAGCCTGGCAAGCTACCCATGTCGTATTTGTTATGCCAGATACCAGTAACAATTATAGACCTCATTCCCATGACCTGATGGAATGGTTTGAGGCTCTTTATGTTCCTGGAGCAAGCAGGTGCCCTTGGGCTCTACTTGCATGAAACAGGTCATATGGAGATGGTACTGGTGCCTGCTCGAGCAAATTGATGATGAATCAGAAGATAGTGATAGTGAAAAATATTTGCTTATAAACACATGACATTGAATTATGTAATTATGTTTTGAATTTCGCACCATAGTTTGGGGATTGACTGCCATTTGTGGAAAGTAGACTTATCTGACAGGATGTTTTCATGTTCTAGTCATTTAAAGCTGCCTCATGCCTCTACTTTTGAAAACATACCTTCTCTACTAACAGAGCTGCCTTAGTAATGCAGAACTTACTCACTATTGAAGATTCACTGCAAGCAATAATACTATGTGAATTTACTTTTAAGGGGTGTATCTGATATATTAATGAGCTATAGAACAGAGAGCGCCCTATCATTACATAAATGGCATGTCATGACGTACAATTTTCTTTCAAAAAATGAAAAGAATGTCATGTAAAAAATGATATAGTTAGATAAAAATTAAGTTTCATAGTTTGTGTTGTGAATGATGTATTATACCATGCAGTTTGAGACCCTGTATTGTCTAATACAGTTGCCCAGTTGCCCCCAAACCTACCCTAGCATACCCAGTATATGGCCAATGACCACTTGGGCAGGCCCTGGACAGCACAGCAGTAGCAGGAAGTCTCTGACTCTTTTTTTTTTTTTTGCTTTTTTTGGGTCACACCTGGCAATGCTCAGGGAGCTACTCCTGGCTCTGCACTCAGGAATTACTCCTGGCGGTGCTCGGGGGGACCATATGGGATGCGGGAATCGAACCCAGGCCGGCACAAGCCGGCCGTGTGCAAGACAAGCGCCCTACCCGCTGGGCTATCGCTCCAGCCCCGACTCTTTTGTATAGGATTCATTCTTAAGTATAATGGTTGTGTATGGGATTGGGAGAAAAAAAAAATATTAAGCAAAAGCTTATTTCCAAAGGACAAACAGAAGACAGAAGTCGTAGGCTAGCAAAATCACTCTTCATAAAATAATTTGAGGATAATGCCATGACATGGGACGTGTCATCTAAGCTTTGAATTTTGTGGCAAGGAGGGAACTGGTCATAGAATTCCAATACCCTCTCTAATATTCAAGTGGGAAAAAAGCATAGCTACACCCAGTTGGAATTTTAAAAGGAAACAAAAAGGGAGCATCTGCTTCGTGCACATTAGGAAATTTAGACACACATTCTTGGGAAGGTTAGAGGCCCACAAATCTTCTTTTCCACTGCCATCAGTCAGAACAGTACAGTTATCTCCGGCTTACCTAGCCATATGGTTTTCCTTGTTCTAATTAGCTAATACTTGTGCATGGGGGAAACACGGAGTGTGAAGAACTGGAGACTCACTCCTGGCACATACCTAAAGCCTCATATGTCTGAATGCTCAAAGCTGTCAGAAGCTCTACAGGGAAATTGAGCTGACCCAGATATAGGATAAAATAGAGAAGGGCACCACATGTTTTTTCTTCACATCACTTCAAAATATATTCTTTATTCCTTATTTCAAGGCTGAGGAAACTTGTCACTTGATTAATCATTATTTGAAAGTTTATTAACTGCAATAAACACAATAATACACACCAGAAAAATGAAAGATCTTTAAAAAGGAAGAACTCCGCTAGACAGTAATTAAAGAAAAATGTTTCTAACATAAGAAGTAGATTTATTGCAATCAAATGCTAATTGGTCTTTCCTTAAAATAAAAAAAATAATCTTCTTATATGAAGAAAATACTAATCTCTAAAATGTTCATTTCTGAGGCTTTTAATGCTTGAATAACAGGTACGATAGCACATCAGCAGGCCTCTAACTACTGCGTTCAGAGTTTTCTCTATTGTGTGAATAAATAAAAAGTATTACACTATTCACATAAGCATGAAGTCTGGAATTCATTGAATTTACTTCTTAGACCCCATTAGAAATTATCTTTACCATTTCTTCCTTTTGAGGTAAGGAAATTAAAGCTGAAATAATTTGTAACTATGAACCCAAATGATAAAAAACACATTGTATCAAATATATTATACTTCAGGCATGTATTTTTCTTCTCTTTTTTAAGGTAACAACTCAATTCTTTCAACCCATATCCATTTCCAAGCACTTTCTCAGTGGTGAATTTCTATGCTAGAAGCTGATTAGAGCGCAAATAAAACATTTTATAGGAAAAAGTATAATTAGATTCATTAGTGACTTTAAAATGTTTTAGTTCTGATTTAAGAAATGAAACATCATGCATAATATTTGTTGATATAGTACTTTTATATTAAAATTATGTACTATATTACATTGCTAGTTCATGCTAGTTATTAAAATAGGTATTTGTTGAATATGCATCAATATGTATATATACTTATCTACGTATCTGTATAGAATGTGTACATATACTCTAAGTATAAAACAGTATGCAGACAGGGCCGGGCGCTAGGGCTGCGCGGACTCTCGGGGACCGTCGGCGGCAGCAGTGGCAGCAGCAGCAGCATCTTGTCTTTCTTCGCTCTTCTCATCCGTCCTCCATCCCCTGCCCCGCGCTCCCGTCCACTCCTGCTCGGGAGGGGCCCTAGTCCCGGGTCCGGGCGCAGCGGCTGCGGCATTTGCGGGGGGCGTTCACGGCCGCACGCAGATTTCATTGATTCGATCAAAGGCATTTTGTTACTGCTGGCTGGAAATAAGTAAAACTTTAAGAACCAGCAAATAGAATAATCAGAAAATACAGCAGTATGACCCCCCACTCCATGAGGGTAGCATATTCTTGTAGTCATCTCAAAATCCAGCATTTATTGATGAACCGTGCGGCCGCAGGCAGGGCTGTGATAGGTTGGTCTGCTGGGTGGAGTTCTGACTAGGAGGAAGTCCGGATGTGGAAATGGAGGTCCTCATGGAGTGGGGGTCGTCTGGCTTGTTGTGAGGCTCTGCTGGGGTTATGGGCCAGGGCTAGAACCAGCCATCCCTCCCGGGCATCTCATGAGTGTAGATGTACCACAGCTTCTTATTCTAGTTAACAATTCTTGGGCACTCTGGTTGTTTCCAGATTCTGGCTATTGTGAATAATGCTACTATAAACAAAAAAGTAGGGATGGTGTTTTCACTATGTGTTTTTGGCTTCCCAGGAGTGGTATGGCTGGATCAAATGGGAGTTCAATTTCTAGTCTTTGGTGGAATGTCCATATAGTTTTACAAAAAGGCTATACCAGTCGACATTCCCACCAACAATGGATGAGAATTCCCTTTCCCCACATCCACATCAGCACTTGTTCTTGCTCTTTGTTCTGTTCTGGCACACTGGATATGTACCAGTCTCTGTGGTATGAGATGATATTTCTTTATTGTTTTTATTTGCATCTCTCTGATGACTAATGATGATGAACATTTTTTTCTTATGTCTTTTGGCCATTCGAACTGCTTCCTTGTCAAAGTTTCTTCTCATTTCTTTTCCCCATTTTTTGATGGGGTTGACTGTTTCCTTCTTGAAAGTTCTACCAGTGTCTGATATATACTGAATATTAACCCCTTATCAGATGAGTATTGGGTGAATATTCTTTCCCATTCTGTAGACTATATTTTATAATACATATTTTATATATAATATATAATATATTTATTATATAAGTTTGTATATGTAGTATATATAGCATGTATAATAGATATATACATCTATTTGTAGTTAAATGGTGTATGCTTGCTAGTCATAATACCAAAAACAACATGAAAATATACTAGGTAGTTGGTTGTTTATACATATTTGTTGTGGAAAAAAAGTGTGATGGTACTGAGTAGTGATTATAGCTTACATTCAACTGTTATCTTTATTGCAAACTTCTCTCAGAAACTAAGTGCTTCTTTTCCATGTCTAGACAGATTTTAAGGGGTGTTAGTATTGATCTAAGGCCACATTTGTGCCATTTATATGAAATATTTTAATGCAAGACATGGATCTTGAAACTCATGTTATTACTTTTTTATATTAAAATAAAATTTATTCTCATTCTATAAGTGATAGCATGCATTAAAATATTTTCTTTGTACAATTTTTATTTTTCCCTCACTATGCTAATTTTGCATTTTCAGATTTCAAAACTATAGCTTAGAACAATAATTTTATACTATCTCAGTAAATAGAGTGGAAAGATTCATAATAATGGACTCATATTTTGTAACTTGTTTTTATCATATTGGAGCAATAATCACACATGCTAGTAAACTAGATTTTAGTTGTAAGTTCTAATGCATATTAAGAAAACAGTACATATACAAAGAACTTGAATATAAGACTTTTTGTTTAAAAATCTTAAGTAAAATTTTTCATAGTAATATTAAGATCTAAAAACTGAATAAAATTAAAGACCAGACACAAGTAGTTTTACATTGAAAGGAAAGTATCAAGGAAATTTTCCAGTGGTATATCTGACTGAGTCACTAATACAAAATACGTTTTTTTTGCTGCATTTGCATTTTGAAATAAACTACTAACTATAACATATATTTTATATATTTTATGTAAGCAATTCATGAAGTGAAACCAAACAAATGCCATAATATATACGATTTTCCTTATCAACATAATTTTATTTTTTTATTTATTTTTATTTATTTATTTTTTTTTGCCTTTTTTGGGTCACATCCGGCAATGCTCACGGGTTACTCCTGGCTCTGCACTCAGGAATTACTCCTGGCAGTGCTCGGGGGACCCTATGGGATGCCGGGATCAAACCCAGGCTGGCAGGGGGCCAGCTGCGTGCAAGGCAAACGCCCTACCCGCTGGGCTATCGCTCCGGCCCCTATCAACGTAATTTCAGCTCCTTCCTTGGATAAAAGAATTTGTAATCAGACTCCGATATTGGTCTCCACAAATTCTGCTTTTTTTAAAGGCAGCCCTATACTGAATTGGAATTACTTTTTCCATTTTTAGCAAATAACAATCAGTAATTGGTTAAGTCCAAAAGAAAGCTTTGAGCACCTTAGTTTTTTGTTTTTATCTTTTTATTTTTATTACTTTTGTTGTTTTTATAATTTGATTTTTTATACAAATAGCTATTAATTTATGGGGAATAGATCTCTTGGAGCAATGGGGGTCATGCATAACTATTCCTAATGCTAGGCTCTAGCTTGATATATACTCTCCGGAGACAGAAATGCACATAAAGGAAAGCTATTTCTTTCTTTCTTTCTTTCTTTTCTTTTTCTTTTTTCTTTTTTGTTGCACCACGCCCGTCAATACTCAGGGGGTTTCTCCAGCCTCTGCACTCAGTAATTACTCCTGGCGGTGCTCGGGGACCATATAGGATGCCAGAGATCGAATCTTGGCCGGCACGGACCGACCATTTGCAAGGCAAACGCCCTACCCACTGGACTATCGCTCCAGCCCCTATTTCTTTTTTTGAGAAGCTGGCTCTGGTGTCTAGACACAACGGCAAGAACCAGAGCCTAATGGCATAGTACCTGAGCCCAAGGGCCAGTACCAAGACTAGAGAGCAACAGCCCAACAGGCCCAAATGGTGGAACTCAGAGAAATTATTAAGGACTTAGAGAAATAGAGGCCAAAAAATGAAACAATGTAATATAGGGGAAATAAAGATAGGGACATCGCTGAGAATTCCAGAGAAAAGAGTCCTGGAAAGAAAAGCCCTGAAGAGAAAGAACCTAAGAAAAAGAGGTCCAGAAAGGAACGGTTCTGGGAGAGGACCTGAAGGGAAAATCCCTGAAGAAAGACATCCAGATGTGAGAGGACCATAAAGAAAAGCCTGCACAGACCTGCCAAAGAGGGAGCAACCTGCAGGGAACCATCAGGAGAGAGCTAGAGGACCTGGAGAGAGGTTCATGCAGTGAGCAGTGAAGTGAAGCAAAAAATAACGATTAAAGTGACCTCAGGTTCAACAATCTGATACCTACAAGAACCACATCTGAATAGTCAGAGCAAACACAGACTCAAATTAAAATGTTGGAAGACAATTCTCCATGCAAACAACTCTTCGAAAAGGGCTGGGATGGCCATACTAGTATCTGAAAACATAGACTTCAGGCTGAAAAAGTTTAGAAGGGACAGTGAAGACCAGTTTGTAATAATTAAGGGATATGTATGTCAGGAAGAAATTACACTCCTATACATATATGCCCCAAATGAGGGGCCAGAGAATACTTAAAACAACTGCTTTTAGACTTTCAAAGAAGATATTAACAGTAACACAATAGTAGTCTGGTATTTTAACAGTGCTTTATCAACTCTTGATAGATCAACAAAACTGAAACTCAAGGAAATACTGGTACTGAAGGAAGAAATGGAAGAAAGAGGGCTGGTGAATATATACAGAGCTTTTCATCGCAGAAAATATGAACACACATTTTTTCTCCAGTGCGCATAAAACATTCTCCAAGATAGACCACATGCTGAGCCACAAGGCATACATCAATAAAATAAAAATGATGGAAATTGTGTCAACTATTTTCTCAGACCATGAAGCACTGAAAATGATGTTAACCACACACAGAAACAGGGAGCCAATTAAAACAAGCCAAATCAAAGAGGAAATCCAAAGATTTCTGGAGACAATTGAAAATGAAGACACAAGCTATCAGACTTTGTGGGAGGCAGCAAAAGCAGTGTTAAGAGGAAAGTTTATAGCTTAGCAAGCATTCATCAGGAAAAGCAAAGGGCCCACATAAATAGTTTTATTGAAACCATTTGGACATTCATCCAAAGAATAGAAATTGAAATCCTATTTACCCAGCCATACCACTCCTGGGAATATAACCTGGGAAGTCAATAACACACAGCAGAAACACCACGTGCACTTTGATTTTCATAGCAGCACTACTCACAATGATAGAATCTGGAAACAACTAGAGTACCCGAGAACTTATGACTGGATAAAGAAACTGTTGTACATCTACACAATGGAATACAACACAGCTTTTAGGAAAAATGAAGTAATTAAATTTTCCTATAAATCGATGGACATAGAGAGGATCATGCTGGGTGAAATTAGCCAGATGATAAAGGACAGATATAGAATCACTATCACTATCTTCCCGTTAATCATCTATTTGCTAGAGTGGGCACCAGTAATATCTCCATATGTCCTGTCTCATGCTAGTAGAACCCAAAGGCATCCGCTTGCTCCAGGAATATAGAGAGCCTCAAACCATTATATTAGGTCACGGGAATGACATAATATAAATGTTACTGGTATTTGGCATATCAAATACTACATGAGCAGCTTGCCAGGCTTGCAGTGCGGGTGGCATACTGTTGTAGTCACCTCTAAATAAAGCATTTATTGATGAACTGCGCAGCTGCTAGCCGCATGTAGAAAATCCGCTAGTCCGGATGTGGAAAATGGCGGGCCCCATGGAGTAGGGGAGGGTGGTCTGGCTTGTTGTGAGGCTGTGCTGGGTGCAGACCAGGGCCACCTGTACTCATAATAATAATTATTAGTACACTGTTACTTTCTCTATTGCCTAACCTCTGATTCCCAAATATTAGTAGTAGGTTCTACCATTGACAAGAACTCCTGATCCATGTTTTTCTGGTCTTGAATATTAGCATCATGCTATTTTTTAATATCCCACAAATAAATGCAGTTATTCTATATATCAGCAGAGATATAGAATCTATATCTATATAGATATAGAATATATCTTAGCAGAGATATAGAATCCATATCTATATAGATATACATATATCTATATAGATATAGAATAACTGCATTTATTTGCGGGATATTAAAAAAATAGCATGATGCTAATATTCATGCTATTTTTAATATCCCACAAATAAATGCAGTTATTCTATATCTCAGCATGATGCTAATATTCAAGACCAGACAAAACATGGATCAGGAGTTCTTGTCAGTGGTAGGACCTACAACTAATATTTGTGAATGAAATCAGAGGTTAGGCAATACAGAGAAAGTAACAGTGCACTAATAATTATTATAAATGATAATACCAGCATAGAACTGAACATGTAAGTAGGCAAAAGGATTAACTATATGTGTTGCAAGCCACATGGTAAAAGATGAAAGAATGAGAGAGAGAGAGAGAGAGAGAGAGAGAGAGAGGTGAAAATTGCCTGCCATAGACACAATCTGGAGAGGGGGCAAATCATGGGACATTGGTGGAGGGAAATGAGCACTGGTGGAGGGATGGGTGCTGGAACACTGTATGGCTGAAATCCATATATGAACACTTTTGGAACTGTATATCTCACAGTGGCATAATAAAAAATTACAAAAAATAAAAGTGACCTTCAGGAACTGTTTGCCTTGCTCTTTCTTCAGTTCATTGGTCAGGGGAATGTTGTACACCCTGGGCACAGGTTGGGGGGTTCTAACAGACTGTGAGTACTGTCGGTGACCCTGCTAGGTCTTGGCATCTGCTGCTCTGGTTACCTCCTGATCCCCAAGTACTGTTAGGGCTATAAATCCACAGGACCTCCCTGAAAGGGCAGCCCAGTTCCTTGATCTATTTTTATTTGAAGCTCTAATAGAAAGTACCTTATATCATGCAACTAGTGGCAAAGTGGATGGAGCTGGAAGACACCAAGTTAAATATAGTGCATCAGATGAAGGATAGACTCAGCATGATACCAGTTTTATGTAGTGCTTAGAATAACTGAATGAGGGAAGTCAACGTTTTAAGTTTATCTCTTTTCCTCTTTTTTCCTTTTAATCACTCTTTTTTCCTTTTAATCACTCTTTTTTAATTTTTAGTCACAATTCCTCTTTTTTCCTTTTAATCACTCTTTTTTAATTTTTGTGCTTTACATTTCTTTATTATCTTTTATTTAAGCACTGTGATTTACAAAGTTCAAAGTTTTTCACAATAGAGTTGTTAGAGAGATTCATTTTTCAACACCAATCCACATCACCAGTGTGCCCCCCCACTACAAGAGACCTTCATTTCCCACCCACCCACCCATCCCCATGCCTGCTCCCTTAGCCAACACTAATTATATTGACCACTATAGCCTATATAAGGGAATGGTATTGATGAACTCATGACATTTTTCCTGAGTTATTATTGCGAGTCTGACCAATTTCTGTTCTTGCATTCACTTTGAGTTTCTAGAATGTAGTGGGTTTCTACTAGACAATCCAGACCCACCATCACTGAACCTATGAACAATACTTACTTCAAATTTTTTCTCAACCTCTGTTTGAGCCTTTCCTAAGCATACCCTGAATAATATATTCTATATTGCTTGTTGAAGCTAATTCTTAGATGAAAGTCAGTGGAGATTTTTAAATCCATTGTGCCATTTGAGACCACTGTATAGGAAATTATCAATATATTCCCAAAGACCAAATATATTCATAAGGGAGGTGGAGAACTGAGAGTTTAGAGACCAACCTTAGAGACCAATCTTATGCCCAATTCCTATCACTTATTAATTATATCATACTGGAACATAGTTGCATCGTTCACTGGCCCTCACTTTCCTTAGAAATACAGGGAATTTAGGTAAATGATCTACAATATTTTTCCATTTTTTGTTAAAATTTTAACATAACTGACAATTTAAAAATATACAAGGAAGAATTAATCACACACACAAAATACATATAAGGAACTTCATGCTCACTGAAGCATTATTTATAAGAGCCAAGATGTGGAAACAACTTAGTTGTTCTTTCAGAGATAAATAATAAAGATGTGTGCATCAATAATAAAATCTTGTTTTATTTTACCCAACGAATAAACCTCAAGTATATTATATTAATTACATAAGTCAAACAAAGTCAAATATATCAGGTACATTATATTACGATGTTAGTTTTAAAAAAATCATTTAAAATGATAGAAAAATGACTGATGGTTGCTAGAAGAAAGGAGTAGAAGTTTGAGGTAAATGGGTGAAATAGGAAAAAAGATCCAGAAGTTATAGAACAACTCAAACATTAGTAGTGGAAGGTAAAATAAAGTTACTAAGGTCAGTGATTCTGAGATTAATGTCTTGATGTTTCAAGGAAAGCAAACATAACTTTCTCATAGTAAGAAGGTTGTAATTTATGTCAACATATGTTCATTTTATCTACTGTAATAATCATTTAATAATATATACTAAACCAATATCAATTCATTTTATCTACTGTAATAATCATTTAATAATATATACTAAACCAATATCAATTCATAATTCATTATGAAACTAATAAGCCAAGTAATTTTTCAGAATATTACCAAAGATGACTATATTAAATAATCTAATTTAGAAAACCCTTGTTAAGGGTATTCAATTTTAACCAAATTTTTACTTAAGTTTTATTGTGATTATAGTTTTCAAATGCTGTCAAATATCTTGCTTATTCTAGGAGACATATATTTTCTTAACAAATGTAATTGTAGTTAAATTAATAACATCTAATGAGAGAGAATGTTAAAGTGCTATATATGCCATATCATTAAACGAAAAACATAGTATGAAATTTTAGTGCTTGAAAATTCATACTTCTATCTGTGGTGAACAGTAGAATTATTTTGGTCACCTAATTAGCATTAGTAGTTAAAGAATTCTACATTATCTAAAGGAAGTACAATTGCTTTTGCACTTAGTCTCTCTGAGTTAGAAATGATCGATTTGCAAAAAATATAATGTACCTGCTTAAATATAATGCAAAATGTGTTCCCAACAAGACCTAACTTTTTTTTAAATGGATGAACTTCACTGAAATAAAATATGATAGTTAGTATGAGAATAGCACTGAAGTTTCCTTTAAAGACTCTTACGCGTTCTTCTCAAGAGAGGTTGAATTTTAAAATAAGCAATATATATCTTTTCTACTCTCAGCATGACCTCATAGACCATTAAATTGCTTTAAAGTTTCAACTTTGTTCAAGAGACTTAGAAGTTTAAAATACTTCAACAGGAGGTCTGGAAATAGAATAACAGTATAATATTTTCAGGGTTGTGCTAACTTTGAAGTAAAACATGAATGGTATTAAAGTGTATAAAAATCTAATATCAAAGACTGTCTATAGATTAAGAAAAATTAGATTAGTTTGAAAGAGTTTGATTTGGTATTAGAACAAATAGTGCATTTCATTTTACTATTTCTGTCACTCCCAAATAGAGAAGAATCCATAGTGCCTGTAACCTACATGTTTATAAGATTTACAATAGTTAGCTACAAGTTTTTATTTTAGTGTTGCAATGTTGCCGTCATTCACTGCACCTACATACAAACATCCTTCCATGGATATTATACTGTTATTCTAGTTCCAGACCTCCTGTTGAAGTATTTTAAACTTCTAAGTCTCTAATATTTCCCCCTTATATTTGCCACACCTTTGACAAAAAATCATTGAGTATTGTTCTATCCCTTGTTTAATTTCTTTATAGTGAGGTTCCTGAGATTGTACGGAATTTGGTTTCATCTTTTTGATTATTTCACTTAGTATGAACTCTTGTGATTTCATCTGAATTGTGTCCAGACAGACTTCAGCCCTTAGTCATAGTGTTGTAGTATCTAATTATGTTCCAGGTCAAATAAACCTGGTAAACACTAGGTTTCTGTATTCATATGGACAAAAGAAATTGTTTGAAGAACTTATGTTGGGGTGTTTGAAGAGGAATCTGGTAATTCAGTCCTAGAGATACTCTATGGGTCTGGCAGGAAGTAAATTATGGCTTGTCATGGGTCAGTACATGGTCCACCATAGCAGGCAGTAGAAAGACTTTGTTAACTGGAAATGTCAGATAGGTCTTTGATGCATTTTCTGTCTGCATTGGTGGACTCCTGGACAAAGATGATAGACTTCACTTTGAAGGCTAGGAGTCAGTACTCTTGATTTAAAAATGACCCCGGTGAACTCAGTTATTAGCTAAGGGCTTATGGAAATGTCTCTAAAAATTTCTCCTCACAGTGTATATCTAGAAGAGTGTGTTTGAGAAATGCTCTCAGCATCTTTTCAAAGACATCACCAGGATAGCAACTATAAGTCATGCCAATCTCTGGCTATAACCCATATTTTTTCCTGCCTTGCCAGAGTTACAAGTTATGATTAGATCATAGGATTGTGTTCTGAAAGTTTGAAATAAACATGCCACTATAGTCCATGGGAAATGTATCACCCTAAAAATGTATGACTACAGTCTCTTGCTCTGTGTTGGAATTTCTTTCATGGTGTGAAAGCATTTCTGTGTTCAGTGTATTTGTATGCTGTCCTTCGGTCCATTGTTCTGAAATACTATATCACAATTCTAGCAAGTGCCTATGTAGATTAACCAGGTCTGTGTAGATTAGTTATGAAAGAAAGAAGAGATGAAACTGGATATCCCCCATTATAATACCTTGACCCAGAGCGAAAGATTTATACGATCTGAAGAGAAACCAGAGCCTCTCCAGAGACTCTCACACATGGGGCAGAGCTGTTCCTTGCTCTCCTGTGCACAGCTGTTCATGAGGCAGTCGGGAGGCATGGCGGGTTCTAGCCCTGGCCCACCACCTTGGCAGAGCCTCACAACAAGCCAGACCACCGCTCCTCACTCCACTGGCGCCGCCATTTTCCACTTCTGGACTTCCCTCTCGTCAGAACTCCACCCAGCAGACCAGCCTATCACAGCCCGGCTCATCAATAAATGCTTTATTTGGAGGTGTTTAAAAGAGTTTGCCTCCCGCTCGACAAGCCTGGCAAGCTTCTTGTGTTGTATATGATATGCCAAATTCCAGTAACAATTATATTTGGTCATTGCCATGACCTAATATAATGGTTTGAGGCTCTTTATGTTCCTGTAGCAAGCCGATGCCCCTGGCTCTACTGGCATGAGACAGGACATATAGAGATATTACTGGTGCCCGCTCTAGCAAATAGATGATCAATGGGAAGATTGTGATCGTGATCGTGACCCAGAGCACTTCTGAATTTTCACAAAGACATAGAAAATTTTGTTTACCTAAGATCATAAATATATCTAACTCTGATATGGTGATAGAAATTACTATAAAGGTAAGAGTTTTCTTAAGATAATGTTCTCATAATCGAGTATTTAGCTTATAGTATATCTAGATAAGTTAATATTGATTGCAAATTTTGATTGCAAAATTCGATTGCAAAGATTGTTACTTGGCACAATCAGTAATTTGGAGATGTCTATGAAGGGGCATTAGTCGTGTTTCTGTTTCACTTGACATTTTAAGCAAGTTCAGGTCTTGTAGAATTTAATAATGTGGAAATAGATATGAGAAACTCAATAGTGAACTGTAGAATTTTATGTTCTTCATATGAAAAAGTACATATATCCAGCTAGAAACCTGGGCATGATTAATTCGCTGAGATTATTCATTTTGCTACCTATTTTTAGAACAAAAGTCCTGGAGTTAAGAACTTCTAGATTCTTAATAAGTGATTACAGCAAAGCTGATTAATAAATGCTGCTGGTCTCCTCTCTTATGTCCACATTTTAGTTTTTTTTTAAATTTTGTGCTTTCAGATATATATTATTACATTATTTCTTGAATTAAGAAAATCTTTCATGTAAGTTTATATGTTTATTTGTTTTTATATTTGTTTTTTGTCCACAACCCGTGGTTCTCAAGCCTTACTCCTGGTTCTGTATTTAGGGATCACCTATGGCAAGACCCAGGTATTGGGGGCTGAATTACAGATGGCCACATTCAAGGAAAGCAACCTACTTTTTCACTATATTTTTAACTTCAATTTTCTGTAATTATGTTCTTAAGTCACTGCACACTAAATTAGCAAATACTGGGTCATTGCCTTCAGGGGAAATATAGAATTAGTTTCCTTGGAGATTATGGCAAGAGCTTTTTCATTAACCAATGATTATATAATCATTTTGATGTATATTTCTATTTAAAGATGCCTTATATAATGAATATTGTTGATTAAATGCTACTGAAATCTCTACCAGGCTTACAGTAGCTCATAGATAAAGGGCTATATCCTACAACTGTATTTTCTTCTAAGGCAGATCACTACCCCCTTGCTGTTAAGAATCTAATACAACACTACACTTGGAGAACAATTTAATTAGAAAAAGAGAAAGAAATTTATCAATAAACACAAAAATACAGTCCCATGTCCCAAACGTGAACTTACCACACCTGATATTCAATTAGGGTCTGAGATTTAAGCATGTGGGGATATAAACATGTTTGACCTCATATTTGTACGTTGGATGACTCAACTTATTAACAGCACTTTATAAGCATATGTAAACAAATGACCTGAAAAGAATTTGGGCGTAGTATGGTTCTGGACTTAAGCTAATGCTTACTAATCTGATTGCTTGATCACTTGATCACTTGAATCCCGTTATACAGCAATTTGCTCGAGAAGGCACCAGTAACATTTCCATTGTAGCCCAATGGCATTGGGTTGATTCAGGAATATGAAGAGCCTCAAACTGTAGCTTCAGGGTCTTGACAAGGAAGTCTGACCATCTTGTAGGTGGGCAGCCACGTGATCTTTTGATATCCCGTGGGATCCAATCGATAATGGCTCTAGTCCAGCAGTCATCTCCAAATTGCATTACATGTCCAGGCCATCTGGTTTTCGATGCCTTGGCAAATGAGACAGCGTCCCTGATTCTGGTATAAGCGATGGAGGTCGAACACTGGATTCCTTCTCTCCACTTGACTGAGGCATGATATTCCAAGCATACCTCTTTCAATTCCTCTCTGGGGAGACCCGAATAGCATTCTCATCCTGCTTTTCGTAGGGCCCAGGTCTCTGAGGCGTATATTAATGAAGGGAGAACAGCGAAGTCCAAGAAATGTGCCCGGAGCGAGAGGTTTTTTGTCCTATTAGCTATTTCTTTGATGCCTTTGAAGGCATTCCATGAAGCTCTCTTATTACTGAGAAGCTCACGTTTTAGGTCGTTCATCATGTTGATTTCTCCACCTAGGTACACATAACTGCTGCATTCAGAGATGTCTGTTCCATTGAGAGTGAACTCAGGAACTAGTTCATTTTTCATAAACATAGTTTTCTTTAGATTCAGCTGTAGCCCTATCTTTGCACATTCTCAGTTGAAGTCAGCCAGCATTTGTGCCACTTGACTAATGTTTGGTGTTATTAGAACGAAGTCATCTGTGAAGCGGAGGTGGTGTAGTTGCTGACCGTCTATCTTCACTCCCATTCCTTCCCATTCTAATTGTCACAAGATGTTCGCAAGGGTGGCACTGAAGAGTTTTGGTGAAATGGTATTATCCTGTCGAACCCTTCTTTTGACATCAATGATGACTTCCTTGTAGAATGGCGAGATCCTGGCGGTGAATCCTTAATACAGCTCACGAAGGATCTTGATGTATTGGGTTTGAACACCCTGTTTGGCTAGGGCTTCGATGACTGCTCAGAGTCCACAGAATCAAAGGCTTTCTGTAAATCAATGAACGTGAGACAGAGCGGCATATTCTACTCCCTACAAACCTCAAGGAGCCTGCTTACCTTGTGGGTAGGTCGATTGTGCTGAATCCTTTCCAGAAGCCAGCTTGCTCGCATGGTTGTCCTTCATCTAGTGTTTTTGCCAATCCTGTTCAGGATGACTCGTGTAAATAGCTTGTAGATGACCGGACAACAGGCAGATGGGGCGATAGTTGCTGATGTCGTGAATGTCTTTCTTCTTGAACAGTAGAACTGTCCTGCTGGTTTTCTATTGGGAGGGTACCTTGCATTCGGACAGGTAGCGTGTGAAGAGCCGAGCTAGTGTATTGATGAGTACCAACGGCAGATTCTTCAGTTGTTCGGGTCTGACTTTGTCTGGGCCTGGTGCTGTTCCCTTCTTTACTGACGAAATAGCATGTCAGATTTCAGAAGGAAGAACGTTGGGAATGACATATCCATCCTATGGAATTTGGTATGTGGGCAGGTGGATGTGGCTATCAAAGAGATCTGAGTAGAAGTCCTGGATAATCTTCTCCATTGCCTTTCTGGAAGATGTGATCGATCCATCAGGGTGTTGGAGGGCAGTCATCTTGGTCTTATAGTTGGTGAAGGACAGGCACGTGGTGCGAATGCTTTTCCGACTTCTGCTGCATCTTCCAGTATTTCTTCTCTTCTATCTTTGAGGTCTTCTTTTATCGCTTCTCTGCACCGCTTTGCAAGCTTGGACATTAGCATTTGGTTTCCTGAGGTGAGCACCTTGCCACGTTGGCAAATAAGCTCGAGGGTTTCTGAAGACAGGCTTCCTTTTGTGTCTTTCTCTCTATCATCATTCTTAGCACAGTCATGGAGGTGCTGAACCATTCCATTGTATTCTTCATCAATGTCCTCAATGATGGTATCTTCCCATGTTGCTGCAATTGTGCCGAAGTGTTCCCAGTTGGTGATTGTTCTGGGAGTTCTCTTCTTAAACTTTGCAGCCTTTTGTCCCCTTTGTGTGAAGTAGAATTTTGCATGAAGGAAACGGTGGTCCAATCCTGTTTGGAGTTTTGGGACAACAGCAACATCAGTCTGACAAAACCGTCGATTGAAGATGATGTGGTCAATTTCATTGGGAACTGTCCACCAGGAGATTCCCATGTCCAATTTTAGCTTCAGCATTCTGGAACTGTGAGATCCCATGAATGGTCTTGGTGGACATGATGTACTCAGATAGTCTCTCACCCTGTTTGTTCCATTCTAGGCCATGAGTCCCGATATGGAGTTCTTCAGCAGATCTTCTCAGTCCTATCTTGGTATTAAAATCACCGAATATGATCTTGTATAAGGTGTGATCTTTTTTTTAGAATTCCTCCAGTTCCATGCAGAATTTCTCAATTTCATCTTCCTTTTATGTGCATGTTGGTGCATTGACAATGAAGATAGAAATTGCTGGCAGTGGGCCACATCTCTTCAAGTGTAATCGTCCAATCCAGTTTGTTAGTCATTCAAATGTATTACCGCCAATGCATCTTTCGTCACATGTTCCAAGGAACAATTTTTCTCTGGTGTCAAATACTGCATGATGCGACTGACACCTCCTCAGTTCAGTCAAACCAATGATGTCCCTACTTGATCTTTTGTGCTTGCACCATCAGATCCCCGATATATGCTTCCGATGCCAGTGTACATGCATTGAAGTACAGACAGTCATTTTAGTCCTTCTTCGTTTTGGCAGCAGTGAAATTTTATCAGGCACTGCTTATTTGCCTTTCTTACTGCTGCTGTATTAAGGATTATTTCGGGTCATGAAAATAAACATTTTTGTTACTGGTTTTGGCATATCAAACACACATCGAACAGCTTGCCAGGCTCTGCCGTGTGGGCGTCTATACTCTCATTACCTTGTGGGGCTCTCTCAGAGGGGTGGGTAGAATATTCACGGTAATTTGGAAGATTCATCTGATTGCTGCAGATCTTAAATTAAATAGGACCTGGTTCATTCCTTCAAAGATTTTTAATCTCAGTACATGAAACATCTCACAATCACAAAATCTGTATGGACGTAGTTCATTCCATCTTTACATGTTTTAAGATTATATACTAAATCTATTTATTGTTGGAAATATACAAAGGACAAGAAAAAAAATAGGAGTTTCGCAGTCCCCATAGGGCTTCTGGTGAGATATATGGACAGGAAAAAATACTATAATTGTTATCTTCTGAACTGAGAATAGGATATGAATGGATCACTTTGAAAATTCAACCAGTACAGAGTTACTAGTTAATAATTCTATGATGGAAATGACCTTAAATGTGAAACTTTAACAAATAGTAGTTTCAAAAAATAGCAAATAGAAATTGACTGAGACTAGTAAAATAAAGAATCTGAATCCTTGAAGTTTAGGGAGAAAAATTAAAATTAGTCTAGTATAGTAGGCAGCAGTGGAAAGCAAGAAAAAGTTATATGATTATTGAGTAGAAATGATAAAAAGCAATGACATAAATTTATCTAGAATGCAATCAGCAGCAAGATCAAGAAAAACATTTAAATCAGTTAATTTAAGAAGCTGTCATCCATCTGAGATCAATAAGAAATGTGATCAGTGAGAAAATAAATAAAAAGTGTATTATTGAAATTGAAAAATTAATTTGGATCTGGCTTAAGACATTGGATATATGTACAGTAGAATGTGGAATAGCATCATGAAAAGCAAAATGATATCTAATAGACTTTTCAGAAAGCCTAATAAGAACTACTCTGGTATGACCTAAACTTGGGTAGAAACAGTGAAGAACAAGACTACTGTTCAATTTAAAAAAAATAAAATGATAAAAAATCAATGGTTACCTGAGCATCACCAGGAGTGTTCTGAGCACAGATTCAGAAGGAAGAGTTCAGTGAGAATCACCAGATGTAACTCAACACAAAACTAAAAACAAACATTTGGAAGTGTAGTCCAATTGAATTAGTTATTTTTCTGGTATGGGTAGCAGTTTATAGGAAATGCTCCACTTTAATCCTCCATACTCAATTTTGTTGCCTCAGTATTTGAAGAAGGAAGTATTCATAAATAAAATACTGTTTCTTTCCAGATAAAGGGTAAACTTGTTCAACATTTTATCACTAGAACACTAGATCACTAGACATCCCGTTGTTCATCGATTTCCTCGAGCAGGTTCCAGTAACATTTCCGTATGTTTTGAACAATCACTGAATGTATAGGTATCAATCTGGATGGAGTGAAGTGACTTGGAATCTGGATGGTCATGAACGCCACTGACTGTGGCTCTGGCTAACTCTTCCATTTTGAGCTTACAAATAAGGTTAGTCTAAGACAATTCAGGGTCACCAAAAGTGCTTGATTAAGGACATAAGATAAAAAATTTTGATTTCTGTCTTGTCTGACTCAACAAGTAGCTTACAAAGTTATAATAAGGAAAGACTATCTGATAAATTTATTAAATTTAAAACATCCATGAATATATAAAAATAGAAGCCTAATAGAAATGTGGATAGATAGATTTTTAGATAGGGTGATAGATATATCTTCACATTGTAATTAAAGAAATAAAAATATGAGAATCATACTTGGGATTAGAAGTGGAACATAGGCAAGAACATGTAATTAGATGTCACTATTTTAGATAGTTTTTGCTATTGCAAAACAAGGAAGCAGAGATTGTATTTTACAGCAAAAGATGAGGGAATACACTTTTGCTGTTTTTATTTCTCAACATTAAAAACAGAAAGCTTATGTGAAAGAGGCAAGTAGGACTTCAGGGAAGGATAAGTGAACAACGCAATAAGTGGTCTAAGCTCACAGAGAGACCTTGTACTGAAGACCATGTCCTAATGTAACAATGACTTTGATATTGTGCGTGCTATATCAAAGTCTCTTTAATTTCCTTTTAAATTTATTTTAGGCTCAGTGATTTATAATATTGCTAACGATAGAGATTCATGGGTTAAATGTTCCAGCACTACATCCCCACCAGAATGTCTGTTTGTCTGTTTGCTCCATCATTGGCCAGTGCTCCTCCACTCATTTTCTTATTTTCAAATATTCCCAGTCACACAAATGGGACCAAGAGTCCCAGAGTCTGTAGAACTGCTAACTGGGACATTTGCCTCCCTCCCTCTGTGCTGCCCAGAACTTCCACACTCAAACTTAGGTGTGTGATCCCCACCTAGCGGACATCCCCAGACCCTAGCCCAAAGCCCACAAAGGGGACCAAGAGGCCTGACGTGCACAGAACTACCACTGGGACTCTTACCTCCCTTCCTCTGTGCTGCCCTGCAACCATCCTTCCATCCCCAACTCAGATCTCACATACCAAAATTCAAAACTGTGCTGACGCTTTGGCATCAGCAAGAATTACTTGGTGTATATTGTTACAAGGTTCCAGTGAACATAGAACCCAAAATTTCTTTTCTTCCACAAAACTCTGGAACAGCCTAGGAACCCCCCCCACACCAACTGTACTGTCTACCACACAAGATCATGTAGTTTGCAACCTGCAAAAGGTTATATGGTAAAGCAATGGAGAACTCCACCAAGCTCAGCTAGTGAAGCTGCTAGCCCAGTTGAGACAAGCAATAACAATGAGCTATATAACCTCTCTGATAAGGAATTTTGGAAAGAAACGTTAAGGATTCACAACAAAATCAAAAAAGAAATGAAATACAGGGTCAACAAAAAAGAAGAGGATACGAGAGCCGAAATGAGGAAAATGCAAACGAAAATGCAAGCAAATATGACAGATATTAAAAATGTGTTAAGTGAAATGAAAAACTCACTGGTGGTTACTGCAGTAGAGTAACAAATGCTGAAGAAAGAATTAGTGAGCTTGAAGATGATGTACAGAGTATCTCTAAACAACAGCAGGAATTGAAACAAGACTCAGAATAAATGGACAGACAAAAAGAGATAATTGGGATGAAGTTAAAAGGAATAACATAAGGATCATTGGTGTATCAGAGGGGCAGGAAGATAATGCTAATGAAGAAGCCACTGTCAAAACCATCATTGCTGAAAAGTTCCCAGAAATAAAGAATGTTTACTACCAGATTGAGGAGGCCTGAAAGGTACCACTGTATCACTGTCTTCCCATTGTTCATCGTTTTGCTCAAGTGGGCACTAGTACTATCTCTATGAGTCCTGTCACAAGCAAGTGTAACCCAAGGGCATCTGCTTGCTCCAGGGACAGGAGGAGCCCAAAACCATTCTTCAGGTCATGGAACTTAGGTTCATAATTGTTACTAGTTTTTGACACAACAAGTAAATAAGACACGGGTAGCTTGCCAGGCTTTGCCTTGTAGGTGGTATAGTCTCAGTAGAAGTCTCTCATCTCGAGCATTTACTGGTGAAACTTAAAGGGGGAGATCAGGTTTTCTCTTGGATGGAGCTCTGAGGAACTATGGAGTCTGGATGTTGAGAATGACTGACTGCATGATGTGTGGTTTGCTCTGGTTTCTTGCTAGTCTTATTGGTATCAGTTAGAACCTGTCTAGAACTGTATACAATGTATAAATGTGAAAGATCTTGGGAAGGAGCATTCTCTAAGAATATCGTGTGGCCGCAAAGTGGCCGTGGGCCAAGGGAGCTGTTGGTCCGATGTGGGTGGGTCTCTCTCTCTTCTGGGGCAACTGGCATGGAGGTGGAGGAAAGGACAGGGCCCAAAACTCCACTCCGAGTCCGCCCAGTAGCAAGTTCAAAGTAATATCCAAGAGTCAGCCCTTAGAACAACCAGGTGTGGCTCAAAAAAATAGGTATGGCCTTCAATCAGCACACACACACACACACACACACACACACATATATATATATATATATATATATATACATACATACATATATATGTATATATACATATATATGTATATATATTTTAAAAATATATTTCTAGACATTTACTGTTTTATGAGTGACTCACAAAAATAAGTACATTCACAAAAAAAAATGAATACATTCAAAGTATACACCATTCTGACTGGATGATTTATAGAATCCAACCTAAATGTAATTTAGGGAAAGTATCATAAAAATCTTAAACACTAAAATAGTCTGTATGATGCAATTTAATTTAAAGATTTTTGCCTACAAAATTAACACCTGAGCCTTACATGAGGAATCAAATTCAGAATAAGTATGTTATTATAGTATTTATGTGTGGTTTATATTTCCAACATTCTCCTACTATACCAGATATGTTCATTTCTTTGAGCTTTAAAGCATATATGTCTTTGAGCTTTAAAGCATATAAGGATATAAAGCCTATATTTAAAGCATAAAACTTTAAAGCATATACATTTGAAATATGCTGTAGCATTCTGTTATTCATTAGCTCTATATTTAGCACTGGTAATTATTTTACTTGATGAGTCATTACTCATCTCTCTTTTTTATTGTATATGAATTAGAATACTTCATAAACAAAGTGGCCTTGTCTATCTTGTTCACCACCATGTTATCAAAGTCCACACTTTTACTTAGCTTACAGTTAATAAAAGCTTGTTTGCATAAATTCAACCATTATTACTCACTTTAAATATTTCTTTACAGAACCTATTTATATATAAAATACTCTATGGCTTAATAAAGTTTCTATTAAATGTGAAACTACTAAAAGCAAATCACTCAATACATATAGCACATATTGTGTACTTTTACAATAAATACTAAAGTGAATTGCAAATTCTTTCAGATACTTTGTTAAATGTTTACTAAAAACTTTCTCCCTTTATATATAAATTTATAGGCAAAAGTCATCCATTATTATTCACTTTTACTATTTCTTATATATATGCACAAACATATACATATAATACTTTTAATTTACATGGCTAAACTTTATTTCTTTAGAAAATCAGTAAAGAAAATGCAGAGCACTGATTGATCAATAAAAATTTCACATTTGGAAATTGCAACAAGGTTCTATGTTTAAAAGAGATTTAAGCTATACCACGCCTCAGAGATTTAACTGCCTTCTCATCTGGTATATTTTATATCCACATTTTATTGCCTATGCAACTTGTAGCAAGACCTTAGAGAAACAATCGTGGGCCTGAATATACTATGTTTTTCTTCTACATAGATAACATTTAACAATAATAACCTTTCTATAATAATTTTAATGAAGAAATAGAAGGTTGTATTTTTTACTCTTTATGCATTATCTGGAAAGATTTTGTAGTAGATAAAATTCATTAGCAAAAATTCTTCCATCCATCAAAAGTAATTATAAAGATTTTTCTACCTCCAATCATTTTCACTTGATTTAATTAACGGTAATGCAAATGAAATTGTTACCTCAGTGTAAGGATGATCATCCTCATAACTAAAATTAACATGATTAAAATGTTATTTTATATGATTTTTCTATCCTCATTTTTAATCAAGAAAACATCTTTTTCCTATTATATTTTAAGTATTTGTATCATGATGCTGGCAAAAATGAAGAGATTTATATAATTATCTTCATGGGATGATTGTGAGGGTGGTCAGGGGAGAGCGCTGGGACTGTGGATGGGGAAGAAGATGGATGGAGGGTGTGGTGCAGGAATGTTTTACCCTATCACTAAAACTACAATATCAGAGGGCATTTTATATATCATCGTGCATTTTGTTGTTGTTGTTGACACCTGATGATGCTCAGGTGTTACTCCTTTGTCTGTACTCAGAAATTCCTCTTGACAGTGCATAGGGGACCATATTCTCAGAGAATGAACCTTGGTTGACTGAGTTGAAGAAAAGCACTTACTGCCAATATATTTCTTTTAAAAATCAGATAGAATTGTTTATGATGAGAAAATGAACATTGACTTCTAAATGATATTATAAAATATATATACATACATATAAATATATATTTTATATATACATATGTATAAAATATATACATACACACACATATATATATATTCATATGTATATATATCACTTCTTCACTTCACTTCTCTTCCGTTGCTCACCAATTTGCTTGAGCGGTCACCAGTAACATCTCCATATGTCCTGTCACATGTTAGTGTTGCCAAAGGCGACTGCTCTCTCCAGAAACATGAAGAACCTCAATCCACTCCTTTAGGTCATGGGAATGAGGTCTATAGGTTCTTGGCATATCAAATACGACATGGGTAGCTTGCCAGGCTCTGCCGTGCAGTTGGGATACTCTTGTAGTAGCCTCTCACCTCGTGCATGTATTGATGAACCATGTGGCCACTTTCATCATGGGGAAAGATCAACTCTTCTGTTGGGTGGAGTTCTGATGAGCATATATGCTTATATATAAATATTATTGTGGGTACGCTAAAAATATGCAAAAGTTCAAGGTAGTCGTATATGTGCTATATATATGCTATATATATGCTACATATAGCTCCCCATTATACAGCTATATACAGCATGCCACATGTATGCCATATATATGACAGCATATATGTGACATATATGCTATGTATATATATATATATATGCTATATATAAGTTATAAGAATAGCCTTTAATAAATCTATAAAATTGAGTTGATTCAGTTTTCTGAATCAATTGAATAAAGAAAAAGAGCTCCCAAGTACAATAATATAATTTTTGAATGTCTACATTGATTTATTGTTTAAAAAATTTATTTAAGCCCTAGGAGATGGCGTAGTGGATAAGGCTCTTACCTTGCATACAACCACACAGGGTACAATCCCTGGTAATCACAGAGATCACAGAAAGTGATAACTGATTGCAGAATCAAGAGTTATGCCTGAGTACAGCTAGGTGTGGCCCCCAAACAAGGCGATATCTATTCATTTAATGAAAGGTATTTTCGAAGATTCTGAATGGCTGTGGAAAATTGTGAGTCAAAGATAGAAAACTGAAAAAAGAGAAAAGTCTTGAATATTAGTGTACATAGTCTATTAATCATGGCTAATGTCTAGTACTGATTGTTGACATAATGTTTTTGGACTCCCAAATATTACTCAGGAGATTCAGAACTCCAGTAATGATTCACTGGCTTAGCAGGCCGGTAGCTCAGCAAGGGTCCAGAAATGCAATTCTATTCCCTGTCTTTGATACCAGTAGCCCTAGAACAATGCAGCAATGCTGGGGGCCTCCAGAGCCCCACTTTGATGGTGCTCAAGGGCCTAAAAGTCTGCATCCTGCAATGTCCCAGGATCCACATGTCACCAGGTATTGAACTGCCATTACTTGCATGCCCACACAGGCCCTACGCTGTTCAATTAGCATAGTTTAAATACATTACTGAAATAAAGAAAATGGATTTCTTAAGTTTTAAGTTAGTTAGCTTTCTAAGTATTTTATTCTATTTCTTTTTTTTAATTTTTTATTATACCACCGTGAAACATACAATTACAAAGGTGTTCATAATTGGTTCTTGGTAATACAGTATACCAGCACCCATCCCTCCACCAGTGCCCCATTTCCACCACCAATGTACCCCACCCCTCCCGCCCACCCCCCCATGCTGCCTTAATAGCAGACAGCCCCGTTTCCACTCTTTCTCTCTCTGTCTCTCTGTCTCTGCATCTCCCTCCCTCTTATTTTACACATTGTGGCTAGCCCTGCAGATATTTAGAGTTTATCACTTAAGTCTCTTTGTGTATATTCAATGGTGAGTTTTAATCTGCCATTACCATTTCCCACATTTAGTAAAACACTGGTATCTATTTATGTCATATTAATGAATGCAGTCATTCTATATCTGTCCTTTTCCTTCTGACTAATTTCACTCAGCATGATAGTCTCCATGTCCATCCATTTGCAGGTAAATTTCATAATTTCATCTTTTCTGACAGCCGCATAGTATTCCATAGGGTGGATGAACCACAGTTTCTTTAGCCAGTCCTCTGTTCTCGGGCATTTAGGTTGCTTCCAGATTCTAGCTATAGTGAATAGCGCAGAGATGAATAAAGAAGTACAGATAGTGTTTCTGCTATGCGTTTTCCGGTCTCTCGGGTATATTCCCAGGAGTGCTATTGCTGGATCAAATGGGAGCTCAATATCTAGTTTTCGGAGGAATGCCCATATTGTTTTCCAAAAGGGCTGGACCAGTCGGCACTCCCACCAACAGTGGATCAGAGTCCCTTTTCTCTCCACATCTATGCCAGCACCGGTTGTTCTTGCTGTTTTGGATGTGTGCCAGTCTCTGTGGTGTGAGATGGTACCTCATTGTTGTTTTGATTTGCATCTCCCTGATGATTAAAGATGAAAAGCACTTTTTCATACGCCTTTTGGCCATTTGAATTTCTTCTTTTTTGGAAGCTTCTGTTCATTTCTTCTTCCCATTTTTTGATGGGGTTGGCTGTTTTTTCTTGTGAAGGGCTACCAGTGCCTGATATATCCTGGATATTAACCCCTTGTCAGATGGGTATTGGGTGAAAATCCTTTCCCACTCTGTGGATTGTCTTTGTATCTTGGTCACCGTTTCTTTTGAGGTGCAGAAGCTTTTTAGTTTTATATAATCCCATTTGTTTATCTTTGCTTCCATTTGCTTGGTCAATGGTGTGTTATCTTTAAAGATACTTTTTGTTTCGATGTCGTAGAGTGTTTCTCCTATGTTTTCTTCGATGTACCTTATAGTTTCATGTCTGATGTTGAGATCTATAATCCATTTTGATCTGACTTTTTGTGCATGACATTAGAAGGAGGTCTAAGTTCAGTTTTTTACATGTAGCTGCCCAGTTTTCCCAGCACCATTTGTTGTTGAGGCTTTCTTTGCTCCACTTAATATTTTTTGCTCCTTTATAGAAGATTAAGTGGTTGTATATTTGAGAATGTGTTTCAGGATACTCAGTTCTATTCCATAGGTCTACAGGTCTGTCTCTATATCAATACTACACTGTCCTAATTACAACTGCTCTGTAGTAGAGCTTGAGGTTTGGGAAAGTGATACCTCCCATCTTCTTATATTTTAGTGTTTGTGCCACACCGAGCAGTACTCTGGAATTACTCCATGCTCTGCCATATGGATTGTATGGCTGAAATGAGTCAGCCACATGCAAAGCAAACAACTGTTGCTCTAATCTGAATATTTTGATAGCACTATAGCTAGCAGGAGTAGAATAAGGACTGACACAAAAAGGCATATCCGTTTATACATGATATTAAAAATATTCTGGAAGACATTTCTTATGGTAAATTGAGAGCTAAAATCTAATCTTCATTGATAATAGATATTGATTTTAGACAGAGATTATTCAAGTGACACTTTCCAATATTGTCCTTATAATCAATTCTTTGATAAACATAGAGGCAATACTTATCAAACTTACTGATATGAAGATATTTGGATGTAAAAAAAATCACCTTATATTTTAAATAAATAAAAAATTAAAGAAATCCAGACATTGATTTTCACAATTATATAAAATAAAGTCTGGATAATATTTACTAGCTTGATTCATTAAAACAGTGTTAGCTGAAATATATCTTATAATGCAGTACAAATAATCTTACAATCTAAGTAAAATCTAAATATAGTATTGTGTTCCGGAAATTTAAAGGACGCTTAAGAAAATTGGATTGAGACTTAGTATAGGGGAGAATCATGTGGCAAACCCAGCACTGTATATGACCCCATAGACATTGCCAGGGTGACTCATGGGCATAAATTCAGGAGTTATCCCTGCTCACCCCAAGTGTGACCCAAAGACAATTAAAAGTTTTAATAACGTTGTCATTACTGGCTCAGCTATGCTGCTTGTTTACTAAAAAAAATCTAAATGCCTTGTCCAGTTTATTTTTGTCCAGGTTCTATTTTCCAAGATCCTCAACACTTAAGATGAATCTAAGTAACAGCAGATTCATGTTTCCTATGTATTTAATGCAGAAATATAGAATGTTATGCTTAAACACTCAATCATGCCTTTATCTATAAGAGAGCTATTCTATTATAGCTTCCGTAAACATTGTTTATTATACCACATGTAATGCAATTTAGAGACGACTGCTGGACCCATGGGATGTCAAAAGATCATGTGGCCACCCATCTACAATATGGTCAGACTTCTTCGACAAGACCCTGAATGAACGGTTTGAGGCTCTTTGTATTCCTGAAGCAAGTAGATGCCATTGGGCTACACTGACACATGATAGGGTCAAATGGAAATGTTACTGGCACCAGCTCGAGCAAATCAATGAATAATGGGATGTCAAGTGATCAAGTGAGCAAGTGAGATATACAGCTACAAAAGTGTTTATATTTAGATTTCAATCATACAGTGTTCCAGCACCCATCCCTCCACAAGTGCCCATTTCCATTCACCAATGTCCCATGATTTGTCCTCCTCCCCCAGCCTTCGTGTATAGCTGGCAATTTTCACTTCTCTCTGTCTGTCTGTCTGTCTGTCTGTCTGTCTGTCTCTCACTCTCTTTCCCTTTTTTTTTTACATTGTGGCTTGGAATACATACAGTTAGAGGTTATTTTGTATATCATTTTGCCTACTTCCAATACTCAGTTCTATGCTCGTATTATCATTTACAATAATTATTAGTACACGAGACAGGATATATGGAGATGTTACTGGTGCCTGCTGGAGCAAATCGATGATGAATGGGAAGACAAGTGATACAAATGATTAGTACACTATTCCTTTCTCTGTATTGCCTAACCTCTTACTCCCAAACATTTGCAGTAGGTTCTACACACTGACAAGACCTCAAGATCCGTGTTTTGTCTGAGCTTGGGTATTGGTATCATGCTATTTTTTTATAACCCACAAATAAATGTAATCTTTCTATATCTGTTGGGTGACTTGCCCTACTGAGCCTTAGCTTCCAGCTACACTTAGTTTATGTGGAGAGCTGGTCCCTGCTTTGGGGAATCTCCAGAACAGACACAATGAGAATTCGAGCAAAATTGGAGTGATTTCATAATTTTATATGGCATAAATATTTTTATCATAAATCTCGCTTGTCTCATGTCAATATTTGGTTCCCACGGTTCCCTGCATGGGGCATACATGTAGATATCCCAAGAGTAATTGGCCAGGTTGGATCAACCATAATGTAATCAATTTTCCTAGTTCAGAGACATACCAGTGCAACTCGGGCAAACATGTCTCTGATTCTAAAGGAAATGCCAAAGTGAATTATTCTCATGGATTTTGGACCTTAGTGAGATTCAGAGTCCGGGATTTACCAGCTATATATTAATAGTAAAAAGTATTAATGCCATTTCCTACAAATTACATTCTAAACTGATTTCTGGTTCAGAGATACAGCACCTCCTCACTCTGCTAGGGGAAATTTTGCCTCTGAAAATCAGCTCTGGTTTTTGTGAAGCTTGAGCCAATGGCAACCTAAAGATCTACATTTCAAAAGGGTCATTTACGTGGCTTCATCTCTAGATAGCTCAACACATGATGGGCTGGGCTGGAAGATTTTGGAAGGCTTCGGTCTATAAAAGAAGCTAGGAAAAAAAGAAGAAGGGGCCTTTTTTGCCATTTTGACTTCCCTTGACGTTTGCCTCTCTCTGATCTCTGTTGGGCTTCAACACATGGTGGCAGCCATCTTGGCATACACATGGCAAGGGCCCAGGTGGGAACCCAGAGTCTGGGATTTTTCCTATTCTTGGATTGTATGTCAGAATCTATGATAGTAAAGTCTTTTAAAACAGCACCTGATTCCTGAGTTTTCATCCATTACCTGCCGGCTTTGAAGTTAGAAGGGAACTTGTTTCCCAGTGATGTTGGGGACCCCAGCAGTCCCGGATATATAACTGTGCTTTTTCCTCTAGCTAATTTCACTCAGCATACTCCTATCTATATCCTTCCATTTATAGGGAAATTTCATAACTTTGTTTTTCCTAACAGCTGCATAGTATTCCATTGTGTAGACAAACAACAGTCTCTTTACCCAATAATCTGTTCTTGGGAACTCTTTTTTTTTTTCCAGATTCTGGCTATAGTGAATAGTGCTGCTATGAAAATAAATGCACAGATGGTGTTTCTGCTGTGTTTTTCGCCTTCCAGGGTTGAGTATACTGACACCCTTCCTCAAACCCATGATCATTTAATCTTTGATAAAGGTACAAAGAGACCGAAATGGAGCAAGGGAAAGCATCTTCAACAAGTGGTGTTGGGAAAACTGGGCAGCGAAGTGCAAAAAATGAATTTGGACCTCTGTCTAACACCATTCACAAAAATCAGATCAAAACAGATTAAAGATCTCAACATCAGACCTGAATCCACAAAGTACTTCGAAGAAAATATAGGAAAAATTCTCCATGACATTGAAGCTAAAGGTATATCCAAAGATGAAACACCAATAAAGAAGCAACTAGAAGCAAAGATAATATATGGGACTACATGAAACTAAAAAATCTTCTTCACCTCAAAATAAACAGTGACCAAGATACAAAGAGATTCCACAGAATGGGAAAGAATATTCACCCAATACCCATCTGATAAGGGGTTAATATCCAGGATATATCAAGCACTGGTAGAACTTTTCAAGAAGAAAATAGCCAATCCCATCAGAAACTGGAGAGAAGAAATGAACAGAAATTTTGACAAGGAAGAATTTTATATGGTGAAAGACATATGAAGAAATGCTCATCATTAATCATCAGAGACATGCAAATCAAAATAGCAATGAGGTACCACATACCATAGAGAATGGCACATATCCAAGAGAGCAAGAACAAGTGCTGGCATGGATGCAGGGAAAAGGGGAACCTCATCCATTATTGGTGGGAATGTGGAGTGCTACAGCCTTTTCGGAAAACCATATAGACATTCCTCCAAAGACTAGAGATTGAGCTCACAATTCTAGTATAACTTAATTCCAGTATTCAAGTAAATAAAGCAATAGAAAATCAAACACACACACACACAAGCTACATCTAAATGTTCATTTGCAGAATAGGGTTTAGAGCAATAGTACAGTAGGTAGGGCCATTTGCCTTGCACCTGACCAACCCAGGTTATATCTCAAGCTTCCCTATGGTTCTCTGAGTACAAGCAAGAGTATTTTCTGAGCTCAGATTCAGAAGTAAATCCTGAGGACTGAGCATTGCCAGTGGGACCCGAAAGAAATAAGAGGAAGAAAGAAGAGGAGCAGGAGTAGGAGGAGGAGGTGGAGGTTGAGAAGGAGGTGGAGGAGGTGGAGGAGGAGGAGGCGGAGGTGGAGGAGGAGGAGGAAAAAGAAGAAGGAGGAGGAGGAAAAGGAGGAGGAGAAAAAGAAGGAGGAGGAAGAGGAGGAGGAGGAGGAAAAGAAGAAGAAGAAGAAGAAGAAGAAGAAGAAGAAGAAGAAGAAGAAGAAGAAGAAGAAGAAGAAGAAGAAGAAGAAGAAGAAGAAGAAGAAGAAGAAGAAGAAGAAGAAGAAGAAGAAGAAGAAGAGGAGGAGGAGGAGGAGGAGGAGGAAGAGGAGAGGTAGGAGGAGAATAATATATAAATCATGCTATCATGCCTCTGGAGAATAAGTAAATGAAACATTTAAAGTACTGAAGAAAATATTTGTAGTTTATAATATATATTACCTGAAAGTAGATGCACAGTATTTATGCATATATTTGAGTGGTAAAACAGTTTAAGGTATAAAAGTGATGTGGAGAATGACACAAAATTTTCTTGGTATGACACAAAATTCTAACACTCATTATTTATAACAATAAATTTTGTGTGGTATAATTTTTCTTTCAATTTATACACTTAATATTAAAATACCTTATACAATTACAGAAAGATGCTAAATTTGTATGCATGAAAAAGCAAATAGCTGAATGAAAGTTTGTCTTAACTAGCTCTGTAAATATCTTTCCAGTTAACAGCACCCATTTTTGCAAATTTATATTTAATAATATAGCATTATTTTATTATTTTAATTACCAATAGTACAAAATTGGTGTGGAGTATTTTTCATTTTTTTATATCTTACAATTCAGCCATATGAAAAACATCACAAGGTAGATATATTGACATTCACTGCCCTTTGGAAATTTTTCCCTTATGTCTCAGTTCTTGGAATAGAAATGTTACTTATTTCTTTTATTTGTATAGGTGCAGTAACTTAACCCTCAAGTCTATAAACAATTCAATTCATCAGTAAACTGAAAGTCTATATGCTTAGGTGATTTACTTCTGACTTCACTCAAAAAAGATGACCAAAATGAAATGTTAGATATACACATATATATATATAAATGTATGCCATTATTGTAAAATGCATATTAAAAGTACAATAAGCATCATTTGCATAGATTTATATTATAATGCATATTTATGCAGTGCATGATAATGCTTTTTTTTTTTTTTTTGGGTCACACCCGGCAATGCTCAGGGGTTACTCCTGGCTCTGCACTCAGGAATTACTACTGGCGGTGCCTCGGAGGACCATATGGGATGCCGGGATCGAACCCGGGCCGGCACAGGCCGGCCGGGGCAAGGCAAACGCCTCTACCCGCTGGGCTATCGCCTCCAGCCCCGATAATGCTTTTAATTGTAGGAGTACCTATGCTTACTTTAGCTAATATCACTGTTTATTTTTCTTTAAAAAATTATTTAACATTGTGTATCAATTTCTTCATCTTGAATATATATTCATCATAGGGTTTCAGGCTAACTCAAGGTAATACTGAAAATAGTGACTAGCATAATATTTATAATACAGTAGACCTCATCAATATTTTTAACATTTTTGGGGGGCCGGAGAGATAGCCCAGCGGGTAGGGCGTTTGCCTTGCACGCGGCCGGCTCATGCCGGCCTGGGTTCGATCCCGGCATCCCATATGGTCCCCCAAGCACCACCAGGAGTAATTCCTGAGTGCAGAGCCAGGAGTAGCCCCTGAACATTGCAGGGTGTGACCCCCAAGAAAGCAAAAAATATATATTTTTTTAACATTTTTTTTATAATTGGTACCAGGTCTTAATATTTTTCTAAATTAAAATATAAGTATTTGCTTTTTTATAAATTACCTTAATTCATTATATATGAAGGATGATACAACAAATTATGGTTTTAACACCTACCTTAAAAATCATTTGATAGGGATACTAACCACTAAGTAATGATGTTGGGCTAGCAAAAGTTTTATTAAAAAAAGTATTTTATTTGAAACAATAATAATTAAAAATTTACAAATTTTTCTAAGCTAATGATATGTTGTCATGAATGAAACTTAGACTTCAATGTTTGGGTTGCTAATGTGATTAAAATACAACTATTTTGTGCTATTTTTGTTTTATTATATTGTGGTATGTGAATAAATTGTATTTAACTTTTTTTCCTTTAGCATATTTTCATTGATCATAGAAATAAATGTGGTCTAAATTCTCTCCATAACAAAAAATCCACATATATTCATCTTTTAATGGATTAAAATTTTGGCAGTGTCCTGTACTTTGTGATATGATTATGTGTGTAAAGAAAATGATAAAATAAAATAACAAAATGATATGTTATGCAGATAAATGCAGTCATTCTGTATCTGTCTCTCTCCTTCTGGCTAATTTCGCTCAACATAATCTTCTCCATGTTTATCCATTTATAGGCAAATTTTATAACTTCATTTTTCCTAACAGCTGCATAGTATTCCATTGACTGCATTTATCTGCATAACATAAATGTATATGTACATATTATGATACCAATATCCAAGGTCAAGTGAAACATATATCAGGAGGTCTTGTCAAAGGTGGAAATTATCACAAATGTGTGGGAGTCAGAGGCTAGGTAAGACAGAAAATGGAACGGTGTGCTAACAATTGTCGAGGATACTAATGCAAACCTAGAACTGAGCATTAAATAGAGGCAAAAATATACACATGACAACCCTTTAATGTATGTTCTGTAATCCATAGTCTGGAGGGGAAGGAAAAGAGAAAGAGAGAGAAAGGGAAAGAAATAAAGAACCTGCCATGGAGGAGGGCTGGGGGAGGGGGAAGGAACCGGGACGTTGGTGGTGGGAGATGGGCACTGGTGGCGGGATGGGTGCTGGAACACTGTATGACCAAAACCCAAATATGAACTTTTTAATTGTATATCTTTGTAATTGTAAAAATAAAAAATTAAAAAAAATAACAAAATAATACTGTACCCTCACTTGCATCACTATTATCACTTGTCTTCTGGTTGTTCATCAATTTGCTCAATCAGGCACCAGGAACATCTCCATACATCCTGTCAGCAGCAAGTGTAGCCCAAGGGCATCTGCTCGCTCCAAGGACATGAAGAGCCTCAAACCGTTCCTTCAGGTCATGGAAATAAAGTCTATAATTGTTACTGGTTTTTGGCATATAAAATACAACATGGGTAGCTCGCAAAGACTCTGTCATGTAGTTGGTATACTTTCAGTAGTAGGCTCTCATCTCGAGTTTTACTGATGAACCTTAACAGGGAGAGATCTGTTTTTATCTTTGGTGGAGCTATGAGGGGCTGTGGAGTCTGGATGTTGAGAAGACTGACATCATGGTGTGGGATTCCCTGGCTTTTTCCTAGGCTCACTGGTATGGTGGGCCATGACTAGAACCTACCTAGAGCTGTATACAGTGTATAAATGTGAAAGATCCTTGGAAGAACCTGGTTCTAACTACCAATATTATCTAAGACTGCCACGTGGCTGCAGAATGGGCGCACATGCTGGTGCAGCTGCAGGTCTGAAGTGTCTCTCTTCCAGAGTTGCTGGCTGTGGTGGTTGGGAGCTTGCAGTCATGCCTTCTGACATGGACGGGGAGGAGTGGGAGGAGGAGCCCAAATCCACCCTCCAAGTCTGACCAGTGTGGCCCTCCCCGCACAGGTGAGCGAACCGTTGGAGCTATGTTTGACTAGGCCAGGGGACTGGCCAAGCCATTTTCTACCCTCCAGAGCTCAACAGGCTGCTTCCATGTGGGGCCGGCGACACAGTGGTGTGTCTGGAGTGGTTTGGTCTGGAATGTCTCTCTTCCAGTACTGCTGGCGCAGCTGTGTGTCTGGAGTGACCCATATTTTATGACCCATTGTACCCTCATAAAATATAACTGGCTGTAAATATGTTAAATATAGAACTTAAGTCCTATCATTCATGTGTTATTTATTTACAAATTATAATATAAATATAATATTGTGTGTTGAAGTCATAATTTAGAGTTCAAGGTACTTGCCTTGAGCATAGTCAAAACCAGTTTGGTCCCTGTCAGTGGCAGAAATGAGCTACTGACTGTTCTTGCAAAAACAACCCCACAAAAAATGAATCCCAATAGATTTATTTGCTTTTGTTGTTCCTTGATTTTTTTTTCTTGGAGTCATACCTAGCTGTGCTCAGAGTTTATTCCTGGTAGGATGTGTGACCACAGTAGTGTTGGGGATCAAATCTGGGTTCATTGTGTGCAAGTCCAGCTCTTTACCCACTGTTGTGCCTTTGTGATCCCAAGAGATCCACACATATCAGTGCTCAGGGATCCCTGCTATTCTCAGGGCTCACTGCTGATTTCAGGGATCATTGCTAGACGGGAGTATATTAGTTGCCTGACTATGACCAATGATCACTCCTGGTAAAGCTCATGGAACCCATATAGTGTGTTCTAGAAATCAAATCCGAGTCAACTGCATACAAGGCAAGCACGCTTTCTGTTGCACTCGGTCTCTGCTCTTATTTGCAGGATATATTTAGACCTATCCACTGCTAATAAATCAAACATGTATAAAAATTGGTTAAAATAATTACGGTATACACAAAATATGTAGATATTCTAATGCCTTTTCAATGTTTCAGTAAAAAGTTATTCTGTTTAAGAAAATTATTTTACTTTATTGGATAATAATAGTCTAAAACAATTTATATTTCTCAAGTCTAACAACCCAGTAGATTATTTTTAGAGCAATGACAATCTAGTGTGTTAAAAATGCTTCAATGTGCATAAAATGCTATGGGGAAACACAACTTGTACAGAGAGCCAGAGCTTTGGGAGTCACTTATACCAGATCAAACAAACAAAAACAAAAAATAAATCTCATCTAAGAGTGGATTATTATACAAACACCAAATGGGTTAAGTACACCCTCAGAATAAAAAAAATGGTCTTAACTTTTTTAAATTCACTGTATCACTGTATCACTGTCTTCCCGTTAATCATCGATTTGCTCGAGCGGGCCCCAGTAACATCTCCATATGTCCTGTCTCATGCTAGTAGAGCCCAAGGCATCTGCTTGCTTCAGGAACATAAAGAGCCTCAACCCATTCCGGAATGAGGTCTATAATTGTTATTGGTATTTGGCATATATATCAAATACAACACGGGTAGCTTGCCAGGCTCTGGCAAGAAAAAATTAAAATTTTTAAGAATAACAGAGTAAGATATAAGCAATGTAATGTTTCTTAGAAAGTTATAGTATAGAACTTAAAAGGAGAGTAGCTCAAGGTGTCTAAATAAAGAGAAGGAGCCAAATAAAAGCTAACTAAATAAAATTTAGCCTATGGTTGTGCTTGCATGTATATGAAGACATACCCATTTTTATAAAATGAAATATGGAACTAAATATTTTGAAAGATGTTAACTTCGTAATGGATTTTGTATTTGAAATGAATGGGAAAAATAGAAAGAAGACAAGTGTTATAAAGAACACAGTGTGGTTTAATAATATCTGATCATGAAAGAGGGGATATACATAATTGACAGTATTTTCACAAAAACTGTCTATGGTGCTTCATACTTTGAAGCTCTAACCCTCGATATGACAGAATATAAAGACAGATGTTTTAAGTGGCAAATATGATTTAATAAATTTAGAGAGAGAACTCTCTCCCCTCTCTCTGTCTCTTTCCTTCAATTCCTTTTCTGTCTGAATCCTCTCTCATCAGTTTCTCCTCTTACAGTACTACAATATATTCTGAGGAAAGACCAAGACAACATACATTGAGAAGCAGGTTACATTCAAACTTCTCATCAAAAGCAAAAGAGTGCGTTCTGTGTAAAGGAGGGTGAGGAATATATTTCTGTGTTTTTAACCACCAGCTTGAAGTCGATTGCTATGGCAGTTTGAGATAAAGAAGGTTCTTATCTCACAATAATGAATTGAATTGAATAGGAGATACTGTAACATAATTTGAGTAATACCAAATGTACCTACACAATATAAGTAGGTTTATAATTATGCTTGTCTTTATATTTTTCTTATTATATCTGGTCATTTATTTTTTTCTCTCTGGTGAAGTTTTAAAGATCATCCTATGTATAAATGCTGGATGTCTATGCATTAAGAATGTCAAGTCTGACTATCAATTTCAACCATTCCTCAATGGTTTGGTCGTATTTCTTCTACTGTGGTTTATTTTTTCTGTGATTGTCATAACTTAACTCACATATATAGAGGTGACTCAGAAACCTATACAGTGTTGCCAGTACCCTAATGATAACACTGCCCATTTCTAAATATCACCATTTTATGTTTAAAATGATTCTTTTTTTTGTAAACTTACACATGCATTTAAAAACCTTGCACAAAGTAAATATTGGTTTATTTTCTCATATCATTAGCCACAATAACAAAAAATATCAGCAATGCAAGAGGTGAGGTATGCTGCCTAGCAACAGTGTTCCATATATGCTCTTTGTTGCTTAGCAGCAAACTTTCAATAAAGGGCCACCTTGATTTTTTATAATTCCTGTTATTCATAAGTAGAGAACTGTACAGATACTGGACCCAACTTCATAATAGCTACATTGTGAATCTGGATTGGGTAACAAACCAATGTTTTTGCATTGTTTTTCCTACAATACTCAAAGGGTTCTAGACACTAACAAATTCTTTTGACATACAGAGGTCCTGAAAATGAGTTTGTGAATAGAAATATAGTTTATCTCAGAGAAACTTATACTTTTAAATATTTTATTATACCACCATGATATATAAAATTACAAAGATGTTCATGTTTGGGCTTCAGTCATACAGTGTTCCAGAACCATCCCTCCACCAGTGCCCATTTCCCACCATCAATTGTCCCCATTTCTCTCCCCATTCCGTAGACTGTGTCTATGGCAGGTTCTTTATCTCTTTCCTCTCTTTCTCTTTTCCTTCTCTTACACATTAGGATTGCAATGCCTACATTTAGAGGTTATCATGTGTATATTTTTACCTGTGTTCAATGCTCAGTTCTAGGTTGGTGTTAGCACTTTCAAAATTAATCGCATAATTATTATTATGTTAAATAATTATTATGTTAAATAATTATTATTAACTGTTCCTCTCTCTGATTTACCTAACTTATGACTCCCACACATTTGTGGTAATATGACAAGGCCTCCTGACCCAAGTATAGCCTGACCTTGGATTCTGGTATTATAAAGAAAAAAGGAAAGGCAGAAAGGAAGAAAAAATAAAGGGAAGGAAGAAAGGAAGGAAGAAAGAAAAAAAGACAAAAACTAATATAAAATATAAAGTTCAGGCATTTTAACGATATCACTATAGATGAATTATTGAAAAGACATTCCGGTATTTGCATTAAAATGTGACTTGATCTAAAGAGATATTACAGCAGCTAGGAGCCACTCTTGCATGCAGCCTGCATGCCTCTTTATGACCCCAAAGCACATATGATCTCCTGATCCTCCAGGGGTGATTCCTGAGTGTAAGCTAGAAGTAAGTCATGAACATCCTGGCTGTGGCTCATTCCCTCCACTTCCTCCCAAATTAGGATTTCTAGGATTACTGTGTTGGAAACCAAGTCCTTTAATCAGTATGACTTTAAATCTTACCAAAACAATGGCAATAATAACACATATACATACACCACTACGATATTTTTTCTGGCACTCATGCATAGAAACATATTCAGTCCAGCCTTTGGCATTTTTCAGTGCAGCTTATCCAGGCTTCAATTTTTTCTGATTTCTTTATAAGTAATTGTATTTTTTTATATTTGTAACCCTATTACAAACTTAGTTGAACTTGGTTATTTTGTTCACTCCCTAAGGTTGAGAAGATTAAAGAACACCCAGAGAGTAAAATTTTATGCAAGAATTAATTAAAATACGAGCAATCACTTTATCAGTACTGAGTTATGTTCCTGATATCAGTTCAGAGCAACAAAATGAGTAAAACCAATAACAATTACCTATAATATTAGATTTTCATTTTAATAAAATGTAATTAAAGTAACTATTGCTTTAAATGTTTAAAAATGTAATATGACTAGAGAAAAAAACAAAAAATTTTATTCAAATTTATCACCAGCTAATCTTTAATTATTTTTATTTAAACATTGTGAAAGAACAGTTTTATGTTTTATTTTTTCCTTTCTTATCTTACATAAATATATAGGTGAATAAAAATAAGTTTTATGCTCATAATATCACTTGATAACTTGATCACTTGACATCCCGTTATTCATCGATTTGCTCGAGCGGGCGCCAGTAACATTTCCATTTGACCCAATCACGTGCCAGTGTAGCCCAATGGCATCTGGTTGCTTCAGGAATACAGAGAGCCTCAAACCATTCTTTCAGGGTCTTGAAAAAGAAGTCTGACCATCCTGTAGGTGGGCGGCCACGTGATCTTTTGACATCCCATGGGATCTAGTCAGTAACAGCTCTAGTCCAGTGGCTGTCTCCAAATCTCATTACATATCAAGCCCATCTGATTTTCGATGCCTTGGCAAATGAGACAGCGCCCCTGACTCTGGAACAGTGACGGAGGTCGGAGCTCGGATTCCTTCTCTCACTTGATTGAGGCGTGATATTTGAAGCATAGCTCTTTCAATTCCTCTTTTGGAGACCCAACTAGCATTCTCATCCTGTTTTCATAGGTGCCAGGTATCTGAGGCTTATGTTAATGCAGGGAGAACAGTGGAGTTGAAGAGATGTGCCTGGAGCCGGAGGTTCTTTGTCCTTTTAGTTATTTCTTGATGCCTTTGAAGGCATTCCATGCTGCTCTCTTCCTCCTGTACAGCTCAGGTTTTAGGTCATTCATCATGTTGACTTCTCGACCTAGGTACACATAACTGCTGCATTCGGAGATGTTTGTTCCATTGAGAGTGAATGGGGCCTCTGGAACTAGTTCATTTTTTCATAAACATAGTTTTCTGAGATTCAGCCATAGAACTAACTTTCCACACTCATAATATAAAAAAAAATAAAATTTTATTCAATTCTTTAAATGATTTTAGGAATGTATATGTATGCTACTTGATATCACTGTCTTCCCGTTCATCATCGATTTCCTCGAGCGAGCCCCAGTAACATCTCCATATGTCCTGTCTCATGCTAGTAGAGCCCAAGGCATCTGCTTGCTCCAGGAACATAAAGAGCCTCAATCCATTCCGGAATGAGGTCTATAATTGTTACTGGTGTTTGGCATATATATCAAATACAGCACGGGTAGCTTGCCAGGCTCTGCCGTGCAGGTAGCATATTCTGGTAGGCATCTCTAAGTCCAGCATTTATTAATGAACCGCGCGCCGCTTGCGGCCGGGTGAGCGGGCCGCTGATAGGCTGGTCTGCTGGGTGGAGGTCTGACAAGAGAGAAGTCCGGATGTAGAAAATGGAGGCCCTCATGGAGTAGGGGGTCGTCTGGCTTGTTGCAAGGCTCTGCTGGGGTGGTGGGCCAGGGCTAGAACCCACCATCCCTCCCAGGCACCTCGTGAGCGGCTGGTCAGGGGAGAACCAGTAGCAGCTCTGCCCCCATGTCTGCGTAGTCTCCTTTGATAATAACGCTTCTATATTTTACTGAGTAAATGCAGCCATGTGCAACTTTTCTCTTTATTTTAAATTAGGTTCTTTTGAACATACATCTACACTTACATGGTTGCATCTTATTACACTTTAATATTAACTTAAATAAATAAGTAGTTATATATACATGGTTTGAAATGTATTCAATTTTGATAAATAGCAGGGTGAAAAATAGAAATAACTAGATATGTTTAAGCAATATAATCATATTTGAGATAATAATCACATAGAAATTGCTGCTTAAGATATTTCTAGGTTAAGGAATTATTCCTTATAATCCATGCTTATGAGTATATGTAAATAACTCCCATGATCTTATTAATTTGCATATTATGTCTATTTCCCTTGTTTTTATATAAAATCCATACAAAAGCAACATTCTGTTCTGAACTTGATGCTATTAGAGAAAAATAACTGATATGTGAGTTCATATACAAATCTGTCAATGAATACGTAAAGTGAATAAATATAACTATTATCATGTACTTTTTTTATATTGAAATTAAATGATCCGCAAAGGGGGAAAGAACGTAGCAAACATGAAAGTTCTTGCTATTTGTCTTTTCTTGTTCAAACTGGATTGTACATAACGATCTATCTAATTTAGATTCTAAAATTTAAGAAAAAAAATTAAAAATGTCTATTTTTAAATACGGTGTTTTATATTTAAAGTATTTAAGATAAAGGACTTAAAAAGATTTGAAGTCATAAAATCCTCAATAAAGCATCCTTTGAATATGCCTGAAATACAGCCTGTCCTTACAAATACAAGACTTGATGTCATCAAATACCATTTTCTATAAGTATCATGGCTACAAAACCAGATACATTAAATAACATGAATTATCATATTAATTTGAATAATAAAATTTAATAATTTGATATGCATATATCATTAGTAGTTACATTTAGTAGTATTTAGTAACTTTTAAATAACTGATGAATCCTTGAAATAAGGTACATTGATTTAATACTCATTGTTTTCTATGCAGTAATGGAAACAGCAATCAAATGTGGCATTTTTAAAATCATGTTGTCAAACCTTATTCATGTATTGGTCTATGAAAAGTCAGCGTTGGCAATTGAATATGTCATATGATTTTAAAGCACTATAAACTTAATCTTACTTAAAATATCTTTCTCATTCCTCTCTGTCTGGAATTTCATCTTTAGAAATCTCATGGGGTTTAACTTTCCTTTATACAGATGCGTGGAAGTGTGCATCTTCTCTCTTTTAATTATGCTTTTTGAGTGCTCATCTATAGATGCAGGCATTACAGCCTTCCCCATGGCCATCCAGAAACGTTTGCCCATTTCAGGGAAGACTTCCTGACCTCACACACAGTTATGGTTCATAAAGAGAGTAAGGTGATTATCCTCGTAGCAGCTAAGAAAAGCCAAATTACACTTGGAATAAATTATGCCATTCACTTTATATGAACAGAATTTTGAGACACACTTTTCAGGGGTTAGTTTATTAAAACTAGAGATAAAGGAAAATATTGTGAGAAAGAAGGTCCACAAATAAAATCTTACATTTGGGGGTTCAGTGAAATACCTAGTTAATTCTTCCATCATATAAAGGACAACTCCTCATACTAACTGAAGATAAAGGAGTGTATTTTTTTGCTTAGAGAATCATCACTTGATCACTTGATCACTTGAATCCCATTATTCATCGATATGCTCGAGCTGGAGCCAGCAACATTTCCATTGGACCCTATCACGTGCCAATGTAGCCCAATGGCATCTGGTTGATTCAGGAATATGAAGAGCCTCAAACCATTCCGTTCAGGGTCTTGACGAAGTCTGACCATCTTGTAGGTTGGCAGTCACGTGATCTTTTGACATCCCGTGGGATCCAGTCAGTAACTGCTCTAGTACAGCAGTTGTCTCCAAATCGCATTACATGTCCAGCCCATCTGATATTCGATGCCTTGGCAAACGAGACAGCATGCCTGATTCTGGAATAGTGATGGAGGTTGGAACTCTGGATTCCTTCTCTCACTTGAGTAAGGCATGATATTCCAAGCATAGCTCTTTCAATTCCTCTCTGGGAGACCCGAATAGCATTCTCATTCTGCTTTCGTAGGGCCCAGATCTCTGAGGCATATGTTAATGCAGGGAGATCGGTGGAGTCGAAGAGATGTGCCCGGAGCTGGAGGTTCTTTGTCCTTTTAGCTATTTCTTTGATGCTTTTGAAGGCATTCTGTGCCGCTCTCTTCCTCCTGTGAAGCTCAGGTTTTAGGTCGTTCATCATGTTGACTTCTCGATCTAGGTACACATAACTGCTGCATTCAGAGATGTTTATTCCATTGAGAGTGAATGGGGCCTCTGGAACTAGTTCATTCTTGATAAACATGGTTTTCTTTTAGATTCAGCTGTAGACCTATCTTTCCATATTCTCGGTCAAAGTCAGCCAGCATTTGTGCTGCTTGGCTAATGTTTGGTGTTATTAGAACGATGTCATCTGCGAAGCAGAGGTGGTGTAGTTGCCGACCATCTATCTTCACTCCCATTCCTTCCCATTCTAATTGTCATATGATGTTCTCGAGGGTGGCGCTGAAGAGTTTTGGTGATGGTATCACCCTGTCCAACCCCTCTCTTTGACATCAATGATCACTTCCCTTGTAGAATGGAGAGATCCTGGTGGTGAATCTGTAATACAGCTCACGAATGATTGAATGCGCTGTTTGGCTAGGGGTTCGATGACCGCTTCAGTCTTCACAGAATCAGAGACTTTCTTTAAATCAACATTCACATTGATTTAGAGAATCATAAATATTTCAAACGGAGAAATTGTTGCCATATTTTCTGACAATTGTCTCCCTTTGAGTATATGCAATTAATTCCTGCTGGTGTAGGAAAAGGGGAAGATAGTGCTTTGGGTTATTTACTCTGTGTGTGTGTTTGTGTGTCTGTCTGTCTGTCTGTCTGTCTGTCTTTCTGTTTTTACTTTACTCATTAATTTTTGCTTTTTCGGTCACACCGAAAAGGGGTGACTCAGGGGTTACTCTTACTCTGCACTCAGAAATTAGTACTGGCAGTCATAGGAGACCACTTGGGATGTCAGGGATCGAACCCAGGTCCACCACATGAGATGCATTCGCCCTATCCGCTGAACTATTGCCCTGGCCTGGTCTATTTTTATTTTGTTCTTGTGTTTATTAAAGCATATTTTGAATGGGTTATATTTCAACGCAATTATAAACTTAATTTAAGAAAACAGGCATAGAGAAACTAAAGTTAAGCATTATTTAAACATTACGGTGTGGGTCGGACAGATAGTGTAATCAGAAAGACTGTTTCTTGCATATACACAACTCGGGCTTGATCCCTGACACTACATTTGGTCTTCTGAGCACCATATAATTGATTCCTGATGAAAGACCCAGAAGTAATCTCTGAGCATAGGCAAGAGTGACTCGCAAAATTAAAAAACAAAAACAAAGCAACTAGAAGAAAAGATAAATATATGGGACTACATGAAACTAAAAAGCTTCTGCACCTCAAAAGAAACAGTGACTAAGATACAAAAGCAGTCCACAGAATGGGAAAGAATATTCACCCAATACCCATCTGATAAGGGGTTAATATCCAGGATATATCAGGCACTGGTAGAACTTTTACAAGAAGAAAACAAACAACCCCATCAAAAAATGGGGAGAAGAAATGAACAGAAACTTCAGCAAGGAAGAAATTCGAATGGCCAAAAAACATGAAAAAATGCTCATCATCACTAATCATCAGAGAGATGCAAATCAAAAACAACAATGAGATACCACTTTACACCACAGAGACTGGCACATATTCAAAAGAACAAGAACAACAAGTGCTGGCGTGGGTGTGGGGAAAAGGGGACACTCATCCATTGTTGGTGGGAATGCCGGCTGGTACAGCCTTTCTGGAAAACAATATGGACATTCCTCCAAAGACTAGAAATTGAACTCCCCATTTGACCCAGCCATACCACTCCTGGGAATCTACTCTGGGAAACCAAATATACGCAGCGGAAACACCATCCCTACTTTTATGTTCATAGCAGCATTATTCACAATAGCCAGAATCTGGAAGAAACCCGAGTGCCCGAAAATAGATGACTGGATAAAAAAGCTTTGGTACATCTACACAATGGAATACTATGCAGCCGTTAGGAAAAATGAAGTTATAAAATTTGCCTACAAATGGATGGACATGGAGAAGATTATGTTGAGCGAAATTAGCCAGAAGGAGAGAGACAGTTACAGAATGACTGCATTTATCTGCATAACATAAATATATAGGTACATATTATGATACCAATATCCAAGGTCAAGTGAAACATACATCAGGAGGTCCTGTCAAAGGTGGAAATTATCACAAACATGTGGGAGTCAGAGGCTAGGTAAGACAGAAAATGGAACAGTGTGCTAACAATTGTGAGGGGTACTAATGCCAACCTAGAACTGAGCATTAAATAGAGGCAAAAGGATACACATGACAACCCTTTAATGTATGTTCTGTAATCCATAGTCTGGAGAGGAAGGAAAAGAGAAAGATAGAGAAATGGAAAGAAATAAAGAACCTGCCATGGAGGAGGGCTGGGTTAGGGGAGGGAACCGGGACGTTGGTGGTGGGAGATGGGCACTGGTGGCGGGATGGGTGCTGCTACACTGTATGACCAAAACCCAAATATGAACTTTTTAATTGTATAACTTTGTAATTGTAAAAATAAAAAAATAAAAAAAAATAAAATAAAATAAAATTCAAAAAAAAATAAAAAAAAATAAAGTTGGTTTTGAGTACATGAAAAAAAAACAAAAAAAAGCAGACTAAGACAAATATTCTGATGCAAATCATAGTATTATTAATAAATGAAAAATATTAATTTATTATTTCACATTTTCTATATTTCTTTTATACTATGCAATTTATATCAGTTAACATATCATATGATTTGCTCTTCATTATATTTATTTTTCACACCATGAATTTCCACTTAAGAGAGATTTCTACTGCTTTCTTTCAACAGTTTTTCACATTTTCAATAACTAATAATGTTTTATGAATGAATACATAAAATTTCATATAAGAAAAAATGCAGTCTTTATTAAGCTTTATTAATAGTGACACACAACTAATGCATTTACCTAATGCCAGACATAATGATATTAAATCCTAAATACAAGATTTCTAAGAAGACAATGCAGGAATTCCTACAGAATAAGAGATGAGATTTTAGACAGTATCACATTTTTATTTTAGCTCACAGTGACTTTACAGTGTGCTCTTTTTTAGTGAGTTATATTCACTACTTCCATAGTTGTGCTGTAAGTGACTTGTAATGGTTGTAGAATTCATTTATCCATTTTCTCTACCTTATTTTTTCAAAATTTTCTAGTGAGAAAAAGATAAAAATATAAAGAAATTGACTTCATCTTTCATGTATTATTCAATTCTTTTCTCTGTACATGTAGTATCTAGATACCCTATAATTATCTACCTCAGGCAGAAAATGTCTGGGTATGGAATCATTAAAAAAGAAGAGAATTTAATGATGGTCACCTGAAACTTACGTGTGAAGTCATTATCCAAAAATTTGAAGCAATTTATTGTAGAAATAAATGACTTCTGTTAGTTAAAAAGCCTGTATTATTATGCAACTAAAATAAAGTGCTTCTCATCCTAAATCTGTATGTTCATGCTTTCATATTAGCATGAAAGTTAATAATTCAGAAACATTTCTATTCGAAAATTCAGTTGGGAAATATTATTTTAGCATACGAATAATGATGCTATTAAAATAAGGTGAATAATGAAAAATGGGTTTCCCTCTTCCTATTTACTTTCTTTCTCAATTTTATTTTGTCTTTTCTTTTTTATAAAATATCCAAAAAATACCTATGACTTAAAATTCAGAGATTTAAATTTTGTTTGCAGATATTGCTTAAAACACAAATAAAACAAAGTCTATAATATATTAAAAAACATAGTGCAAAATCCGGAAGGATTTTAAAATAAATAGTGTTTTGTTTTATTCTAGAATTTTATAAAAAGTCAGAATTTTATGAAATATATTTTTGCTCTCAAAGAATATGATAGTTTCTACAAAAATGTTGTTAAATTGATGCCCGTTAATTAATTTTATCTATTGTATTTACTATAATTGGATCAATGAGGCTCAAAATAATTGTACTGAATTTTTAAGCAATTTCTATTAGTAATTGCTTTCCTCTCATGTGCTCTTTCTCTCTCTCTCCTCTCTCTCTCTGTAATACTTTCCTGCAACTTTGTCTCTACGATCACTAATAATATAGTAGATGTACAAGCAGAACTCAGAGGGGAGAATAAAGAAGTCTTTATTATCTTGTTGGCTGTGCTGTTGTATCTTGCAGTGCTCAAGGCTCTGTGCTCCTAGCTCTGTGGTCAATGGACACACTTGACATTGCTCAGTGCGGTGTCAAGAATTAGAACTGAGTGGTTGACCACATGTCAGGAAATCATCCTCTCCCTTTATTATCTCTGCTATTTCTTCAATATTATTTTTAAGTGTCCGTCTCATGCCCTATAGAAAATAAGGAGACTATTTATTGCCAGATATCCAACATTTGCTTTTTGTTCAGAAAGTGTTAGTTTTTGGATGAAGCACACATTTAGCAGTGCTCAGGTGTCATTCCTTTCTCTGTTTTTAGGAATCACTCCTGTCAACTTAAAAAGGTGCTGGATTGAACCTGTGTGGGCTGTACTTAAGGGGGAGTACCTGATCCACATTACTTTCTCAATGACCCCATAGCGTTTTATGTTTGTTTGTGGCAACGCCTAGTAAGCTCAGGACTTAATTCTGGGCTCTGTGCTCTGGGATGTCTCTTGGCTGGATACTGAGAACCATATGGGATAGAGGGAATCAAACCCAGGCTGACCACATGCAAGACTTAGCCACTCTACTGTAAATATTACCGTAAAGTGCATTTATGCACTTTTAAGCTATAATGAATTATCTAGTACAAAGCAGGTATTCAACATATATGCCGTTCAAGAATGAATGACCTCCCATATTTCGAATTACTATTAAGACCTTCTAAGAAAGTAAATATTATATTGTTTTGTGACTAATTTACTTGATGCCTTAAAAACTTCCTATATGACTTTCCGGAAATTAGGTTGCTTATACCTCTTGTGACATTTCAGGTCTGACATAAATGTCTTACTTGACATTCACTACAATTTCCAGCTACTAAGTAAGGTTTTACATTGTACATGATGATACAATATTCCATGATATAATATTAGCAAATTAATAGGGAATTGCCTTGGACTTGGCCAAGTTAGTTCTTTTGCGGCACTGTGCATGTTTCCTCCAGCACTGCCAGAAGTAATCCTAAAGCACAGACGTGGGAGTTAGCACTGAGAACTATTAAAAGTGTCCCACCAAAATTGTTGATATTCAGAAGATATTAAGGACTTAAGGTGCTTTAGCTTACTTTAAATCAACATAAATCTTTACAATTGTAGAAAAATTGATAATACACTTAACTTTTAATAAAAAGAATAATTATAGATTTTATATAATGTTTCATCTCTACTCAAAATCTAAAATTTGGGGGATCATATCTGGCAATGCTCAGGGCAAGCTTCTTAAACTTTGCTTATAGATCAATCTTAGGAAGTTCAGGGAAAATATTTCATGCTGTGGATTGAACCACAGTTAGTAAAATATAAAGCAATTTTTAAGATTAAAGGTCTTAAATCTAAATTAGATTTAATGCTATCCAGTGCTATCCCTCTGGCCCTCAAAATCTCAAAGTCATAGATCACGAATTGAAAACCTTCAGTCATGTATAAATAATTTAAAAATTTTATTTGCTAATTTACAAGCTCTTTAAATATATTTTAAATTAAACTTATATTTTAGATACTGTCATTAAAATAGAATACTCACATTTTTCATTTTGACAAAAAATTATAAAGGAAACAATACAGTTACAACTTTATTAGTTTTCAATAGAGCTTTAACTTGTCATTCTTTTCAAGTAGAGTTATATTGCCTTTCAACAGCTAAAAATATGAAAAGCAAGGTAACCTTTGAGAAAGAAAAAGAAATGTCATCTTTATTACCAATAGGGCACAAAAACATGACACATTTTTTATTGGTAATATTCAGGATACTGATGACAAAGGCATCCTGTCGGTGAATGATAATTGTTGAATTTGAAAGTGGAGTGTGGAATTTCATTATTGTCATGCAAGCTATGGGATGAAACAAGTCTACTTATTTCCTCCGTCAACTTCTCACTCAAATGCTTCTCTTTTAAGAGAAAACTCTACAGATATCCAGGAATGCTCAGTTTACTCATGTTCCCCCTTCTTTACATGCTGCTCACATCAGCCCCCCTATGATTATCTCTCCTGACCCTAGTTATTTATTTAAAAGTCCACATCCAATGGTCTATATTCATAGTCCTGGTGATAGTCATCAAGCAAAGAAATTTGGAACTTCCTCACAGGCAGAAGGTGACAAAATATTTTATGATGCTGTGCATTTGTATATTATATTTAAAACTATATTGTGAAAGTGATTCTAAACTAAAATTAATGAGGCAATGTTATGGGAAATAGTTATTTTGTATGTACTTAAAAAGATGAATATTCACTGACTTACAAATTATAAGCCCTGATTCTATTATTATCAACTTTTTATGCTTTCTGAATTTGTCTGAGAAAATATCACTCAGTAGTTCTAAAGTATCTTTTTATTGAAGAATATAGAAAAAAAATTTTTAAGCGTCATCTTTTGCTTTAGTCTTGGGAATGAAAAGGAATTATTATAATATTTAGAATGATTATCCTAAGGCATGCTCATCAATGTTGCAATGGTTGTGCCCAGCTTGTCAGAATATTACTATAATGATGTACACCTGCCATTCTGCAACTTTTTGAAACCATCATGCTGTTCATATGGAATACATATTAGGTCTACTGGGAAAAGAGTTACATAGTGAAGAAAGAAAGAAAGAAAGGAAGGAAGGAAGGAAGGAAGGAAGGAAGGAAGGAAGGAAGGAAGGAAGGAAGGAAGGAAGGAAGGAAGGAAGGAAGGAAGGAAGGAAGGAAGGAAGGAAGGAAGGAAGGAAGGAAGGAAGGAAGGAAGGAAGGAAGGAAGGAAGGAGAAAGACAGACAGACAGACAGACAGACAGACAGACAGACAGACAGACAGAAAGAAAGAAAGAAAGAAAGAAAGAAAGAAAGAAAGAAAGAAAGAAAGAAAGAAAGAAAGAAAGAAAAAGAAAGAAAGAAAGAAAGAAAGAAAGAAAGAAAGAAAGAAAGAAAGAAAGAAAGAAAGAAAGAAAGAAAGAAGAAAAAAGAAAGAAAAAGAAAGGAAGGAAGGAAGGAAGAGAGAGGCCTATGACTCCCTCTGCCAGCAGAAAGAATTGAACTGTGAAAATTATCTATAGTATACAAATCTTTATTTCAGGATAGAGAGGGAAAAATGACAAGAATCAATCAGTTGCCCAAGGAAGTATAATAATCAGAAACCAATCAGCACGTTAACTGCTCTGAGGATGTGAGTGGCTTTCTAATGGCTGATAGGTAATGATACATCATGAGAAAAACAGGCCCTTAGGTAAGTAACCTTCATTTTTCCAAAGGCCATGCACACCACTTATTATATTGTCATGATTCCATAGCTAGAGGCACAGAGAGCTCTTAACTTGTAAATAGATTTTGGATAATGGTTAACTCCAAATGACTTCATTCTTGAGGCAGATTACAGATAGCTATTTTTAGGAAGGTTTGATAGCAAGACTACCTAGTTGCCTTGTAATTTTCTTCTATTGTAACATTTTGACCCTTAGGAAAAATGTTGTAGGGCTGTTTTACACTTTTTATTGCCCGATTTTTGTCAGTGTAGCAGTATCTTCTCAAATGCCATTTCCATGTTCAGTTCAAAAACTATTCTACATTAGTTTTCAGAGAGCTTTAACACCAACTGTACATAACTAGCAGAGGTAAGGTCTAAATTCACGCACTGGAGCAACTCTATTAGGCTGTGATCATTATTGTTTTATTATTGCATTAAATTAAAGCCCAGGGCCCTGCACAGGCAGGCATATACAATATCAGTGACCTACATCTTTGGCCTTGATGCTGTTATTTTTTTAACAACAATCAAAATATTATTTGGAAGTAACTCTAAGAATTTTAGACATTGACACATATTTAAATTGAAGGCATTATTTGTGGAATGTTCCTAAAAGTTAAGCTATATTGCTACCCTTTTGTCCCCTACAAAGAGAATTTATAGGTAGAGTAACCATTTCTATAATATCTTTATATGTGCATTGTTCAAAGACGTTTATTTCACTGTTTACTACATTTATTTTAATGCCAGCGATATATATCAATGTATTGAATTAGCTGAAATTTAGCTCAAGCGTTTTTTATTTCTTTTTTGGGTCACACCAGCCAATGCTCAGGGGTTACTCCTGGCTCTTCGCTTAGGAATTACCCCTGGTGGTGCTTGGGGGACCATATGGGATGCCGAGGGATCGAACCCAGGTCAGCCGCATGCAAGGCAAATGCCCTACCCGATGTGCTATCACTCTGGCCCCTTACCTCAGGTATTTTTATCCAGTGCTGTGTTCTCAAAAATCCATGATCATTAACGTTTTTTAAATATAAATATATTATAGCATTGAATGAAACTTTTGTGGAGATAAGTTTTCAGAGCATATGATTTGTTTTGTAATATCCCATGCAACATTATTCAGAAATAATCTGAAAATGTAGGTTATTTTCTGGTTATTCTTATTCTAGCTAATCCAATATAATTCTCCATACTTTCACAAATTTATCCAATATAGTAAGATATATTAATTATTCTTAAGTATTTAATTAGATGTAAAATTCTGTCATATTGCCATATTTTAAATTAGTTTAGGCTTTCAAAACGACTATTCTCACATTTGTATTTCTTTTTTTTTTGCTTTTTTGGGTCACACCCGGCGATGCTCAGGGGTTTCTCCTGGCTCTGCACTCTGGAATTACTCCTGGCGGTGCTCGGGGGACCATATGGGATGCCGGGATCGAACCGGGCCGGCACAGGCCGCGCCGTGCAAGGCAAACACCCTACCCGCTGGGCTATCGCTCCGCCCCACGTTTGTATTTCTGCAGTAAGTAATTTGCAGTGAATTTTCACCATGGAAAGCACTGAGAAAATCATAACATAATTTTTTCTTCATCTTAAATATTCATAGATTTGATTTAACAGAGAACAAGAATGGTGATTATATATTAACAACAAACATTCCCACAGGTAAGAAAAAACATTTTTTATGTAATTTCACATACCTGATGATTCTAACATAAGCTACAGGGTCAGTTGGTCTAAAGTGCAATACAAAAGGGCTTGAAACTGTAGAGAAACAGTCATCAAAACATGACCTGCTCTGTATACTAACGCCAAAATCTAAGGTCATATCCTTTAATCTGCGAAGAAGAAGCTTTCTTTAGAGGAAATTGCAGGCAAAATAAGAATACACAAGACCTGTAATTTTTTTTCTACTTCATAAAATGCCTTTTCTGATTTTCATGAAATATATATATATTCTTATCATTTGGATGATTTATGTTATTGAATTGAATGCTACTAAGAAATTGGCACTGTTCTTTAATAATGAAAATTAATATTAAGGAATATTTTAGATGAATAACAGTAACAGGCATATCACTCATTAGCACATTTCCTTTGTGATTTACTTTAGAATTGATGTGACTATTTCACAGGCATGATCTCACTCCTTGTTTAGTTTACACAGAAAATAATTGAAACTCAGTCTTCAAGATGCTTTCTCAAACTCGCCTGTGGAACACCTGAAGGTTCAAAGACATCCTCCCTAACCCAGCATTTGATGAGTACTTACTGATTATCTGGTACTATACCTGGCCTGCACTGTATTTAAAGCAAATTGATGAAGAAAACTCTTCTTCCAATCTTTACAAAACTAAACTTTTTTTTTTTACAGGTGTGCATGCTTTTCCTACTTGGGTTGGTTCACCTAGAGCATAATACCGTCTATTATTGCTTAGGTCTTATCCTAGGATATTCTTTCTACCATTAAACCACTAACAAAATCTGGAACCCAAAGGCCAGAAGGGCAATCCTCACAAATAGGCTTATCACTATCACTATCACTATCTTTCCGTTCATCATCTATTTGCTAGAGCGGGCACCAGTAATATCTCCATATGTTCTGTCTCATGCTAGTAGAACCCAAAGGCATCCACTTGCTCCAGGAACATAAAGAGCCTCAAACCATTATATTAGGTCATGGGAATGACCTAATATAAATGTTACTGGCATTTGGCATATCAAATATGACATGAGCAACTTGCCGAGGCTTGTCATGCGGGTGGCATACTCTTGTAGTCACCTCTGAATAAAGCATTTATTGATGAACAGAGCAGCCACTAGCGGCCACGTGATCTGGGCTGTGATAGTCTGTTCTGCTGGGTGGAGTTGTGACAAGAGGGAAGTCCAGATGTGGAAGATGGCGGCCCCCATGGAGTTGGGTGGGTCGTGTATCTTGTTGTGAGGCTCTGCCGGGGTGGGAGGCCAGGGCTACTACTTGCTATGCCTCCCAGGTGCCTCATGAGCGACTGGGCACAGGGAGAGCAAGTAGCAGCTCTGTCCCATGTCTGAGAGTCTCTAGTTCAGCATACCTGGGCTGGATTGAAAAAAAAAAAACCTACTGCAGGGTGGGTGTGGATGATCTGGGCTTGATAGTCTGGTCTGCTGGGTGGAGTCGTGATGAGGAGGGAAGTCCGCATGTGGAAGATGGCAGCCCCAATGGAGTCGGGGGTCGTCTGCCTTGTTGTGAGGCTCTACTGGGGTGGCAGGCCAGGGCTACAAACCACCATGCCTCCCGGCGCCTCATGAGCAGCTGGGCACTGGGAAAGCAAGTATCAGCTCTGCCCCATGTCTGAGAGTCTCTGGTTCAGCATACCTGGGCCATATTATAGAAGTTATAGGCTTATAACTTCTATAATTTCTATTGTTAAATCCCTCGTTTTCAAATCTATGTCTACACCTTGCTGGTACCATTCTCACTTAACCCTTAGTGTTTCATCCTTGTACTATGTAAATTAATATTTTACCTAAAATGCATGGTATAATACTAAAGATCAGGGTTAGAGAGTCATTACAACATCTAAAGCACTTTTCTTACATGTAGCCCACGTGAGTTTGATTTCCTGAAGTGCTTTTAATTCTGAAGTTAATTCCATCAGGATTAGTCCCTGAGCAAAGAGTCAGGAGAAAGTACAAAGCACAGTAGATGTGGCCCATAACCGAAAAAGAAAAACAAAATAACTTTAAAAGGCCTATATGCTGCATTGGGCATGAAATTCCTATTTCTATGTCTTGCTGACTAAGAGGAAACTGCAGAAAAGTTTAACCAGAATCTACTACTATTTAGAAAAATATTTTTTACATTTCTTAGTTTAAGTAAGGACTCTCTATTTTGTGTGATATTATTCTGTAGAAACAAGATTAGATGCCAATTCAATGTTTCTTGGAAAGCTATTGTACAGAACAGAGCTGATAATCATCTTTTTTTGGTATAAAAATGGGATAAATACTATTACTTATAATAGTATTTAGAGAATAGAAACAAAAAGTATTTAAGAACTGACTACATGTAAGTAGAAACAGAAGAATCTAACACATTTCCATCATTTTGAGGCATGTGTTGTAATGCCTCCATAATGAAAAATATGACATTTCAGATTAAAAAGTTTGAGTCTATGATATATATTCACATATATATATATATATATATATATATATATATGTTTATTTCTTGTTGTTGGGTCATAGCAGGCAGTGCTCATGGGTTGTTCCAGGCTCTGAACTCAGAAAGCGATGGGAATTGAACCCATGGTGGCTGTATAAAAGACAAGCACTGCTATGCTATCTCTATGGTTGTGGTATATACAATTTTTCATGAACTAGAATTCATGGTAAACTCCCACTATAAATTAGTTTTCTAAAATTCTTCAGCACCACCCTTGAGAACATCATGTGACAATTAGAATGGGAAGGAATGGGAGTAAAGATAGATGGTCGGCAATTACAGCACCTCTGCTTTGCTGATGACATTGTCCTAATAACACCAAACATTAGCCAAGGAGCACAAATGTGGAAAGATAGGTCTACAACTGAATCTCAACAAAACTATGTTCATGAGAAATGATCTAGTTCCAGAGACCCCATTCACTCTCACTGGAACAAACATCTCTGAATGCAGCAGTTATGTGTGCCTAGGTCGAGAAATCAACATGATGAACGAACAAACACCTGAGCTGCGCGGGGAGGGAAGAGAGCGGCATGGAATGCCTTCAAAAGCACCGAAGAAATAGCTAAAAAGACAGAGAACCTCCATCTGCAGGCACATCTCTTCAACGCCACTGTTCTCCCTGCATTAACATATGCCTCAGAGACCTGGGCCATACAAAAGCAGGATTAGAATACTATTCTGTTCTCCCAAAAGGAATCGAAAGAGCTATGCTTGTAATATCACACCTCACTCAAGTGAAAGAAGGAATGCAGAGCTCTGACCTTCCATCACTGTTCCAGAGTCAGGGACGCTGTCTCGTTTGCCAAGGCATAGAAAATCAGATGGGCTGGCATGTAATGCGATTTGGAGATGACCACTGGGCTAGAGCTGTTACCGACTGGATCCCAAAGGGATGTCAAAGATCATGTGTCCGTCACCTACAAGATGCTCAGATTTCTTCGTCAAGACCCTGAACGGTTTGAGCCTCTTCATATTCCTGAAGCAACCAGATGCCATTGGGCTACACTGGCATGAGATAGGGTAAAATGGAAATGTTACTGGCGCATGCTCAAGCAAATCGATAAATAACAGGATGTCAAGTGATCAAGTGATATATATATACATATATGTATATATGTATATATATATATGATATATATATATATCATATATATATATGATATATATATATCATATGACTGTATCACATGGCAGAGCCTGGCAAGCTACCTGTGTCAAATTTGATATGCCAAAACCAGTAACAATTATAGATCTCATTCCCATGACCTGAAGAAATGGTTTGAGGCTCTTCATGTTCCTGGAGCAAGAAGATGCACTTAGGCTACACTAGCATGTGACAGGACAAATGCAGCTGTTATTGGTGCCCTCTCGAGCAAATCCATGATCAACGGGAGAGAAGTGATATATGTGATAAATGTATCACATCACATTCTCTTTTTACTATATGCCAATTTTGTTATATATATATATCATATTATTTATGCATATATATTATATATAATTGCTAACATTATTTCCATGAAGAGTAAATGAAACAAAAATATTAATTTTGGTCCTTGAGAGAGTTTAAAATAGTCAGGTATTATTTTGTATTTTGATGACTTGGTTTGAACCTCTGTCAGTTCATTCAGTTCCCAAACACTATCGGAGATCTATTGATCTATCAATCACTCTCTCTACCTATCTAGCTATCTATCGATGGATTGATCAATCAATCTATCTATATTTCACATTATATACTATATAATTTTAATATATATTACATTATACCCAGGAGGGATGGTGGGTTCTAGCCCTGGTCCGCCACCCCAGCAGAGCCACACAACAAGCCAGATGACCCCCTCACACTCCATCAGGCCTCCGTTTTCCACATCCAGATTTCCCTCTCGTCAGAACTCCACCCAGCAACAGCCTATCACAATCTTTCTCATCAAGTTCCACTCTGCAGCAGTTTTGTTTTTCAATCCGGCCCAGGTATGCTGATCCAGAAACTTACAGACATGGGGCAGAGCTGCTATTTGCTCTCCCTGGGCCCAGCCGCTCCACGAGGCACCCGGGAGGGATGGCGGGTTCTAGCCCTTGCCCGCCACCCCAGCAGAGCAGCACAACAAGTCAGATGACACCCCCCACTCCATCGGGCCACCATTTTCCACAACGGACTTCCCTCTCGTCAGAACTCCACCCAGCGACAGCCCTATCACAGCCCGTCTCACACGGTCGCTTGTGGCCTCACGGTTCATCTATAAATGCTATATTTAGAGGTGACTACAAGGGTATGCTACCTGTATGGCAAGCCCTGGCAAGCTGCCCTGTTTTATTTGATATGCCAAATACCAGTAACAATTACATTAGTTCATTCCCATGACCTAATATAATGGTTTGAGGCTACTTATGTTCCTGGAGTGAGCAGATGCCCTTGGGCTCCACTAGCATGAGACAGGACATATGGAGATGTTACTGGTGCCCGCTCTAGCAAATAGATGATCATCGGGAAGATAGTGATAGTGATAGTGATTGTTGCAGGACACCTAAGAGCCTCTGCATCTGCCCTGGATTGCCTCCTGCAGGTCACTTCATAGATGGGGGTAGTTTAAATGTGGCAGTCTTATCTGACCATGTATTCTGTACTGGCTGGTATAAATATTCTCTCATGCTACCACAATCATCGTGGGACTAGCTAGATCTTACCAGCATATTTGCCTGGCCTTGTTGGATCTTTAAGTAATTAGAACAGAGAGAAATGCTATTTGTCTCCAAGCAAGCAGGCATGGCTCCCTGATCACTCAAAGGAACTAAAATATAAAACTACTGTGAAGTAAAGACAAGACTCTTATGAAGGCTTGGAGAAATATTTAACTGGCATTAGTATTAGTCTCTGGTACAGAGGCATGTGGTGGCCGCCATCTTGGTCAACACATGGCTAAAATTCTAGCTGGGAATCCTAAGCACAGGGTTTTTCCTATTGCTGATTTGTATGCCTGATCATTGATAAGTAAAGCATTTTAGAACCTGTGCCTGATTCCTGAGTTTTCATCTATTCCCCTCTGTCTTGGGAGGTAGAAGGGAACTCGCTTCCTGGTACTGTTGGGGACCCCAGCACTCATCAACAGTGTATAACATATTTTTATACATTGTGATTCTACATTGTACAGTTCAATGATTTGCAAAGGTCAATGGAAGTGCTTATTTTCAGCTATTAATTCTTAAATATTTATTTTATAATTATAATGTAAACAATTATTTTAGATGCTAAATAGTAGTGAAAATGTCAGGTAGATATTACTTGTCCTATATGTTTTCTCTAAATGTGAAAAAGTAAGTAAGAAATGAAAAATAAAAATATTCTTACTCATCTGATTAGCAAACTTACTTAAATTGGTGTGATCCATAATGCAAAAGAAAATAAACACTGTCTTAGGTAATAATGACCAATGTTCAAGAAGTTTTCCATATTTTAAATATATTTTGATAAAATTTACTGAAATGTATGTGTTTCTATACATTCAGGAATGTACATTGTCATATAAATGCATATGGCATGAGTACATGTGTATTTATGTGTGTATATATACTTAATGTTATATAAGCATATCTATAAGATATATAAGTGTATATATATTATATATACACTTATATATAAATGTAATATATTTTAATCTTATATATACATATACATATATTTGTGTATATATATAAGTGAAATGGTATAAAATGTTTAAAGAAAAGTAAAACAAGTTTTCTATATCCAGATTGATAGGGTACTCAGTCTGAAAAAGAAATCAATAAGGTAGATTCTAAATTTGTGATACTTGTGCAAAGACATAGTAAAGGGAGACATGGAGTAAAGAGCTTTCAAAATAGAGATTAAATAAGTGAAAAAGTCAAGCACATGCTTGGTGAATTTAAGAATCAACAAGATGTTTATTTAGCATCAATAGAAAAGGACTGAAGTCCACTCAAAATAAGGTCAGGAGTCAGTAAACTTAACCAATTGTCAGATGTCTTTCTTTTATAGTAGAAATAGCAGAGGGGAGAAAAAAATTAAAAAAAAACTTACTTAAATATACCCTATAGTTAATAACAATAATAACCAGAAAGCCTTGTACAGATGCCAATAGTAAAGAATCATTTAAAATAATTCAGTGGTCATATGATCACTAGTAGGATGCTATTGATTAGTAGAGGTTGTTTAGGTGTTTAGCACTGATTAAATCAGAATTTATATTTTCTCTGTATAATTTGACCCCTCTTTGACACATTTGCATTAATGTCACTTACTCTTACATATTATAATTAACAAAAATCTAATAATTTTTTGCTTTTTTGGTCACACCCAGCAATGCTCAGTGGTTACTCTGGCTCTGCCTTAGATATTATTCCTGGTAGTGTTCTGGTTACATATGGGAAGCCAGGGATCAAATCTGGTTCTACCGCATGCAAGAAAAACACCCTACCAGCTGTGATATCACTCTGCCCCAAAAAATATTATTAACTGGTGTTTAACCTAGCTTAAATTTTCTCTTTAGCATGCATCCGTAACACTCAGAAGGATATTACATCAGGTAAGTTGCTTACATGCAACCAGTCTGGTGTTGTTACCTGACAATTCATATATTATCTTAAGTACTGCAAGGAATAATCCTTCAGCACAGAGATGGAAGCAAACCTTATCTGGTGTGACTGTAATATATATATATATATATATATATATATATATATATATAAGATCAGATTTCTCCTAGCAGAGATCAGTAAAGCCAGTACAATATCCCCCTCCACCCTGGTACTGATTTCCCTCCACCCAGGATACCTACCAGAATAAGATAAACAGGATGGGCCTATGGGAGGTGGATGGGTTGTGAGAGATGACTCAATATACATGCAAGACGTGCCCTGTCTGCTTTTATGTGTGAGTTGTGCCCTGCCTGCTTCCTCAAGTAACCCATGTAACCCTAAGTCCTTAAAGCTGACCTTTGAATGGATAGGCTGGCAATGTATGTGGGGTTACAAACTCATTGGCTATTACCATGCGGGTTCTGTTGTAATGGTCAGTAAGAACCTATATAAGGTTCCCCTTAAGGAGGCCTCGGGATCTCGCCTGCCTAATTGGACCTGTGTGTCCGTGTGGGAGCTTGACCCTGGCTAGCCAGCCCAATAAACTCTGCTTTGTTAATTGCCTTCTTGTGTGATTCTCTGTCTCTCGAAAGGGGATTCTATTTTCGACCCTAACTATATAAAACATACATATATGTTTATATATGTATGTATGTATGCATATATAATATAGCTACTTATGTTTATTAACTCTGCTCTCTGCCCCAGTCTTTGTTTCTGTATTTGCCTTTCTTTGTCTTCATATCACTGTCTCCTGTCTCTGTCTCTCTTTCCTCCTTTCTTTTTCGAAGAGTTTGGGATTGACCTCAGAGCCTTATATATGCAAGATATGTGCTATGCCACTGCACTGTTTTCCATTCAAACTTTTTTTCTCTTGCTGTTAACTTTTGTTGTAGAATACCATCTGAAAACCTAAACCGGGTTAAACATAAATTTTAATATCATGTAAAATGTTTATATCCAAGTGGAAACTTAAGATCATAAATGATTAAATAAAAAATATATGGTTGTTGCTATAAAGAATGTCAATGACAAAATTATAATATACTTTGTTAATCAGGTGAGGGAAGACTCTTGTTTAATACTTTTTGAAATATTAGAGGTGACCAAAACAGTCTAAACACAGCTCCACTAAAACAAGGGACAGAGAGGTTTTTAGGATTGGGATGAAATAGTAGAGAAGTTCTGGAGGATATATGAGAAGAACTGATCAAAAGATGTGTGGAGCACATTGAGTTGGAACATAAATTTTCTGATTAGATCATCTGTATTTACTAACTGGCTACTGTGGAAGATAGACTCCTATTTCATTAGAAGAAACTTTCCAATAGGAACACTATCTTTCTTGATAAATTATAGCAAAGGTGATGTCCCCAAAGTCAGAAATACCTGGGTTAAGTTTCCTTTAAAAGATTTACATCCATCTCCCAGAAGCAGAGAAATATTCACAACTAGAGTGTCGTAAAGAAAAATAAGGAACACATCTGTTTTAAGTTTCGTCAAGAGGATTGAGACTCGGACAAGACAAAGAAATCAGAAGAGAGTTGTAACAGAGAAGATCCCATTAAGATTGGATTTCAGTAGTAATGGGGTGGAGATATTTGAGCAAAGGGGTGAGAATTTTTGCAGATCAAAGTTTCCAGAGAGGAGGGGGAAAAAAAAAGCAAAGATGCTCATTCTAATGTTCTCCTTTTTCACTCTCATATTCAAGATTTTCCCAAGACTGAAAGCAATTCAGGTTCTCTAGTCTTCTAGATATGATGGAGCTAGAAACCAATTTTGATAATAATTACTTGGGCATCCAGTTTTGTTCTTCAGCTGATGTAAAATGGCTTCAAAACAAAATATAACAAAGAATTAAGTTACTGAAAAGGGAAGAACAAAAGTCTCTTTTCTTATAGAAAACAGCTGCTCAGGATTCATCAGCTACTGTCTTGCACAAGGGTCAATAAATGAATTGTTGAAAGAATTGTATGCTTATTTATTTTTAAAAAAGTTCAGGGAGGGCTAGTTTTGAAATGTCACCTACTCAGGGCTCTCTTCCTGCTTGGCACTCAGATATCGTTCCTGGTAGATACTGGTGAACCTTATGTGGTGCCCGGATCAAACCTGTGTCAGAGTGTGCAGGCAAGCAGCCTAGTTATACCATTGCTCTAGCCCAGGAGTGTATATTTAAACATCATTATTGCTATTTAATATCCTAAATAATTGCCTGAAACCTAAAAAAAAAATAAACTCCATTATCTTTAAGTTACATTCTGCACACTTACGTATGAAAAACTATTAGTATGCCACTTCATACAGCCATGCGTTTTTATTATTTTATACATGTCAAATTACTGACAACTGTGCTAGTAATGTAAATTATCTTATAGTACATTCAGAACTCTAAATTAGGACATAGGTTTACTTGACTGAATTTAAAATGTAAATTGTATAATAGAATTTTTGAGATAGCACAGCACTATCACTATCATTTACCAATTCCAAACAACTGCTAGCAGTGTTCTGGGAGGTCCACTAGGTCCTTCTTTAATGAATAGATTAGCTTCATTAACATTTTATTTGCACAATAATATGGATGAGATACTTGAAATTCTCTTCAACATGTTAAATGTTTCTCATGCAATTATATTATATATTAAAATTGTTTCATTTTTATACAAAACTAAGGAAGAAGTGTAAATTTCAATTACAGAAACAAAAACTAAACAGAAACAAAACCCTATAAAATATTGCAAATGCCAAAATCATTCCAAGGTAACATTTTGATGACCTTCATAAACCTTGTTCCAAGCAACTATGGTAAACACACTCTTAGATCTCCCCTTTCCATGGTGAGCAGCTGAGGAAATTTCTTGAGTAAAGCATCCCCCAGAAACACACACACATTATTCAAAATCCTGAGCTAACTGGAAGCTTAGAGACAACTAAAACGAGTGCTGGCTCCTGGCCCAGAAGCACACCAGTCCAGCCAGCATACATCTGAACACTTGCCAGTAAACAGCACCCCTGTAAACTGAAAGTAATGCAGCTTCTCCCAAAACATAGCTACTTAGCAAGGAAATCCCTTGCTCTGATTGCTAGCAGAGATCCCTTCTCTATTCCCTTGCCAGTACACAATCAGCCAGACACTGGTTCTGCCAGCCCTGGATTGTGCACCGTGACATCACCAGCCAGGACTGAGGCTCCAGTTTCCTCCCAATACTGCCCAGCATCAGCCTTTGCCCAGGTTTACACAAAGCAGCAGTATAGTGTTTGCTCGAATGCTCTGATTGTTCTCCAGACCCCATAAAACTGTTCACAGCTGCTGCTGGGCTTTCAAGGCTGAACACAAACGTTTGTTCCTCAGACCCACTATAGTCAAGCACTACTTTCTGTGAGAATTTAGGACAGTGAATGCCAGGGCATCATAGAAAAGTGCAGTGCGCTCTTGCCAGCACATAGTTCATTAGATTCTGATCCTGAATGAGTACACCAGCTGGGGTTAAGACCCAAGACTCCTCAGGAGACCACCTTGTATTCCTCAGTTGTTTCAGTCTTAGATCTGTCCTCTGGAACATTGATATCTGCCTTTTGTGTGGTGATTAAGTTTCATTTGTTTTTTGTTTGTTTCTTTAAGGTTGGATTTTGCATTGGTATCTGAAATCTAAAATATGCCTGATAATGAGATCGCCAAAAGAATTACACAAGAGACTGCAGACTCTGTTAATATCTTAAATCTTCGTTTTATATGGTGTTCCAGGTTTCCAAAAGGCATTACTCTAGAAGCTGCTAAACACTGTTGACATAAAAACACTAGATTCCAGAGAAATACTATTGATTTTGGTACACAGACACTATTAGGGATTTGGGATTGTACTTGCAGGTTTTGTACAGGCATGCTCTAAAGGTATATTTTCATCCCTTTTTATTTTTTAAATTTGTCCTGCACAGCTTGTCCCTTTTTTAATTTTTTAATTTAATCCTGCTTAGTTTGTTATTACAGTTAGTCTTTCAGATTCACAAAAATTCCTAACTGTCACCTAGGAATTTTGTACTACTTGTCAGATATCTGTGACAGTGAATGTTCCAGTCATTCCTAAGATCATGCCTGGCATTTTATGAAACCTAGAATCAATTCTGTGTCTGAAAATCAACAGTAAGGAAATAAAAATAATTGAAGAAAAGGAATTTTTTTCCCAACAGATGTTCAGTTGGGAAGATAATATAAAGCTCCTTCCTTGGGTGTGACTGAGCACTGCTAGGTGTGAAACAGAAAAAGAAGAAAAAAGAGGTTTCGGAGGACTGGAAAAATAATGTAGCAGATAAGACACTTGCCTTGCCCTTAGCTCACCTTATTTTATTTCCTGGCACCTTCTATCGTTCCCTAGGAACAGCCAAGAGTAATGGCTAGGGATAGATCTGGAAATAAGCCCTGTAATTCTTCAAAGAAGAAATTCAAATTGCCAAAAGGCATATGAGAAAATGCTCTTCACAGGGAGATACAAATCAAAACACAATGAGATATCAACTCACACCACAGAGACTGGCACACATCCCAAAGAACAAGCACTAGTGCTGGCACAGATGCAGAGACAATGGGACTCAATCATTATTGGTGGGAATTCGACTGGTCCAGCCTTTTTTGAGAAACAGTATGGACATTCCTCAAAAAAAAAAAAAAACCGAAATTGAGCTCCCATTTGGTCCAGCAGTACTACTCCTAAGAATATATGCTAGGAGTGAGGGGGGCAAATATACAAAATCAAAAAACAACATCTGCAATTATATGTTCATTCCTGCACCATTACAATAGCCAGAATATGGAATCAACCTGAGTACCTGAGAACAGATGACTGGATAAAGCAACTATGATACACCTATGTAATGGAAAACTAAGTTGCTGTTAGGAAAGATGAAGTCATGAAAAATTGCCTGTAAATGCACATGGAAAGTGACATGCTGCGTTAAATTAGTCAGAGGAAATGTACAGATACAGAATGACTGCATTCACTTGTGGTATATGAAAACAATAGTATGAGTCTACTATCCAAGGACAGACAAATGAGCTAGGGGAAGTTTTCAAGGGTTAGAATCTACCACAAATGGAAGTAGAGGATATGTAGATAGAGAAGGGACGAGTTTGAGAATAATATTGCAAATAGTAATGCTAGACAAGAACTGAATATTGAAAGCAGGTAAGGAAATATATATGATAACCCTTCAGTGTATTGTTTATCAAAACTTAATGCACAAGAGGTTTAGAGGCCTGGCTCTAAACCTGTGCTTGCAACAAGCCAGACGACCCCCCACTTCATGAGGGCCTCCATTTTCCACATCCAGACTTCTCTCTCGTCAGAACTCCACACAGCAGACCACACAGATAATGTGGTAATATTTTGAAATGGTGCAAAAGTATACCCTTTAAGTAAATAGTAATATAAACTAATGTACCTTAATAAAATTGGCATTAAATAATTTTATGAAATAATATAATGTTACTCATATACAAAGAGAATAAATTGAGTGTCTCTTGATTTTTTAAGAAGCGTCTGAATATTTTATGACTTACATGCAAGGAGTTAATTTACCATAAAATGTATGTTTTTTCACCAAAATGAAGGTCAAAATATTGATTGACAATTATTAAATTACTGATTATTTTAATAATTTGGTAGTTTTATTAATTTTTCAATGAACTGACATAATTTACCAGCATTTTAAATTTAAATATAATGTGACTCATATTAGAAAACGATAATATCCATTATTAATACATTTGGGCTGATACAGTCACTAAGCATAAGTTCTCTTTTATTACTTTTCAAGGATAAAAATCCCCAATTGTTATGTATTATCATCAGTTAAGGGTAGAAAATAAAGCCACTGTGTAGCCTTCAGGAATTGGTCAATAGCTCATTAGTCCTGCTGAACAAGATTTACGTTGCAGTACATCTTCATGCTTCAGTCTATAAATTATAAAAGACCTTTACCCTCAATTCAAGGACCTATCAGGCTGCTATTCAAAGGGCAGGCAAACACAGAAAAAATTAAAATGTAGCTGTCTTTCTCCAGCTAAGTATAACTGAGGATCTGAGTTCTAATAAAAGTCAATAGTGGGCTGAGGAGTTAGTTCAAAGGACTGGAAAGCATCACTGGCAATGCATCTATTCAGGGGTGGAATTCCCAGCAGCACACTTGGGTACAATCCTAAAGCATCCCTAGAACAACTGATAAAGGTAAAAATGGAGGAAAACAGGAAATAAAACAAAAGCAAGATAAATTAAATTTTGACTTAAACATTTTATTTTTGTTCTTGTTATTTTGTAGGCTACACTGAGTAGTATTCAGGACTTTACTCCTGTACCTGCACTGTGTGTATTGTCCAGACAGACTGAGAAACCATATGGGGTTCCAGGAATCAGGCCTTGCTGCAGTGTGTTAGCTCGGCAAATGCCCTACTGGTGTATTGTTGTATCATCTCTGTAATACATCAACATAAGCACTTTAAAGGCATATGAATGGATTAGTGATTTTTGGGGTGTTGTGTTGGTTTTGTGGGGGCACACCCAGCAGTGCTCAGGGTTTATTTCAGGCTCGATGCTGAGGGTCTGCTCTTGGCTGTGCTTCAGAGATCACCTGAGGTACTGACAATCTAGTTGGCCTTGTTGAAGGCATATACTTCATCTGCTGTGACTATCATTTCAGCCCCTGCATTAGTGAATTAAAATAAACTGTGTGTGTATATATTCTACAATAGTGACTATAAAATTGTGATTATAAAATACTGAGTAAACAATTGGACAGAGAAATATATGAGGTTAGCAGATTTATCATGAGTCAGGATTGCAGTCAGGCTGTCAGTAGTCACGTTTTCTTCAGTACACTAGAACAACCCTCTTCCCAAATAAGACTTAATACATATAAATTGATAAAATTTGCTTTGATTAAAAGAAAAAAACACTTTTAAAAGCCAAATAATAGTTCCCTAGAAGAAATACAAGATCGTATAATGCATCTTTTATGTCCCAGCATTATAATTATATAGGGGACATTTGAAGCAAGATGCTAGTGGAATCTGAATTTTAGTTCTGGTATTGATAGCTAATAAGTTAAGTGAAGATAAGTGAAGTGGGATGTATTATTTAGAATTTTTACTGCTTGTTTTGCTCATTAATAAAAAGAGATGGTGAGATTTTCTACTAACAATTTTGAACTAAGTAATTACATAAAACCCTTAACATGCATTTATTAATAAAATTCAAGAACATGTACCCTAAGTATACTTCATTGTTTAATATTTGGTTTCCCTAGTACATGCTTTCACTATTAATTTATAATGAAAAGATAGACTTATACATGTTATTATAAATTTTATCTTTTAAAGTCTCTTACCAGTCTCATAACCAGGTAACTTACTTTCTTTTATATTAGACAGAGCTATGTGAAAGCTTTTGCTAAATATTTCATGTCCTATGTTTTTCCCTTTCCTCCAACTGTTTACCTCCCAAAATATACTCACTTAGTAAACCAATCACTTAAGAATGTTTTACTTTCTGAATTCATACAGGCCATTGCTTCATTGTTCTAAGTTAATTTCCCCACTGAAACTTTTAGACTAGAAGTCCACCAAATACTGCACACAAATTTAATTGATTCTCATTTTTCCTCCTTTGTACTGAACTGTCCATAGTTATATAGAAGACGAACTACTTGAATTTTGTGAACTTTATTTACTGTAAACAGTAATGATATGAAGACACAAATATGACCTTAAGTACAGTTTAGTATTACAGTTATATTTTATGTACTTACTATATGATGATTTCCAAAAAGTGAATGCAATTGATAATCTGGAAACAGAGGGTTTTTTTTAATTTTATAACAGTTTGTGAAGATAAACATCTTTTTAAAGCCAAGTGCAGGTTTACTAAAGAAATGCTATAAATAAATGAGGTATAGGAGAATTTTACAAGACTTTATTATGAGATGATTATCAACTAACCTTGAGGTTAATGGAAAGAAAGTTTGCATTAAAGTTCTTTCCAAAAGAAAAGACTTAGAAAAAAGTGAATCAAAGTGAATCAGTAAATCAATGTTCCTATATTTTTTCAAGGAAAAGGGGTCATTTTATAATCAAAACATTGCTTAAATCATCTGGGTAAAACCTATAAAGTGATATGAAAATATACCATGCTGTCATCTTTTGCAAAAAGATCCTGGCAGACATAGCCTGTACCAGATGGTTGACACATGTTCCACTTGTGCCAAAAACAAGTTGATGGTACCAGTGATCTAATCCTGAATGAGCAAAAATGTTATCGATCATTTCAAGGCCTAATTCAAATGGACATGATAAAAAACTAATGGAGTTTCCATTATGAAAAGGAGTAACTACTCTACTATAATACACATTTTGTAAGTATAAAAATAAATGAATAAATAATAGAGTCTTAAAATTTTGACCACTAATTTAAGTATTTAGCTTAACAGAAAAGGAAAACTTACAATGCACAGTTTACACTGAATCACTCAATCAAAAAAAAAAAAAACTCTTTTATGTCGTCAGTTATTGTCATCAATTTTTTGCAGTTCGAAATGAAATTATATTATTATATACTGTCTGACTAAATCATCGGAAGTAGGGAACTATAGGAACTATATATTAGTATAATTTTTAACCAAATAATTTTGATCCCGCACCTCTGGAATATATGTACTTTTTGTGGTCTGTTTTGATTTTATTTTTTCCTGTTGGGAGGGGTTTCATCTATGTAACTCTGTGCTCAGGAATCTTTCCGGCAGTACTTTGGGGGAACCAGTGACTGAGCCCTTAGTTGCTGCTTACCAGGCAACCACCAACCATCCTGCCCACCTTCCTTGGCCCACGAAAATACTTTTTTTAAATATATATATATATATATATATATATATATATGTATGTATGTATGTATGTATGCATATATCACGATCACGATCACGATCTTCCCATTGATCATCTATTTCCTAGAGTGGGCACCAGTAATATCTCCATATGTCCTGTCTCATGCCAGTAGAGCCAGGGGCATCGCTTGCTACAGGAACATAAAGAGCCTCAAACCATTATATTAGGTCATGGGAATGACCAAATATAATTGTTACTGGAATTTGGCATATCAAATACAACACGAGAAGCTTGCCAGGCTTGCCGAGCAAGAGGCAAACTTTTAAACACCTCCAAATAAAGCATTTATTGACGAACCACGGGGCCGCAAGCGGCCGTGCAAGCCGGGCTGTGATGGGCTGGTCTGCTGGGTGGAGTTCTGACGAGAGGGAAGTCCAAAAGTGGAAAATGGCGGCGCCCGTGGAGTGAGGAGGGGTGGTCTGGCTTGTTGTGAGGCTCTGCCGAGGTGGTGGGCCAGGGCTAGAATCCACCATGCCTCCCGACTGCCTCATGAACGACTGGGCACAGGGAGAGCAAGGAACAGCTCTGCCCCATGTCTGAGAGTCTCTGCATATATTTATATATATATATATAAACATAGATAGATAGATAGATAGATAGATAGATAGATAGATAGATAGATAGATAGATAGATAGATAGATAGATAGATAGATAGATAGATAGATAGATAGATAGATAGATAGATAGATAGATAGATAGATAGATAGATAGATAGATAGATAGATAGATAGATAGATAGATAGATAGATAGATAGATAGATAGATTGCTTTTTTGGGTCACACCCGGCGATGCTTAGGGATTACTCCTGGCTGTGCACTCCAGGAATTACTCCTGACAGTGCTTGGGGGACCACATGGGATGCCAGGGATCAAACCCAGGCCGGCACAGCCCAGCCACATGCAAGGCAAACGCGCTACCCACTGGACTATCGCTCTGGCCCTTAAATATTTTAAGTGTATTAAAATAATAACTGAGACAGTAAAACAATAACATGTTTATAAGAAAAAAGACTAATTTTAAGGTCAGTCTCATAGCACCAACCAAAGAACAAGAATGAATAACAATTTTGCCAATAGAGAGTAAAATATGTGATTACAGTTGCAAAGGGATTATAATATCTACTTAGACAATTAATGTGATTTCAATATTATACATATGACCCACATCAAGTGGCAAGTTACTTTTTAGAGAAAATTACAACATAAACTAAAATACTTGTGCTCGCATTCTTGCTAGCAACACTGATTCTTTTTGGTTTTGTTTTTTAGACTATGCCCAGGAATGCTCAAGGTCTTTTCGTTCTCTATACTCACTCATCCTCCTGGTGGTACTCTGTGGACATAAAGGAGACTATAGGCCAAGCCAAGATGTGCCACATTTAAGGCAAAGTCCCTGACCACTGTGCAGTCTCTCCAACCTGATTCTTAGACATAAAAAATAATTTAAATTTGGATCATTTTGAAATATGCTTACAAATATGCCAGATAGAATCTATAACATTATTTAACTACAGTTTATTCAAATATGTTTTTGACCTCTCATTCTTTTTTTCTCTCATTGTCTCTTGTTGCCACTCTTCCTATCTATCAGTCCATCACAAAGCATAATATTATTTGCCAATCATAATTGGAAACTTTGTAAATTATTATATTTAAACTGTCAATATTGTCTATATTTGTAAATTCATGCTATGTAATACTGAACTAACAGTTCTACAATGAGTTACTATTACTTCAATCCATATCTTGTTGCAGAAAGATGTAGCACAACAAGTGTGCCAAAGAGAAGATATGTTTATTTTCAGATTTTTTTATCATCCTGATGCAACAAATATTTGTGATTTAACAAAGTTTTAGCAGAATTATTTTAATTAGGATTATATATGTATAAAATTTTCGTATTCTTCTCTATTAAGCAATTCAAACATGGATAATTTTCTAAGAACATTCACTATAAAGTTGTCAAAATATCATTAGAAGTAAAGACACAACATATGCAAATAGTTTGGGTCTAGAGAGATACTACAGTGAGTAAGCACTTATTTGCATGCAGTCCAACAGGTTCTATTTCTGTCACTCCATATAGTTCCTTGAGGATCATCGGAAGTGACAGCTCTCCCCTCAAAAAATATCATGATTGAACAGGACGGCTAGGAAGGCACACTCGCTATCTGGACACTGCAGCCCTTCAACCCCAACTCACTCCCAACAGGTGCGCCTCTGATAACTGTAGGACTACCACACCCCTCACCAGAAACCGAGGGAAGTTCAGAAAGAGCAGCAGGAAGCTAGGGGGAGGTACACTTGCTTCCAGACACCTCACCCCTGCCCTTTGGCCCTTCAACTCAGATAATCAGTCAGGCAGGTGTCTGATTATCACAGCAATTGTCACAGGTCTGACACCCCAAATTTCAAAACCGCACAGATGTGCTAGCATAAAAACTAAGTACTTACTCAACAAATATCCTACGTAGATATACCAGATAACATATCATTCATCATTCCTTACTAGCCACAAAAACTCCACAAGGAGCCGAAACATCCCTAACTGTACAGCCTAACTACATGAGACCACACAATTTGCAATCTTCAAAAGTAGTAATGGTAAAACAATGCAGAACTCCACCAAGCTCCATGAGTGAAGTCACTAGCCCAGATGAACCAAGCAATTATGATGAGCTATATAAACTCCCTGACAAGTAATTTCTCAAGGAACTGTTAAGAATGCATAAGGACCTCAAAGAAGCAATTGAGCACTGATTCAATTAAATATTAGAGGGCATCAGAGAAGAAATGAGTAAAATTCAATAAAAATACAAGCAAATATGACAGATATTAAAAAATGTGATAGTTGAAATGAAAAATTCACTGGAAGGCATTCATAGCAGAGCAACAACTGCTGAAGAAAGTATTAGTGAGCTCAAAGATGAGGTGCAGAGACTCTAGACAACATTAGAAGATAGAAAACAGACACACAATTAATGACAGACAAGAGATAATCAGGATGAAGTCAAAATAAACAACATGAGGATGATTGCGGTCCCAAAGGGGCAAGAAGAAAATCTGGATGAAGAAGCAACTGTCATAACTATCATTGCTGAGAAGTTCCTGGAATTAATGAGTGCTTGTTCTCAGATTAATCAGGCCTGAAGTGTACTGGCTAAAAGAAACTAAAATAAGAATACTCCAGGACACATCCTAATTAATATGACAAAAAACATAAAGATAGAATACTGAAAGCAGCAAGATAAAAGAAGGAAACTACAGGGGCCGGAGCGATGGTCCAGCAGGTAAAGCATTTGCCTTGCACATGGCCAGCCTGTGCCGGCCCAGGTTCTATCCCTGGCATCCATATGGTCCCCGAGCACCGGCAGGAGTAATTCCTGAGTGCAGAGTCAGGAAAAACCCCTGAGCATTGCCGGGATTGACCCAAAAAGCAAAAAAAAAAAAACAAAAGAAGAAGGGAAACCACATACAAAGAAGCATCCCTAAGAATCCCTAAGATTTATAGCATCATTTCAGATGAAACACTCCAAGCCAAAGACAATGGTGGGATATTGTGAAAAGACTCAATGAAATGAAGTCCTCACCAAAAAATTCTTTACCTGGCTAGACTCACATACAGATTTTAAGGAAACATACTCAACTTCATGGACAAGCAACAGCTCAGGAACTTCATAGACTCAAAACCAACTTTAAAAAGGATTGAAGGAACTACTATAAGATAAGACAAACCCCGAAAGCACGACAACCTTGTTCAGGAAGATGACACAAAATCCCATGACAGTAATCTCTCTCAATGTTGGTGACCTAAATGCACCAATTAAGAGGCACAGAGTGGCAAAATAGATTAAAAACCGAATCCAACATTCTGCTGCCTACAAGAAATGCATCTGAAAAATCAGAGCAAAGACTCAAAGTAAAAGGCTGGAAAACAATTCTCCAAGCAAACAACTAATCCAAAAAGGCCCCAGTGGCCATACTAGTATCTGAAAACATAGACTTCATGCTGCAAAAGATCAGAAGAGAAGGTGAAGGCCTCCCTTAATAATTAAGGGATATGCATATCAGGAAGAAAACACACTCCTAAATATATATGCACCTTATGAGAGGCCAGCATAATATTTAAAACAACTGTTGATAGACTTCAAAGAAGATATTAACAGTAACACAATTTTAGTTGGAAACTTCAATACTGCTCTATAAACTCTTGATAGATCCACAAGATTTAAATTCATCAAGTAAATATTGGTACTGAAGGAAGAAATAGAAGAGGGCTGGTAGATATAAACAGGACTTTTCATCTCAAAAAAGCCAAATATACATTTTTCTCCAGTGCACATGGATCACAAGCTGATCCACAAAACATACCTCCATAAAATCAAGAAGATAGAAATTGTGTCAAATATCTTTTCAGACCATGATACTCTGAAAAGTCTTTTTTTAAATCCAGCTCCGGTATGCTGATCCAGAGACTCACAGACATGGGGCTGAGCTGCTACTGGCTCTCCCTGTGCCCAGACACTTACGAGGTGCCCAGGAGGAATGGCGGGTTCTAGCCCTGTCCTGCCACCCCAGCAGAGCCTTGCAACAAGCCAGACCCCCACTCCATGAGGGCCTCCATTTTCCACATCTGGACTTCTCTCTCGTCAGAACTCCACCCAGCAGACCAGCCTATCACAGCCCAGCTCGCGCTGCCGAAGCGGCTGCTTGGTTCATCAATAAATGCTGGACTTAGAGATGACTACAAGAGTATGCTACCTGCACAGCAGAGCCTGGCAAGCTACTCGTGCTGTATTTGATATGCCAAATACCAGTAACAATTTTAGACCTCATTCCCATGACCTGATGGAATGATTTGAGACTCTTTATGTTCCTACAGCAAGCAGATGCCCTTGGGCTCTAATAGCATGAAACAGGACAAATGGAGATGTTACTGGTGCCCGCTTGAGCAAATTGATGATGAATAGGAAGGCAGTGATACAGTGATACAGTGATACTCTGAAAATGGAAGTAAACAATACACAAAAACAGAGAGTCAATTCAAACACCTGGAAACTGAACAGCTTACTGCTGAACAACCAGTGGGTCATAGAAGAGATCAAAGAAATCCAAAGATTCCTGGAAACAAATGAAAATGAAGACTTGAACTATAAAAACTTGTGGGATACAGCGAAAGCCGTGTTAAGAGGAAACTCATAGCTCTGCAAATACTCATCAGAAAAGTTCCACCTGACTTCCCAGCTCAAAGCCTTACAAAAAAAATTTCAACAAAAGGAGCTCAACTAAGGCAGAAAGAAGGAAATAATAAGACTTAGAGTGGAAATTAACGTGCTGGAATAAAAAATTAAAAAATTAATGAAATCAAGAGCTGATTCTAGAAAAAAAATAAATAAGATCGACAAACTACTTACAAGACTTGTAAGGAAATATGGTATGATCATATCAATACACCCAGAGAAAGTATGAACCAACAACCATTGATGATAAAAACTCTCAATAAAATGGAAATTGAAGGAACCTTCCTCAATATAAGCAAAGCCAACTACCAAAAGTCCACCACAAGCATATTTCTGAATGGGGAACAATTGAAAGCCTTACCCTAAGATTGGGCTCAAGTCAAGGTTGCCCACTCTCACCACTTCTGCTCAACATATTACTAAAAGTACTTGCCATTGCAATCAGGGAAAAAATACTTTTTTTCTCCTTTATCAAAGATCAATTGATCATGACATTAAGGGCATCCAGGTAGGCAAGGAGGAAGTGAAGCTATCACTATTTGCAGATGATATGATATTATACCTAGAGAACCCCAAACTCTATCAAAAAGCTCCTAGAAACAACTGTTACCTATAGTATAGTGGCAGGATAAAAAGTTTATTCTCAAAATTCTATGGCTTTCCTATATACAAATAACAAAAGTGATGAAAGGGATACTAGAAAATGATCCCACTCAAAATTGTGACACAGAAAATCAAATAGCTAGGAATTAGTTTAATTAAGAATGTAAAGGGCCTCTAGAAAGAAAACTACAAAATGCTGCTTCAAGAAATCAAAGAGGAAACTAGGAAATGGAGGTACATTCTCTGCTCATGGATTGGGAGAATTAACATTGTTAAAATGATATTACTCCTGAGAGCTTTATACAGAGTCAATGCGGTTCCTATAAGGATACCCATGACATTCTTCAAAGAAGTTGATCAAACACTCCTGAAATTCATATGGAATAATGAACCCTCAGAGATAGCTAAAACAATGTTTGGTAAAAGAAGATGGGAGGCATCACCTTTCTGAAATTCAACTGTACTTCAAAGTGGTATTAAAACAACATGGTATTGGAATAAAAGCAGACCTGTAGACCTATGGAATAGAGTTTAATACCCTGACACACATTCATAAATACATGATCAATTGATCTTTGATAAAGGAGAAAAAAGTATCAAATGGAGTAAGGAAAGCCTTTACAACAGTGTTGCAAGGAAAATTGGGAAGCTACATGTAAAGAAATGAATTTGGAACTTTCTCAAACACCATAGAAAAAATCAGATCAAAATGGATCAAATATCTCAATATCACGCATGAATCCATAAAACACATTGAAGAAAACATAAGAAAAATCCTCTTCGACATTGAAGCCAATGGCCTCTTCAAAGATGAAACAGCACTAAAAAAGCAAATGGAAACAAAAATAAACATATGGGACTATATGAAACTAAAACACTTCTTCACCTTAAAAGAAACAGTGAACAATATACAAAGATAGTCCACAGAGTGGGAAAGGATATCCACCCAGTACCTATCTGATAAGTGGTAAATATCCAGGATATATCATGTACCGGTAGAACTTCACAAGAAGATTATAGCCAACCTCATCAAAAAAATGGGGAGAAAAATTGAACAGAAACTTTGACAAAGAGGAAATTTGATTGGACAAAAAGCATATGAAAAAATGTTCATCTTCACTAATCACCTGGGCCCTGCGGAAGCAGGATGAGAACGCTATTCAGGTCTCCCAAAGAGGAATTGAAAGAGCTATGCTTGGAATATCATGCCTCACTCAAGTTAGAGAAGGTCTCTGAGTCGTATGTTAATGCAGGGAGAACAGTGGAGTCAAATAGTTGTGTCCAGAGCCAGAGGTTCTTTGTCTTTTTCACTATTTCTTCAATGCTTTTTGAAGGCATTCCATCCACTCTCTTCCTCCTGCGCAGCTCAGGTTTTAGGTCGTTCATCATGTTGACTTCTCGACCTAGGTACACATAACTGCTGTACTCAGAGATGTTTGTTCCATTGAGAGTGAATGGGGCCTCTAGAGCTATTTCATTTTTCATGACCATAGTTTTGTTGAGATTCAGCTGTAAACCTATCTTTCCACATTTTTGGTCAAAGTTAGTCAGCGTTTGTGCCACTTGACTAATGTTTGTTGTTATTAGAATGATGTCATCAGTGAAGCGGAGGTGGTGTAGTTTCCGATCATCTATCTTCACTCCCATTCCTTCCCGTTCAAAATTGCTGCATAATGTTCTCAAGGGTGGCCCTGAAGAGATTTGCTGAAATGGTATCACCCCTGCCAAACCCCTCTTTTCACAATAATGATCACTTCTTTGTAGAATGGTGAGATCCTGGTGGTGAATCAGTAATACAGCTCATTAAGGATCTTGATGTATTGGGTTTGAACACCCTGTTTGACTAGGGTTTCGATAAATGCTTCGGTCTTCACAGAATCAAAGGTTTTCTTTAAATCAATGAATGTGAGACAGAGCAGCATCTTGAACTCCCTACTAACCTCAATGAGCTTGGTTACCATCTGGATATGGTTGATTGTGCTGAATCCTTTCCAGAAGCCAGCTTGCTCGCATGGTTGTCCTTCATCTAGTGTTCTGCCAATCCTGTTCAGGATGACTCCAGTGAACAACTTGTAGATGATGGACAACAGGCAGATGGGGCGATAGTTGTCAATGTCGTGAATGTCTCCCTTCTTGAACATAAGAACTGTCCTGCTATTTTTCCATTGGGAGGGCACCTTGCAATCAGACAGGTAGTGTGTGAAGAGCCGAGTCATTGTATTGATGAGTACTGGTGGCAGATTTTTAGCTGTTCAAGTATGACTTTGTCTGGGCCTGGTGCTGTTCCCTTCTTTAGCGACAAAATGGCATGTCGGATTTCAGAAGGGAGAATGTTGGGAATGACATATCCATACTGTGGAATTTGGTATGTGGGCAGGTGGACGTGGCTATCAAAGAGTTCTGAGAAGAAGTCCTGGATAATCTTCTCCATTGCCTTTCTGGAAGATGTGATAGATCCATCAGGCGTCAGAGGGCAGTCATCTTGGTCTTATAGTTGGCGAAGGACAGGTGGGCCTTGTGAATGCTTTTCCTAGCTTCTGCTGCATGTTTCAGTATTTCTGCTCATACCATGCTGGAGAAGGCAGTGATCTTCTTAATCCACACCCATAGCTCTTCACATCTCCACCGAAGAGATTAATCTAATCTCCAGCCTACAAAGACCTGCCCTTCAGAGACCAACCCTTCAGATGAGAGTATTTAAAGCCCTGGAATGCTTGAGCCACAGACGTAGATACCCCAGGCAGAGCAGATACCAGCTCTCCCCATTGCCGGGACTACCAAGAATATACCATCGGCATGGCAGAGCCTGGCAAGCTGTCCAATGCATATTCAATATGCCAAAACCAGTGATAAAAATGTGTATCTTCCCGGCCCTGAAAGAGCCCTTAATGCAGTAGTACTAAGAAGGATGAACAAGGAGTACCTGATAAAATTTCAGGGCCGAACTAGGCTGCCAAAACGAAGGACTAAAATGACTGTTGTACTTTAAATACACATACGCTGGCATTGGAAGCATATATTGAGGACCTAATCGTGCAAGCACAAAAGATCAAGTATGACATCATCAGTCTGAGATGAAGAGCCATCAATCGCATCATGCGTTTTTGACACCGGAAAAGAACTCTTCCTAGGAACATGAGACGACAGAGGCATAGGTGGTGTCAGTGTCCTTGTCAACACGAACGTGGGCATGAATATTGTTTCATTTGAATGCCTAACGAACTGTATCAGATGATTACACTTGAAGAGATCTGGCTCACTGACAGAAATTTCTATCTTCATTATCTACGCACCAACATCCAATACAAGGAAGATGAAATTGAGAAATTTTACATGGAACTGGAGGAGTTCTATAAAAAAATCACACTTTCTACATGATCATAGTTGGTGATTTTAGTGCCAAGATAGGACCGAGAAGATCAACTGAAGAACTCCACATTGGGACCTATGGCCTGGAATGGAACGAACAGGGTGAGAGACTATCTGAATTCATCATGTCCACCAAGACCATTCATGGGAACTCACAGTTCCAGAATGCTGAAGCTAAACGTTGGACATGGGAATTCCCTGGTGGACAGTTCCACAATTAAATTGACCACATCATCTTCAATCTAAGGTATTCTTGACCAATGTCGCCGTTGTCCCAAAATTCCAAACAGGATCAGACCACCGTCTCCTTCGTGCAAAATTCTACTTCACGCAACGGGGACAAAAGGCTGCAAAGTTTAAGAAGAGAACTCCTAGAACGACCACCAATTGGGAACTCTTTGGCACCATTGTGGCAACATGGGAAGATACCATCATTGACAACACCGATAAAGAATAGGAGGTGCCAACTGGTTCAGCACATCCATAATAGTGTGAAGATGCCGAGAAAGAGAAAGACACAAAAGGACGCCTGTCTTCAAAAACACCCAAGCTCATTCACCAACGTGGCAAAGCGAGAACCTCAGGTGACCAAATGCTAACGTCCAAGCTTCAAAGCAGTGCAGAGAAGCGATAAAAGAAGACCTCAAAGAGAGAAGAGCAGAAACATTACATATATATGAATGAAATATATGTTAGCTGAAAGCATTCTTCAGCTATACACACACACACACATACACAGATACCACTGTATATACACACATGCACACACATGCACAAACAGACAGACCACTGTCTTCTCAATTTAGATTTTATCATTGAAGCCTTTCCTTTTTGGGGAGAGATCAGGGATGGTGCAATTAGGCTGATGTCAGGGTCACTCTTGGCTCTGTGTTCAGAGATCACTCCTGGCAATAACCATGCGACCATTTGTGGTGACATAAATTTAATCAGGTAGGCCATACTCAAGGCAAGGAGTTTACTCAGGGATTATTTTATTATAACTATGTATCCAGCCCCTATCATTTATTTTTAAACTTAAACACTTCTAGGTTTATAATCATAAAATAAATTTTAAAAGATAATAACATTCTAATCTGGGTTTCTAAATTTTGAAAATCCAGAATGAAATGGAAGCGCAAATAAATTGTCATTGGAATTTATTTGCCTTTGATATGTAAGTATTTAAATATTGATTTGCAGGAGTTTTATTGGGAACTTCTACAAACCTTGGGACTGTCATTTGTCACATGTTAACTCTTCAAGCCAGAGTGAAATAACCGTTTTCATCTTCTTTCTTACTTTAAATATAACATTTGTGCGCTTTGACAAATTTAAGAGAGGTATATTTCAGACCACATTAGTAACATGATTCTAGTTTTTCAGTGAGTACAATAATTGAAAAATGTTTAGGACATATATGTACCTGGCACAACAACATAAAATTCACAAATAAGCAATAATTAATGATAAAACCAGATAAAACCACACGATAAAATGTGATAAATCACATTTGTATTGTTCTATAAATATGAATAAGACACATAATATTCTATGAGGAATTAAATACAAATACATTTTGTACAAAATAGTTCCTATTTTGTAGAAATTAAATACAAATGCATTTTGTTTAAATATACCATTTGAATTTATACTAGAATTTTAGTCTAAACCTAAAGGAAATAATGACATTGGGTTATTGAAGAGCACTGCAAACAGATCTGTAAGGGTTATTAGGATAATTGAGAGAAAACTGAAGAATGCTTTCAGCTAAAATATTTTCCAAGGATTGACCTTTACTCTTTTCTCAGTGAATTAACCACAGAAAAGTACATTTGTATGTTACAGACAAAATAAACTGGTATTCAACAATCTCTGAGTAATAATGGCTAGGAATAGTTTCTGAGGCTAAAAATAAACATTGACTAACTGAGTTATGCTGGCACTTACCATTTATTAAAAATATAGACTTTTTCATTATCAGAAGTGTGATTATTTTTAAGAGTAAGAAGTCAATCATCTTTTTATTATATATTTAGTAATCATACCCACATATAGTGCTTTTCCCCCTTATTCTTACTTTTGAAATTATCATATAAGTCATCTCTATCTTTTTGTTACGTAGATTTTTTGCTTTTAGCATTTATTAATTTTCTTTTGTGTTTTCAAATTACTGTTAACACTGGTTTTGGTTTAGTGTAATCTTGTCTTTGGTTACATAATTTGTTTAATCAAGAAAATATAATAAAATACCCCTCCACATCAGCTATGTAGATATTACAAAAAAATAGTAAATAAAAGCTCTATATTTTAAAGTTAACCAGTAGTAAAGCTCATATAACTAAATATATTGAGTCCATTTGTATATCTATTTCATAAAAATATCATGTATTATATTGTGCTCCAAACCTTGTTTTCTGTTTCAGAATGGAGATTACTTTCTTTAATCATGTGATATAATTTACATAATTAAAAAAGTGTTTTGCTTACAGTATGGAATATAATTATTGCTATTTGCAATCAATTCAAATCATGCAAGAATTGCTATCAGGAGGATATAACTCAGAACAGGTGGTCATGGGAGTCTGTTTGCTTTACATATGGGTATAGTCTAAAAGACAGTGATATATTCCAGAATGAGCTAAAGAAATTATGATATATCACTGAATTACAATAAGGGAAACTGACTGCTCTGACCCTCTTACATACTATACAGTTTAGGAAGCTGACGCTACCTTGTAAGATAAAAGTTAGAAGGTACTTTAGGAACCAATTCTACTTATTATCATGCAATTTATTGCATGTGCCTGATCTCAGCATGTGCGTAGCACAGTGAAACATTGAAATCATGTAATCATTGGAAGAAAATTAAGCTATTTAAATCATAATAGGCAGCTGGAATGCTTGTAATGTTAATCATGAAAATGGTTCTAATCACAGAAATTTCTAAATATGGATCTATAATTGTATGTACCTATTGTATTTAAGGATATAAAAATACATGTTCTTGTGAACATAGATTTGGGATATTATATGGCACAATTTTGATGATAATTTTAGGCTAATTTCCCAAACCATTCTCTTAAACATAAGCACAATTGAAAACAATCTTGTAACAACAATTAATTGCATATTTGAAGTATTATATTTTTTTACCCCATGGCTTATAGTCACTAAGTTAAGTAGTTGTATACAACTGAGTAAAGTAAATCAATGCAATTTTTTTTAGGATTGCATATTAGCTCTAAGCTATGATATACTATAGATGAGTCAGACACAGTTTGTTTTAATTAGGAGATACTTTACATAGACAAAGTTTCAAAGCAAGGCCATTTTTTTAGGAAGCATTTTAACTTATTTATATTGAAATAAATGAGTAAGTCTATTTTGTAGGCAATGAGCTAGGGTTTGTTCAAATGACACTGATAAATAAATTATTCTCATATGAATTGCAGACTGTAAAAAGACAAACTTGCTGGAAAACCATCCATTTGAATGGAAAGAGATAGGAAGGAATCACAGATAATAACTAGCCTTAGATTTTAAAGGGCAGAACTGTACTCCTAATTGGCAAAACAAATGTGCTATTCTTCAAGATAGGGGAAGACTGAACTAAAGGTGATTCAGAGAGCATAAGGACTACTTTGTTAGCTTAAAATGAGTAGCACAAGCCCACAGAAAACAATATTCTCAATTGGGAACAATTAAAAGCCTCCCCCTAAGATAGGGGACAAGTCAAGGTTGCCTACACTCACCTCTTTTTGCTCAATATAATACCAGAAGTAGTTTCCATACCAATCAGGTGAATAGAAGACATTAAGGACATCAAATAGGAATAAAATAAGTCAAACTATCACTTGATAGCTTGTTAGCAGATGGCATATTATACCTAGAAAACCATAAAATTCTCTATCAAAAAGTTCCTAGAAGAAATAGGTCTGTATAGTAGAGTGGCAGGCCATGTCTTTCCTATATGCAAATAACAAAAGATAAGAAAGTGATATTGAAAAAAAAATCCATTCACAATTGTGCCACAGAAAATCAAGTAACAATGAATCAGCTGAACTAAGAATATAAAGGACTGTACCACTCCCCCAAAAAAAAATACAAAACTCTGCTTCAAGAAATGAAAGAGAACATGAGGAAAGGGAGATAAATTCACTAATCATGGATTGTGAGAATTAACATTGTCCAAATGGCTATAATTCCTAAAGCATTATAGGAACAATGTGATCACTATAAAATATTCATTACATTTTTTGAGAGAAATTGGCATAACACTTCTGAAATTTTTATGGAACAATAAACTCCACCAATAGCTAAAGCAATCTTTTGTAAAAATAAATGGTAGGTATCGCCTTCCCCAGTTTCAAATTGTACTATGAAGTGGTAGCAATTAAAGCATCATTGTATTGGGATAAAAGACAGACTGGTAGACCTTTGGAATACAGCTGAATACCCTGACACACCTCTTCAAATATATGAATATTTAGTCTTCAATAAAGGAGCAAAACATGTGAAGTGGAGCAATGAAAGCCTCTTTAACAATTGGTGTGGGGAAAAATGGGCAGCTACATGTAAATAAATGAAGTCAGACTTCTTTCTAATGCCATGCAGAAATGTATCATAAAAATGAATTATAACTCTCAACATCCAACCTAAATATATAATGCACATCAAGAAAACTGACAGGGAGCCACTGGGGTCACCAACGATACCAGGAAACAAGTTCCCTTCTACCTATAAAGCCAACAGGGAATGGATTAAAACTCTGGAGTCTAGGGAAGTTCTAAAAGTCTTTTACTAAAACAAGCTCCACAGCTATAGTCCAAAGTAATAGGAGTCCCCATACCTCTGGCTCTTGGTCAGAACTTAGACCATGCATAAGGGCCCAAGTCTCCCACTAAAGTGGATCCTCATACCTCAAGTCAGTCCCCTTACATATCCAAAAGTAATTCTATCTTCAGGGATAGTAGTGTCAAAAAAGATTAACCAATCAGCATCTAGGTGCATAAGTATACTCATTTCAGGTCTAAAAAAATGATAATGGCTAGGACAAATCCCTTTCTCTGAGATTATCTATGTCAAAACACTTCAGAGAGTGTGAGAACTGGTATAAAGAAATACATTTTGATGGATGCATATTCATGGGGAGAAACACATCATAATTCACATAAACACATCATGGGCTTCATGTAATCTAGATGGTAACCTAAAGGTTCATATATTTTCTATTCTACACCAAGGTGGTCTTGTCCTCTGATTACTGAAATGATAATGCTCACCGGCTTGAGGGCAACCTAGCATGAACCATCCTTAATCATAAACAATAGCCTCAATGTAGCCAGGGTGGTAGTTTCCTGATAAATTTTTACCTTCAGAGTGGGTATAAAGAGGAACTGTGCCCGATCTAGATAACATTGAAACCATCATTTCACCTGTATCACTTGTCTTCCCGTTGTTTTTTGGTTTGCTTGAGCAGGCACCAGTAACTTCTCAATATGTCCTATCACATGCTAGTGTAGCCCACAGGCTTCTGCTCACTCCAGGAACATGAAGGGTCTCAAACCATTCATTCAGGTCATGGGGTCTATAATTGATACTGTTTTTTTTGGCATATTGAATATGAAAACTGGTAGGCTCTCATCTCGTGCATTTATTGATGAGATGGGAAAAGATGGGGTTTTCTGCTGGGTGGAGCTCTGACGAGCTGTGGAGCCTGGATTTATAGAATGGCATATTAAAACCATAGTATAGATTATGGTAATGTTTCAGAAGTTACTGATTCAGAGTCAAAAAGACTCTTGTAACTGCCACACCCTCCATCAGTGTTTACACAGAAGAGAGAGCCAATTAGCATGAACCCTGGCTTAAGATCATGTAAATAGATTAAACTGTAAGTGGATTTAACAGCAAAGCTCCCAAGCTATCTAGGCATCCAACAGAAAACATGGGGAAAATCTTCCTGGACATTGAAGCCAAAGGCTTCTTCGAAGACAAAACACCACTGACACAGCAGTGGAAGCAAAGATAAAGAAATGGGACTACATGAAGCTTCTGGACCTCAAAAAAAATGGTAATAAAGATACAAAGATAGCCCACAAATTAGGAAATAATATTTACCTAATAACCATCTTATAAGAGGTTAATATTCAAAATATGTGAAGCACTGTAGAACTTTACAAGAAAAGATTTCAACCCCATCAAAAATGAGAAGAAATGAACAGAAACTTCCTTATAAAATAAATTGAAATGGCCAAAAGGCAAATGAAAGAATGTTTTTCAAAATGGATAGATAAGTTCCTGAATTCCTATAGCCTCCAAAGTTCTTCTTCTAGAAGAAGACCTGGTACCTGAATAAGCCTATCACCAAACAGAAGTTGAAACAGTAATCAAAAGTTTGTCAGAACAAAAAAGCCCAGGTCCTGTTGGATTCACTAGTGAATTCTTCCAAACCTTTAAAGAGAACCTACTGCTAGTTCTTTTCAAGCTCTTCCAGGATATAGAAGATATAGAAACACTCCCAAATAGCTTCTAGAAGGCACATATCACAATGATACACAAAGGAGACAGACACATTACAAAAAAAGAAAACTACAGTCCGATCTTGATGAACATAAATGCTAAGATCTTCAACAAAATACTTGCAAATAGAATCCAAAGACTCATTGTTGGGAGCTGCTAGGCTCCCAAATGATATCAGGAAATGAGTTCACTTCTACCTCTGAAGCCAGGAGGGAATGGATGAAAACTCAGGAGTCCAGCATGGTTTTAAAAGTTTTTTATTCTCAACGGTTCTGGTATACAATCCAGTAACAGGAAAACCCTGGACTTTAGTTTCCTAGCTGGGCCTCGGCCACGTGTAGGTTTAGAATCCTAGGCTACGATATTCAGTGACTCCCCTGGCTTGTTTGGGAGTCACTTCTGATGGCCTCGGATGACCATGTGATGCTGCAAACTGTACCCAGCCCTTGCACATGCTGATCATATGCTCCCCACCCTTTGAACTATCTCCCCCAGACATGGGGCAGAGCTGCTACTTGCTCTCCCTGTGCCCAGCTTCTCCACGAAGCTCCGGGAGTTATGGCGGGTTCTAGCCCTGACTCGCCACCCCAGCAGGGCCTAACAACCAGCCAGACGATTCCCCCACTCCATGAGGGCCGCCATCTTCCACATTGGACTTCCCTCTCGTCAGAACTCCACCCAGCAGCAGATGAGCCTATCACAGCCCGGCTCCTGTGGTCGCATAGCGGCTGCACAGTTCATCAATAAATGCTGTATTTAGAGGTGACTACAAGAGTATGCCACCCACACGGCAAGCCTGGCAAGCTGCCCGTGTTGTATTTGATATGCCAAATACCAGTAGAAATTATATTAGGTCATTTCCATGACCTAATATAATTGTCTGAGGCTCTTTATGTTCCTGGAGCAAGCAGATGCCCTTGGGCTCTACTAGCATGAGACAGGACATATGGAGATATTACTGGTGCCCGCTCGAGCAAATTGATGATGAACGGGAAGATAGTGATAGTGATAGGAATACTACTCACATTTCTATCACACAGCTATTATTTAATTTTTGTGGTTAGTATATTTAGTATCTAAACTTTTGGCAACTGTTAAGTATAAAATAATATTGTCTATTTTGTTTTTGTTTTGGGGACACAGTAGGCAGTGCTCAAGAACTCCTGGCATTGTGCTTGGGTTTTGTTCCCCCATGGTTCTTATGAGACCATGAGGTGCTGGGAGTCAAACCCAGGCCTCCCTTATGCTAAGCATTTTAGTTTACTAAGCTATCTTTCTTAGTAAACTGATCACAGTCCGGCTCGTGAGGCTGCAAAGCAGACACATGGTTCATCAATAAATGCTCAAGTTTTGACATGACTACAAGAGAATCACACCCACAAGCTACCCTTGTCGTATTTGACATACCAAATATCAGTAATAATTATGGACCTCATTCCCATGTCTTGATGGAATGGTTTTAGGCTCTTTTTTGTTCTTGGAGCAGGCAGATGCCCTTGGGCTATCTCACATGTGACAGGACATATTGAGATGTTATTGATGCCGATAGAGCAAATGGATGATCTATGGGAAGAGATTGATACAGGGATACCGTTAGATATACAATTACAAGATGTTCATGTTTGAATTTTGATTCCACAGTGTTCCAACTCCCATCCCTGCACCCCTGCCCATCTCCAATCACCAATGTCCCCACCTCCCTCCCCTTCCCCCAGCCAGCCTCCATGGCAGGTTCTTTATCTCCTTTCTCTCTCTCCATCTCACTTCCCTTTCTTACATATTGTAGATTGTAATATATTCTAGAACATGATTGGTTCCACCAGTTTGATATACCGGGTCCGACCACAAAAATGGTGGCTATTATAGTGAGCGAGTCTCATCCGGCAGCTTATGAGGCCCTAAAGAAGTGACAGGCTCACTCCCAAAATCCGTCTTGCCTCCTGGGAGCCAGATGGTCAGCTGAGCTAGGGAGAGCCAGATGGCAACTCTCCCACGTGTTTCTGAGTCTTTGCATCATGGCCATTTTTTTAAAAGTAAGTGGGATTCTGAGATATCAGGGTAAGCTATCACTTGGTTTCAATAGAAGAGATAATGCCTGTTCACTACTAGGAACAAAAGAACCCCTTGCTGTTATCATTTAAGTATGAACAAAAGTAAGATTATTTTTTTGAAGTAAGATTATTGATTTTAAATCTTAGGAATTTCTATCTTACCAATGAAATACACACAAGAAATGCACCATTTCTTTGCCTGGGTGGTGAATCTCCTCTTAACCACCTCAACCCCACCCAGCATGTTATCCCACATCCTTTTCAGTTGACCAATTTAAGCACCCAACACAATCTACAAAACTATATTCTAAATATAGACACTGTTTGGCTAAATCTCAAATGACTATGATTAGACAGACGCATTGCTGACATGAGTCACATACCTTGATTCTTATATATAAACTGCAAATCATATGCATTGTGTCCAGAAATCTAACCTCAATACTGATAAGAATCATGCTCTTATAGCTCCTCCCATTGAGGAATAGAATCTATCACCACTAAACATGTTACTTTGCTATGTTGTATGACATATGAAGTCTGGGAGATTATTTTGTATTGGAACTGAGGGCTCTTTCTGCTGAAAAATATTCAAAGTGAATTATGCAATTGATTCAATATAAAGGAGTTCATTATTGTTTGCTGTATTAAGACATGTGAGTGACTTATAGAACCTAAGAGTGACTTCCAGATGGCACCTAGCCATAAAGGATAAATCTAGTTTGATTTTCAAGAAACTGAATCTAGCCAAAAATATCAATGACTTGAACAGCATACGAGACACAGATACACCCGGCAGAGCAGAAACCAGCTTTCCCTTTGCACATGGCCGCACAGTGACTGCACGATTTACTTCCAAATTACCGTAAATATTCTACCCACCCCTCTGAGAGAGCCCCACAAAGTAATGAGAATATAGCGCCTGCACAGCAGAGCATGACAAGCTGTCCAATGCGTGTTCGATATGCTAAAACCAGTAACAGAAATGTTTATTTTCCTGACGCCAAAAGAGCCCTTAATAAGGCAACAGTAAGAAAGGCGAACAAGCAGTGCCTGATAAAATTGCATGGCCATGCTAGGCTGCCAAAAGAGGAAGGATAAAATGACTGTCTGTACTTTCAATGCACGTACACTGGTATCGGAAGCATATATTGAGGATCTGATGGTGCAAGCGCAAAAGATCAAGTACGACATCATTGGTCTGACTGAGATGAGGAGGTGTCAGTCGCATCATGCTGTATTTGACACCGGAGAAGAATTGTTCCATTGAACATGCGACGAAAGTGGCGTCCGTGGCATTGGTGTCCTTGTCAACACAAACATGGCCGTCAACATTGATTCATTTGAATGCCTAACAAACCGGATAGGATGATTACACTTGAAGAGATGTGGCCCACTGCCAGCAATTTCTATCTTCGTTGTCTATGCACCAACATCCACATACAAAGAAGATGAAATTGAGAAATTCTACATGGAATTGGAGAAGTGATCATTGATGTCAAAAGAAGGATTCGACAGGATGACACCATTTCACCAAAACTCTTCAGCACCACCCTTGAGAACATCATGTGACAATTAGAATGGGAAGGAATGGGAGTGAAGATAGATGGCCGGCACCATCTATCTTCTGCTTTGCTGATGACATCATTCTAATAACACCAAATATTAGCCAAGCAGCACAAATGCTGGCTGACTTCGATCGAGAATGTGGAAAGATAGGTCTACAGCTAAATCTAAAGTAAACAATGTTAATGAAAAATGAACTAGTTCCAGAGGCCCCATTCACTCTCAATGGAATAAACATCTCGGAATGCAGCAGTTATGTGTACCTAGGTCGAGAAATAAACATGATGAACAACCTAAAACCTGCGCAAGAGGAAGAGAGCAGCATGGAATGCCTTCAAAGGCATCAAAGGAATAGCTAAAAGGACAAAGAACCTCCAGCTCTGGGCACATCTCTTTGACTCCACCATTCTCCCTGCATTAACATACGCCTCAGAGACCTGGGCCCTACGAAAGCAGGATGAGAATGCTATTCAGGTCTCCCAGAGAGGAATCGAAAGAGCTATGCTTGGAGTATCATGTCTCACTCAAGTGAAAGAAGGAATCCGGAGTTCTGACCTCCGTCTCTATTCCAGAATCAGGGATGCTGTCTCGTTTGCCAAGGCATCAAAAATCAGATGGGCTGGACATGTAGTGCGATTTGGAGACAACCGCTGGACTAGAGCCATTACCCACTGGATCCCACGGGATGTCAAAAGATCACGTGGCCGCCCACCTACAAGATGGTCAGACTTCCTTGTCAAGACCCTGAAGGAACGGTTTGAGGCTCTTCATATTCCTGAATCAACCAGATGCCATTGGGGTACATTGGCACGTGATAGGGTCCAATGGAAATGTTACTGGCGCCTGCTCGAGCAAATCGATGAATAACGGGGTTCAAGTGATCAAGTGAACAGCATGCATGGCCCAAATACTGATTTCAGTGTGTTGTGACTCTAAGAGGTCACATAAAACGTATGACTTGCAGAATGTTGACCCTGTGTGTGTGTGTGTTTGAGTGTGTGTGTGTTTTGTTAGATGAATTGTGATTTTGTCATTTTTAAATGTTTGCAGTTTCTTCAAGGCAAGGGAAATTCAAATGTCTTTAGTTCCCAGACCATATTTTAGATCATTTTCAAAGTTGACTAATATTGTGATTTAGAGATTCCTATCATTTCCTACAGATTTTCCACTACTATGCTTTATTATTATGGCACATATAAAATAACATTTACCAAAAATATTCACTATTGGTAACTATATAGCTTCTATTAGGCTTTATTTTTTAGTGTTTCAAATTCCAAAGTTTTTATCAAGTGAATAATTTTAGGTACGGACCATTGTGTTACATACAGTATAGTTTGACTATTCTAAAATTACATGTTATTATTCACTTAAACTTTTCTATTCTAAAACATTGATAGTATAACTTTTTTTAGCAGACTCTAAGGTTCTTTTTCTTTCCAGAAGGTCATTTTACTAGACTTATATAAAAGTCATTCCTAGATGACGCTTTTAAAATTAATAATATAATTTTAGATTCATCAATGTGCTTTCGTGACTTGATAGCTAATTTCCTTTTTAAACTATAAATTTCAGTACATGAACTTGCCAAAATATTCTGTTCACCCTTTGAAAGAGATCTGAATACTTCCAACTTTACAGTATGTTTAAGCATTCATGTGCAAGTTCTTTGTGTCGACAAAATTTTTCAGCTCACTTAATCAAATAACTAGAAATATGAATGGTAAATTAGAAGGAAGGTAGGAAGGAAGGAAGGAAGGAAGGGAGGAAGGAAGGAAAGAAGGACGGAAGGGAGGGAGGAAGGGAGAAGGGAAGAACGGAAAAGGAAGGAAAGAAGGGAGGGAGGAAGGGAGGTAGGGAGGAAGGAAGGAAAGAAGGAAGGGAGGACAGAAGGATGGAAAGAAGGAAGGGAGTAAGGGATGGAAGGGAGGAAGGAGGAAGGGAGGAAGGAACAGAGGAGGGAGGAAGGGAGGAAGGAAGAGAGGAAGCGAGGAAGTGAGGAAGGGTGGAAGGGAGGAAGGAAGGAAGGAAGGGAGGGAGGAAGGAAGGGAAGAAGGGAGGAAGGGTAGAAGGGAGAAAGGGAGGATGGGAGGAAAGGACGAAGGGAGGAAGGGAGGAAGGAAGGAAGGAAGGGAAGAAGGGAGGAGGCAGGGAGTGTAGGAGGGAGAGAGGGAGAATATACATATATACTCAGACTTTCCACCAAAGAAAATAAACAGTTGTAAAATAGGCATATAAGAGACGTTCAGCATAGTTTATCAGTATATAATTTCAAGTTAAAATAAAATATCAATTCAAAGTTAGTCAAGGTGGAGTGCAATCACTTGATCACTTGATCATTTGAATCCCGTTATTCATCGATTTGCTCCAGCGGGCGCCAGTAACATTTCCATTAGACCCTATCACGTGCCAATGTAGCCCAATGGCATCTGGCTGATTCAGGAATATGAAGAGCCTCTCTTTCTTCCTCCCTTCCTCCCTCCTCTGTTCCTTCCTCCCTTGCTCCATTCCTCCTTTCCATCCCTTACTCTCTTCCTTCCATCCTTCTGTCCTCCCTTCCTTCGTTCCTTCATTCCTTCCTCCCTACCTCCCTTCCTCCCTCCCTTCTTTCCTTTCTTTTCCCTTCTTCCCTTCTCCCTTCCTCCCTCCCTTCCATCCTTCTTTCCTTCCTTTCTCCCTTCCTCCCTCCCTCCCTTCCATCCTTCTTTCCTTCCTTTCTCCCTTCCTTCCTTCCTACCTTCCTTCTTCCATTCCTTCTTTCCTTCCTTTTTCCTTCCTTCCTCCAATCCTTCATTCCTTCCTTCTTCTGTATTTCCTTCCTTCCTTCCTTCCTCCCTGCCTTCCTTCTTTCCTTTCTTCCTCCTTCCTCCCTACTTCCCTTCCTCCCTTCTCCCTTCCCCCTTCCTCCCTTCCTCCTTTCTCCCTTCCTCCTTCTTCCTTCCTCCCTTCCTCCCATCCTCCCTCCCTTTCTCCCTTCCTCCCTTCCTACCTTCCTCTCTTCCTTCCTCCCTTCCTCCATTCCTCCCTTCCATCCCTTCCTCCCTTCCTTTCTTCCATCCTTCTGTCCTTTCTCCCTTCCTTCCTCCTTCCCTTCCTTCCTCCTTCCCTTCCTTCCTTCCTTCCTTCCTTCCTTCCTTCCTTCCTTCCTTCCTTCCTTCCTTCCTTCCTTCCTTCCTTCCTCAATTTTGCCTTTCTTTTTCTCTTTCTCCTTCCCTGGCCCTTCCCAGGTTTTTGTTTTTGTTGTTGAGTTTAGACTTCTTTGTATATTTAGATACAAGTAATTCATTGAGTATTTTTTACAAATTATTTTTTCTCACAAACTATGTTTTTACCCCCTATTCTAAGTATCTTTGACAGAGCAAAAACTTTAATTTTAACGGAATTCAAATTACGATGTTTTAAAAATAGCTGCATCTTTAGTGCTATATCCAAAACCTATAAAATTTTAGGCTGGTGAAAGAACACAAGAGACTGTTGGTTAATTATGAATGTTGTAAGGTCTAAAATTCGTATTTAAATTCTTTTCTTATTTTTCAATTTTGTGGCCATGCTGCCTTTGCTCAGATATAACTCTTTTTTGTGTTCAGGGGACCACATATAGTGTAGGGGATCAAACTCGGGTTTGCTAAAGGTAAGTCAAGTGCCTTATGTTATTATTTTTCCCCACTAAGCATTTGTTCAAAAGAGCATCTTTTCTACACTGAATTTTATTTATTTTTTGGTCATAGATCAGACTATTTCTTTCATGGATTTATTTCTGGTTTCTCAACTTTTGATCAACTTATTAACATCACTATACTTTTTCTTTATTGCTTTTTTAAAAATTTTTTTTTAGTTTTGGTACATTCATGGCAAAAAACTCAGGAGAGAAATGAAGCTTAGTGTTAAAAGGGTCACTATCTTCAGGAACCTGAAGCCATGGAGTGAAACCTGGACTTCTGTATACAAATCATTTGCTTTTGCCCTTTGAATCACCACCCAAAACCAACTTTCTAACACACTCATTGATCACTATTGTTTTAGTCTTTCCTTTTACTTTCCTCTGTGACAATATTTTAATTGATAATGCTGATGTTGTATTTCTTCTTATCAATAGACTAATTAGATAAAGATAAAAACAACTTCCTCATAGCTATGCATATTATACTAAAACCTATAAAAACACACATTTTACTATTATTTTAGAATGTTTGATATGAGAATCATTTTTTCCATGACTGCCTTGTTGAATTATCTGATTGATGTTTTCTATCTTGAAGTGTAATTTTGAAAAGATTGATTATGATTTGAATTCTCTAAAGATTTTATGAACATCCATTACCAATTAAATTCATTTATTCATGAATCGGTTATGTAAATTTTGTTTTTCAAGTACTTATCCATTTAATGTTCAAGTACTTGGGCATAAAATTTCTCATAACTCCTTAACTAAGTTTTTGGGTCTGCGCTATTGTTATTCCTCTATTTCATTAATAATGCTGTTAGTTTTGGATTCAGTTTCATTTTATGCTCCTATTGATTATTCATCACCAGTCTATACAAAATTTTGTACTATATGTCTATGATTAAATCAAAATTTGGTCTTTCTATAGTTTTTTCTGTATTGTAAATGTCCTATCCGTACATGAAAGGGATCTAGTATTATATGACTAAATACACTGTCATATATCAATATTAAATTAACTTATAACTTGTATAGTGAAATTCTTCCTTATCAGAATTGTTCTTATCTTATGTTGATTATCCTAGTAGATTAATTCAGCTATTACAATATGAATGGCAACTTGCATCTTACGCATTGTTTTCTCTATATCATAGTGTTGTTTTATCCATTTCAAATTTTGTCTCTATCTCTTGTTCTATAATTATCATCTCACATAATATTTTGTTTTTCAAAGTTCCATTACATTTGTTTGTTGCCCATACTTTTCATTTTTATTTAACATCCTTATGTCCTTGATTTTTTGACTATGCTTCTTTCAGTGGAATTTACCTTTTGATTTTTATCTAGTTAATTTTCTTTTAGCATAAGTCATAGGTCAATTATTACACTAGGTTAAAACTAGTAGTATATATGTCTTTCTTCTGTTATATATATTTATAGAGAGAGGTATACATATATTTCTATATTAAGAGTAGTTTAATTAATTTATTTTTAACCAAGTTCAATGTGCAAACTACAATTAATTATCTTTTTATTTATTAGTGATAATATTAGGAATATACAACATAGAAAACTTATTAAAATACAATTTTCCGAGTTTCTCATTCTTCTAGAAAGAATAGGCTAAATGAGTTTCCATTTGATATTTTTTGTTGAACATATTATCCTATCATTTAGATCATTAGTAGACATAATTGATACATTAAATAGATAATATTAATTTTAACTCACTTAAATATGTGTTAAGATTCATGAACTTTCTTCTCATTGTTTCCACCTGGAATCATTAAGGTAATATATATTTTGTATTATTTCATTTTGGATAATGTTTGTTGCTTTTAAACGCTCCTTATATGTACTATTTAGTCATAAAATAAATCAATTCCAATCATAGACTTCTAAATCATCAATGTTTCCCTTTCACCTTTACAAAAGGTAGCAAGACATTATTAGCTATCACTGTTGTCCAAGCATTTTGTTCCATGTTTTGTAACCTCTTCTATATTTTTTCTTTCTTTTTTTATGGTAGGTGTAAGGTAAACACCAGGTAAATACAATTGGTAGTGCTTAGCTACTCAGGGAAAACTCTTGGAGGTTTTCAGGGAACCAATTGCAGTACCAGGAATCAAATCCGAGTAGGATGTGTAAGAGGCAAGTGCCCTACCCACTATCTCTCATGCCCTATTTGTCTTTTACTTTACTGCATGCAGGACATTTTTATATATATTTTCAGTTATGATTCATTTCTTAGCAACATTAAAGTGCTGCTAAATACCCTATTGATATTTAATCTGGGTTACTTATATTTAGTTGTTATTGTTTTTATTCTATTTTCTTACCTCTAATATTTATTTTCTACTTGTCTTGCTTTTATCTGGCTTAGATATTTTAAAATATATTTTTAAGATAATTTGTAAAGTAACTTAAATGAAATAAATTTCAGGGATGAGATTAAGATGCCATCTACAAGGAAAAATTGAATAGGCTTGGGTAGGCCTATTCAATATATATTTACTGTATAATTTACAGGTTTAAGTTCATGAGACCTGAGTAATACAAATTTAGATTGTAAATTGGTAGAAATGCAAATGGTAATTGCTGACTACTAAGAAAAGGACTCTTTTTTCTTGCTTTATATGAGCACAAAATGTAAAGTTTTAATAGACCTAAGAAAATGTGTACCTGGAAGGGACCAAGCCGCGTGATAAAAGCCTGTTAATTTGAAAGTATATGTATTATTATTTTCTTTTTTTGGTGAAAAAAGACATTTATAATACAAAATTGCAGCCAGAGAGATTGTACTGTGGGTAAGGGACTTGCCTTGCATGAGGCCAACCCGGGTTCGATTCCTGGAACCCCATATGGTCTCCTGAGTACAAGAAAGATACCTCTGAGCTTTGCTGGGTGTGTCCCCAAAACAAAACAAGAATACAAAAGCAAAACAAAATTGCACCTCTCATTCTTATCGATTCTCAGACAACAACGCCAAAATGTGAAATTCTTTTTTTTTTAAATATTTTATTACACCACCATGTGATGTACAATTACAAAGATGTTCATGTTTGGGTTTCATTCATACAGTCTTCCAGCACCCATCCCTCCACCAGTGCCCATCTCCCACCACCAATGTCCCCACTTCCCCTCCCCTTCCCCCAGCCTGCCTCTATGGCAAGTTCTTTATCTCTTCTCTCTCTCTCTCTTTCTTTCTTTCTCTATTCTCTTACACATTGTGGATTGCAATACATACATCTAGAGATTATCATGTATATATTTTCTCCTATATTCAATGCTCAGTTCTAGGCTGGTATTATCACTTTTGATAAATATTAGCACACTGTTCCCTTCTCTGTCTCACCTAACCTCTGATTCCCACATGTCCGTGGTAGATTCCACCTTTTCTTTTTTAATTGAAAGATGCTCATGTAGAGTCTTGGCTCCACAGGGTTCCAACACGCACCCTCCACCCAAACCCATCTCCCATCACCAATGTCCCGTCTCCCTCACCCCCCCCCCGCACCCCCAACCACCTGGCGGGCTCTGCATGTCATTTCCTTCCTCTCTATATCTCCCCTCCCAACAAACTTTCCTGCTCTTCGTAGAATGCAGTGCACCAAAAGACATCACTGTTTCACCACCGCTTGCGGCCGTGCGACCTGGGCTTTTAACTGGTTTTGCTCTGTTCCTCTGGTCGTGAGGCAGTTTCCCAGCATCCGGACAACGAACATGGTGGCTAGTGTAATGGATGAGTCTCATCTGGCTGCTTCCGGGACCCCCGGAGGCAACGGGCCCACTCCCAAAGCCCATCTGCCCTCCTCGGGGTTCCATGGTCAGTTAAGGCCCGGTGCGAGCCGAGCTCCAGCCTCCCCAGCCGTGTGCAAGACTCTGGATGCTGGCCGCGGGCAGCTCCTGGGCAGGGCCACCAGGCTCTCGACAAAATGGAGGGGGAAGGGGCGACCACGCCTCCATCTGACGACTTCCCAGTCATTCCCCCCTCTTGGAGCCGCCTACCTGGGCTCGAACTGGTTTTGCTCTGTTCCTCTGGTCGTGAGGCAGTTTCCCAGCGTCCGGACAACAAAAATGGTGGCTAGTGTGATGGACTAGTCTCATCCGGCTGCTTCCGGGACCCCGGAGGCGACAGGCCCACTCCCAAAGCCCAGCTGCCCTCCTCAGGGTTCCATGGTCAGCTAAGGCCCGGAGCTAGACGAGCTCCAGCCTCCCCAGCCATCTGCAAGACCCTGGATGCTGGCCCGTGGGCAGCTCCTGGGCAGGGCCACCAGGCTCGACAAAATCTGAAAGTATATGTATTATTATTTTCAAACTTTTTTAATACTAGCCCATCAAAACTGCTGCAACCTTTTTGTTAATATTGACAAATTCCAAAGAAAGTGTGATTTTGCATGTTTAACTCAACTCTCTAAAAACTTTCTCTTAATTTTAAACATATTGTTCCTTTACCTTTACATAAAGTTTATTTGTTTTGTAGGGTTTTTTCTTAATTGTTCATTCACATTTATTAATCGGTGCTAGTGGAAATTTGGGCAAAATATTCTAATAGATGCTCTTCCTGTAAATGGATGTCTAAAATAAAATATCTTGATTATCATATTATTTGGAACAAAAGATGGTTCAGTATATAAACCAATTCCTGGGCAATGGATAATTACTCAGCCAGATATTAGGAAACATTTTCTGTAGAAAAATTAGTTAACAGCATCAATTCATGTTTTAGAAATAAATAGATCTCTGAGTCACACAGTAACACAATGGACCATGTCTTTTTAAATGCTCAAATTACAGAATAATTTCCTTAAAATCTGCTAGAGAAGATGACCATTCAATGATTAATGAGGTCATAAATAGAATGAGAACTTTTCAAAAGATTTCTAGCGAAAAACATGGCTAAAATATAGGTTACTTCCACTGTCATCATTATATTTACTTGAGTAAGCATTGAAGACTCAGACACATGGGGCGGAGCTGCTACTGGCTCTCCCTGTGCTCAGCTGATCCTGAGGTGCCCCGGAGGGAAGGCCAGTTCTAGCCCTGGCCTGCCATCTAAACAGAGCATCGCAAGAAGCGAAAGGAGCCCCCACACCATGACAGTTTTCATTTTCAACATCCGGACTCCACAGCTCATCAGGACTTCACCCAAGAGAAAAGCCGATCTCTCCCCATTGGTTCATAAGTAAATGTACGAGATGAGAGCCTGCTACTAAAAGTATACCACCTGCATGGCAGAGCCTAGCAAGCTACCTGTGTCATCATAGGTACCTGAGTACAACTCAGGTACTCATGACATACCTGAGTTGATATGCCAAATACCAGTAACAATTATTGACCTTATTCTCATGACCTGAAGGAATGGTCTGAGGCTCTTCATGTTCCTGGAGTGAGCAGATGCTCTTGGGCTAGACTACCCTAGCTCATGACAGGACGTATGGAAATGTTACTGGTGCCCACGCAAGCAAATCTATGAGCAACGGGAAGACAAGTGATACAAGTGATGCACATTAATGAATAAATAAATAAATTAATTAAATGACCTTATTTTAGATAAGTAACCAGAGACAGAATATTTGAAAGATATCTCTTATAACACTATATCAATGAGAGCTATCATATTTCACTTTAAAATTGTGGTTGGACTTTTGAGAATCAATATATACCATGAAAATCTGGCCATGTTGATATTCTAGTTCTTTCTACTATAATATAGAACATGCTACAAATTGTCAATATTGTGTCACTCAAATATACTTCTGGAGACTAATTGTGGAGGGAAGCATTATTTTCTAAATACATGTTCTAATATTTGCTTTCTTGAGCTAAGCCGAGGCAGTCAGTTTAGGGGCTAAGTTGAAGATGATAACCTAATATTTAGAATATATATCTTAATAAGATATATTATTAAATATATATCTTAACAGAATAAAGGAATCAACATTCAGCAGGAATTGGCTCTGAAAATGCAATTTATCTATTTTTAAGTTTATATAATAAAAGAATAACAGGAAAATAGGAAAGCTATGATACATAGGCTGATTAATTGAATTTTCACTGGAAAAAAAACTAGCATAAAGTGACAAAGTGAATGTCCATAGTAGTATTTCACTTGGAGAAAACCTAAACCACCTACTGATGTTACAATGTCGACAGGAAGACTTTAATGATATGAGAATGTCAATCTTTATAAAGCAGAATTTACATAAAGAAAGTGTTTTTGGTTTGTTTTATTTTGCATTGTTTCCCAAATAATATGTCTCATAACTAGCTAGACTAAATGACCATTAGGGCAGTCGTCGAAAGTGAACTGGGTACACTGGGGTGATGAAGCTACTAATTTTGTGCTTCAAGACAACAACTTTAGGGCTATTGTGACTATGTCCCCCTTAACTTCAAAAAATAAGCATGAAATAAAAATGAAATTGATTCTCTTAAGCAAAAGCTCCATGTCTGAACCATTTCCCTGAAACCAATCATTCTTTACCTTAGAGTCCTCTAAGCTTGTTTGAGACTAATGGCAGGGTGCTTAAAAGCCTTTTAAGGAGTGCTATTGTGAGCTACACCTTTATAGGTAGTTTATTTTCTATGAGGCAACAACTTTTTTGATGTAATTTAGCAAAGCATTTATTGTCCAAGTTTAGGACTAAAATACCCTCAAACCAAATTTGTCTCATAAATCCTGTATTTCACATGATTTTTTTTTCCTTTTTGGCGAATCTTGCTATAGGAGATATCACCTATGAAATTAGATTTATTTTAAAGTCCAAGGGCTTGTGAAAGTGAGATGGTGGGAGTGCAGTAGCAAGAACTAGCCCTGGTGGAGAAACAGCAACTTCGCACGGCTATGAACAGCCAATGGGGTCACACATTTTCTGAGTATACGTGGGTGCTGTTTGGATATACTGGCCCATGAGGAGGGTGCCACGAAATGAAGCCAGCTGGTTTCCCATCACAAAGTGCAGGCTCAGAGTGGGAGAATAGCTGGCTCCATTAGCTCTCGGTTCAATAGGTTTTAATGCATCTCAATAGAGGTCTTTGGGTTCAATTCGGCACCATTGGGTAGTATGAGTGGTGAGATATTGGAGCTTAAGAGTTGCTCTGGTTTCCCACCATGGGGGCCTGGCGATTCAACACCGGCAGGGTGACCCTGATGTCATTTCCTTCCTGCCCTTACTGCTCACAGTGTGCTATTGAAAAAACTTTCCGGAGCTCGAATTGTCAGGTGACCCAGGATGGTCCTGGGCTCCCTATTAGGGATCTGCTGGACTGGTGGCTCCAGCCTACCCAGAGAAGCAAAGTGGTGAAAGGCATCAACCCTGGCTCCAGTCGGAATCCCTATGGAGACCTTGGCAGCCATTGCTACTGGGGTACAGGGGGCCGTGATGTCCCCAGCAGGACAAACTGGACCAGCAGGACAATTCACTAGTAGCCTGAAGGCACCCTAAGACTTCCCAATACCACCAAATCACCATTGTGCCCCCTGACCAGACTACAAAAACTCAGGGCCAAGACTCCCAAGAAATTAAGGTAGATATATGGGAGCCATGTCACAATTCTGTTAGGAAAAAGAATTGTGACATGGCTCCCATATATCTACCTTAATGGCACCCACTCGAGCAAATCGATGAATAACGGGATTCAAGTGATCAAGTGATCAAGTGATGTCACAATTCACCTCTGGCTCAGGCATATGAGCTCACTTATCGGCTGCCTGCAGAGGACCCATAAATAAACATAGGAGATCAGAATCCACAGTTAAGAAGCTCGTTCACCAGCCAAAATTCAGAGACTCATAAATAAATCTTGAAATAGATCAGCTTGCTACAAAGATGCTCTCAGACCCTACCCAAAGCTGAGTCATCTGGATATCCTGGACAGAGGTGGGTGAATCCCCATCCCTGCCCAAACAGAGCTCAGACAGCTGAAAACTTCTGCCACCATGGCCCACAGGACCCCACTGCTCACACAACAAGCCTTATCCAGGAAACAATCTGTTGGTAACTCAGGTATGTGGCACTTATGACTGAAGACTTCAGGCTTTAATGGAGTTGGGGATGGGCTACCTTGCACCATCTCCCTGCACTTCCTGAAACTGCAGCAGTCACTCCCACGAACCTCTGGCACCATGTACTACCTTTTGCAGTCATGACCAGAGCCTGATGAAGAAAACTCGAAAGAGACCAACATGATGCAGAGCTGCTTCCAGACCTGCCCAAGGCTCAGTCATCTAGTTAACCTGGATGGGGCGCCAAGTGAGTATCCAAACCAGCCCAAACAGAGCCCAGAGAGATGAAAACCTCTGCACTCCACAATCTTCACAATCTTCAACATGCTCCTGGCCAGACTCCAGGCTTGCATTGAGCCTCATTCAAAAATTAATCTGTTGAATAGCTCAGGTACATGGGATTTGTGACTGAAATTTCTAGGCTTTCACAGAGTTGGTGATGGGCTACCTCACCTAATCTCCCTGTGCTTCTATATGCCATGGCAGTCACACACAGAGCCCAAAAGCCACCCAAGTAAAATTTTAACTTCAGCTGTATCACCTTGTTTAAAATTTTGGATTTCCTGGAGTGCACAGCCACAATGCCACTATTAAAACAGGAGTAGCACACAAGATTGTACAGGATGCAATGTAGAAGGCATCAAATCTTGGTTAATAAGATATCAATACAGAAAACATAATGTCTTAATAATTTCTAATGTCTTAATAATCTCTTATACAAAGGCTTAATAGCTTCACGGTGATATACACAGTCTTCATCAACTCTTATCTTCGGAAACATTTTTTGGATCATTCTTGTAGAAAATTATAATAAGCGATATAAAATAAATCATTGAGAAACTGCTATAGGGACAGCCTTAAAGGGTGTGTGGTAAAATTGAAGAAAATAGTGGTGAGAAAGTGAAATTGTAGTTTAGTTGGTGATGGAATATTAAGAGTCTGTAATAAATTGCCATGAGCAAAAGTTTAAATACAGTGTTTATGTAAGGTATAACAGGAAAACAAAATAGAAAAATTTTAAAATAAGCTAAATAAAAAATTGAGTGAAAAAACAAAATTCAAATATCCAGTTATCTTTATAATTTCTTGTTTTATTTGAAAATAAATTTGTTCTTCATACACATCTTTATATTGTCTAATATAAATATATACTCACTCTTTGATAGATCGATGAAGTGGTGTTTTCCCTCCACTCTGCCCCTCATTCTTTAAAAAATTTCTTTTCTAGTTTTATTTTATTTGAAAAAACACAATTCTCTTAGTATAGATATTTCACATATAACTGATATTGCACCACACCCATGAGCAGAGTGTCAGTATCATTCCTCTGTTGTCCTTAAATATCTTTTCTTCTGTACCACCTGTCTCCTTTGCAGACTCTTGTCTCTTGGCAGAAACTAAAAGTTTCCTTCATTTATTTCTGCTTTTTTTTTAAAGCAGGGGTATTTCGGTTGTACCCAAGAGAGTTCAGGATCAATTTCTGTCTCTTTGTTCAGCAAGATCACTTGCAGTACTTGTGATGGCAGTGCTTTTGATGCTGAGGGATCCAATTAACGCCAGCTGCATGCAGAAAAGTGACTTAGCACCTGTACTCTCTCTTTGGTCCAAAAGTTTGTTTTTATTGGTTTTTGATTACTCTCTTTCTTTGATTTTTACACTGCAGGTATTCATGTGGTAACGTGGTATGTTTCCTCTTTTTGACTCACTTTTCTTAACATGGCACTCTCTTATTCTATGCAAGTTTAATTAATGCTGAGTTTCATCCTTTCTTTGCACTGCTCATATGCATTACACTTTTCTTATCTGGTAACCTGTTCCTGGGCATTTGGGATGTTTCCTAGGCTAAGCTATTATCAGTAGCACTGCAATGAGGAGGTGTGCACATATCGTTTCATGTAGTTGGGCTTTTGTTGTTCTTAGAACAGATGTCTGAGAGAGGAATTATTAGATCAGATAGCACTTTTTATTTAGAATTTTTTGAGAAATGTTTCTGCTACTTTCACAAATAAGCTAAACTATTTTACAACCCCACCAATAGTACATAAGTTTTCTTTTATACCACATACCTGTGAATAATTGTTTCTGGCCATTTTTATCCAGGCTACTTTTATGGTATTATTTCAATAAAGTTCTATTTTGATTTCTTTAATAATCAGCGATGTTAATTTTTCATATGCCTATTTTATATGTCTTCCAGGGACAGGAACTTACTGACTATTCCCCCTCTTGTGGGACAGTACTGTTTTAGTTGGTAAGTATGGTGAGTGTTTTATATTTCCCAGAACCCAATAATAGAGAGTTGGTGTATAAATACGTTTCCTTGTTACACAGTGGAAAACGTATTTAGAATTTTTCAGTGAGTTCTTCAGTGAACTACCCCAGTGGGGTCCACACATGATTCTCTGCTTAGTATCGTTATGGTACTCTTCTATTTTTATATTTGGGAAGTTTTACTGGTACACTCTCAATATGTTCTTTTGTCCACCATCCTGGTACTCCTCATCAGGAGAGTTTATGCATTCCATACTAGGATGGGTAAATATATGTTTAATGTACGTAACACATGTGAGAAGTTTCTTTCCTTTTAAAAAATTCCCTTAAGCTAATTAGAAAGTTATTTCTAGCCATATTGTATAAACACAGTAAGAAAGACAGACATTTATCTACACCTAAGATTAAGCTTAGGGTGACTTTTCCTGATGGCATTTCACTTTATATTCCAGACTACAGACCTCGGGCTAAGTTAGTTTTATTCTGGTTCCCAAACCTGGTCCTAAATCAGTTGCTTATCTTTAGGTCAAGACAGAGTTTGTTCTATGACTTTGTTCTTAGCTTATTATTACATTAAATAAACCCAATAGGTTTAAATAACGTTTTCCATGGAAAAAGGAAAAGAAACAATATATTGCTCTTCCAAAAGAGCAAGAACAGACAGGTGTGTGTGTGTGTGTGTGATTATTGCGTCTCCGCAGACCCCAAGCTGCCCAAGGGAAGAGCGGAAACTCCATCAACGGGGGAACCAAGGCAAACTGCCTTGGTTCCACCCCCGAACCGACCCTTGGGCCCTGCGCTCGGGAACATGCCAAAACTCAAAACCGCCAGATGCTAGCTGCGTCTGCGCGACCCCTCTCACTACCTACCTTGCATGAGGTACCAGTGAACCTTGGTTCCTACATCCTTGCCACCCACCCAAACTCTGCAAAGACCAGACACCTACTAACTGTACTAACTAGTCACCCAAGAACTCACGTTTGCAACCTACAATAGTCATAATGGTAAAGCAATGCAAAAATTCATCAAGCTCTGTGAGTGAAGTCACTGGTCCAGATAAAGTCTAGCAATACCAATGAGTTGTATAACCTCTCTGAAAAAGAATTTCGGAAAGAACTGTTAAGGATTCAAAAGGAATTCAAAGAAGCAATGGAATGCAAAAATAAATAAAATACAAGAGGACATGAGAGAAGTGAGGAAAATGCAAAGGGAAATGACAGATATTAAAAATGAGGTAAATGAAATACAAAACACAGTGGAAGGCCATCATAGCAGAATAATAGCTACTGACGAAAGAATTAGTGATCTCGAAGACGAGTTCCAAAGATTCTCTACACAACACCAGAAGATAGAAAAAAAGGCTCACAATTACCGAACAGACAACAAGAGATAATCGGGATGAAGCCAGAAGAAACAAAGTACGGATCATTGGGGTCCCAGAAGGGCAAAAAGAAAACCCTGATGAAGAAGAAACTGTCAAAGCCATAATTGCTGAAAAGTTCCCGGAACTAAAGAATGCTTGCCTCAAGATCCAAGAGACCCGTAGGATACCAACTTAAAGAAACCCCAACAAGAATACTCCAAGACACAGCTTAATAAAAATGACAAAAACTATACATAGGGATAGAATACTGAAAGCAGCAAGATCAAAGAAGGAAATCACATACAAAGGAACATCTCTAAGATTTACAGCAGACTTATCTGATGTAAAGCTCCAAGCCCGAAAACAATGGTGGGATATTGTGAAAAGGCTCAATGAACTGCAGGCTTCACCAAGAATTCTTTATCCGGCCAGGCTCACATTCAGATATGAAGGAAAGATACACAACTTCATGGATAAGCAACAACTCAGGAACTTCATGGACTCAAAACCAACTTTAAAAGAAGGACTGAAGGGTCTACTGTAATGCGACCAAACCCATAAGCACAACAAACACAAAAAGAAAGATGGCACAAAATCCAATGACAATAATCTCTCTCAATGTCAATGGTCTAAATGCACCAATTAAGACACACAGAGTGACAAAATGGATTAAAAAAATTGAACCCAACATTCTGCTGTCTACAAGAAACATATCTGAATAATCAGAACAAACACAGACTCAGAGCCAAAGGTTGGAAGACCATTCTCCATGCAAACAACTCTGCCAAAAAGGCTGATGTGGCCATATTAGTATCAGATAATATAGACTTCAGGCTGAAAAAGGTTAGAAGGGACAACGAAGGCCACTTCTTATTAATTAAGGGGTATGTACACCAGGAAGAAATTACACTACTAAACATATATGCACCCAACGAGGGGTCAGCAAAATACATAAAACAACTGCTAAGAGACCTCAAAGAAGACATTAACAGTAGCACAATAATAGTTGGAGACTTCAAAACTGCTCTATCAATGATGGATAGATCAACAAGACTGAAACTCACCAAGGAAATATTGGCCCTGAAGGAAGAAATGGAAGAAAGAGATAGTGGATATATACAGGGCTGTTCATGCCAAAAAAGCTGAATACACATTTTTCTCTAGTGCACATGGAACATTCTCCAAGATAGACCACGTGCTGAGCCACAAAGCATACCTCAATAAAATAAAAAAGAGAGAAATTGTGTCAGCAATCTTTTCAGACCATGATGCACTGAAAATGGAAGTTAACCGTACATAGAAACAGGGAGTCAAACCAAACACCTGGAAACTTAACAGCTCACTCCTGAACAACAAGTGGGTCATAGAAGAAATCAAACAGGAAATCCAAAGATTTCTAGAAACAAATGAAAATGAAGACACCAATTATAAGAACTGGGGACATGGCAAAAGCCGTGTTAAGAGGGAAGTTTATAGCTCTGCAAGCATTCATCAGGAAACAAGAAAGGGCCCACATAAATAACCTGACTACAAAGCTGAAGACATTAGAAAAAGACCAACAAAAGGAGCCCAATCCAGGCAGAAAAAAATGAAATAATAAAACTTAGAGAGGAAATCAATGAGTTGGAAACCAAAAAAAAACAATCCAAAAGATTAATGAAACCAAGAGCTGGTTGTTTGAAAAAATAAACAAGATTGAAAAACCATTGGCAAGACTTGTAAGGACAGGGAAAGAGAAAACCCAGATAAACAGAATAAGAAATAAAAAGGGTGACATCACAACAGAAACCACAGAAATCCAAAAGATCATCAGAGATTACTTTGAGAGCCTGTATGCCGTGAAACATGAGAATCTAGAAGAAATGAATAAATTCCTGAAGTCCTATAACCTCCCACGGCTGAAACAAGAAGACCTCCAATACCTGAATAAGCCTCTCACCATCGAGGAAATAGAAACAGTAATTAAAAGTCTGCCCAAACACAAAAGCCCAGGTCCAGACGGATTCCCTAGTGAACTCTACCAAACCTTTAAGGAGGACCTACTGCCAGTCCTTTTCAAACTCTTCCAGGAAATAGAAGAAACAGAAACACTCCCAAACAACTTCTACGAGGCACATATCACCCTGATACCCAAAGTAGGGAGAGACAACACAAAGAAAGAAAACTACAGACCAATATTCCTGATGAACACTGATGCTAAGATCTTCAACAAAATACTAGCAAACAGAATCCAAAGATTCATCAAGAAGATTATACATCATGACCAAGTAGGATTCATCCTGGGTATGCAAGGATGGTTCAACATTCGCAAGTCAATCAACATAATACATCATATCAATAAGAGAAAAAAAAAAAAAACCATTGATCTTATCAATAGATGTAGAGAAAGCATTTGACAAGATCCAGCACCCGTTCATGATTAAAACCATCCAGAAAATGGGAATTGAAGGGACTTTCCTCAAGAGAGTTACAGCCATCTACCAAAAGCCCACAACTAGCATCATTCTAAATGGGGAAAAGTTGAAAGTCTTCCCCCTGAGATCAGGGACACCACAAGGTTTCCCACTCTCACCTCTTTTATTCAATATAGTACTGGAAGATCTTGCCATAGCAATCAGAGAAGAAAAGGACATCAAGGGCTTCCAGATAGGCAAGGAAGAAGTCAAGCTATCATTATTTGCAGATGACATGATATTATACCTAGAGAACCCTAAACTCTCTACCAAAAAACTCCTAGAAACAGTAGACGCATATAGTAGAGTGGCAGGATACAAAATCAACACCCAAAAGTCAGTGGCTTTCCTATATACAAATAACGAAAGAGAAGAAAGGGATATTAAGGAAACTATTCCATTCACAATTGTGCCACAGAAAATCAAATACCTAGGAATCAACTTACCCAAGAATGTAAAGAACCTGTACAAAGAAAACTACAAGACACTGCTCCAAGAGATAAAAGAGGTCACGAGGAAATGGAAACACATTCCCTGTTCATGGATGGGGAGAATCAACATTGTCCAAATGGTAATACTCCCTAGAGCTCTGTACAGATTCAATGCAGTCCCTATGAGGATACCAATGACATTCTACAAAGAAATTGACCAAACGCTTCTGAAATTTGTATGGAACAATAAACCCCCAAGGATAGCTAAAGCAATCCTCGGGAAAAAGAAGATGGGAGGCATCACCTTTCCCAACTTCAAACTGTACTACAAGGCAGTAGTAATTAAAACAGCATGGTATTGGAATAAAAACAGACCTGTGGACCTATGGAATAGAATTGAGTATCCTGACACCCAACCTCAAACACATGATCATGTAATCTTTGATAAAGGTGCAAAGAGTCCAAAATGGAGTAAGGGAAAGCCTCTTCAACAAATGGTGTTGGGAAAACTGGGCAGCGACATGTAAGAAAATGAATTTGGACCTCTGTCTAACACCATGCACAAAAATCAGATCAAAATGGATTAAAGATCTCAATATCAGACTTGAATCCATAAAGTACATTGAAGAAAATATAGGAAAAAACCCTCCACGACATTGAAGTTAAAGGCATCTTCAAAGGTGAAACATCACTAACAAAACAACTAAAAGAAAGGATAAACATATGAGACTACGATCACTATCACGATCACGATCTTCCCGTTGATCATCCTATTTGCTAGAGCGGGCACCAGTAATATCTCCATATGTCCTGTCTCATGCCAGTAGAGCCAGGGGCATCAGCTTGCTAGAGGAACATAAAGAGCCTCAAACCATTATATTAGGTCATGGGAATGACCTAATATAATTGTTACTGGAATTTGGCATATCATATACAACACGAGAAGCTTGCCAGGCTTGTCGAGCGGGAGGAAAAATCTTTTAAACACCTCCAAATAAAGCATTTATTGATGAACCCGCGGGGCAGCAGCGGCCGAGCTGGGCTGTGATGGGCTGGTCTGCTGGGTGGAGTTCTGACGAGAGGGAAGTCCAGAAGTGGAAACGGCGGCGCCCGTGGAGTGAGGAGCGGTGGTCTGGCTTGTTGTGAGGCTCTGCCAAGGTGTTGGGCCAGGGCTAGAACCCGCGATGCCTCCCGACTGCCTCATAAACAGCTTTGCACAGGGAGAGCAAGGAACAGCTCTGCCCCATGTGTGAGAGTCTCTGGACCAGCATATCTGGACCGGATTGAGGAAAAAGCTGCGGCAGGGTGGGTGTCGGTGATCCGGGCTGTGATGGGATGGTCTGCTGGGTGGAGTTCTGACGAGAGGGAAGTCCAGAAGTGGAAAATGGCGGCGCCCGTGGAGTGAGGAGCGGTGGTCTGGCCTGTTGTGAGGCTCTGCCGAGGTGGTGGGCCAGGGCTACAACCCGCCATGCCTCCCGACTGCCTCATGAAACGGCTTTGCACAGGGAGAGCAAGGAACAGCTCTGCCCCATGTGTGAGAGTCTCTGGACCAGCATACCTGGGCCGGATTGAGGAAAAAGCTGCGGCAGGGTGGGTGTCGGTGATCCGGGCTGTGATGGGCTGGTCTGCTGGGTGGAGTTCTGAGACTACATGAAACTCAAAAGCTTCTGCACCTCAAAAGAAACAGTGACTTAGATACAAAAGCAGTCCACAGAATGTGAAAGAATATTCACCCAATACCCATCTGATAAGGGGTTAATATCCAGGATATATCAGGCACTGGTAGAACTTTACAAGAAGAAAACCAGCAACCCCATCAAAAAATGGGGAGAAGAAATGAACAGAAACTTCAGCAAGGAAGAAATTCGAATGGCCAAAAAACATATGAAAAAATGCTCATCATCACTAATCATCAGAGAGATGCAAATCAAAACAACAATGAGATACCACTTTAAACCACAGAGACTGGCACATATTCAAAAGAGCAAGAACAACAAGTGCTGGCGTGGATGTGGGGAAAAGGGGACACTCATCCATTGTTGGTGGGAATGCCGGCTGGTACAGCCTTTCTGGAAAACAATATGGACTTTCCTCCAAAGACTAGAAATTGAACTCCCATTTGACCCAGCCATACCACTCCTGGGAATCTACTCTGGGAAACCAAAAATACGCAGCAGAAACACCATCCCTACTTTTATGTTCATAGCAGCATTATTCACAATAGCCAGAATCTGGAAGCAACCAGAGTGCCCGAAAATCGATGACTGGATAAAGAAGCTTTGGTACGTCTACACAATGGAATACTATGCAGCTGTTAGGAAAAATGAAGTTATAAAATTTGCCTATAAATGGATGGACATGGAGAAGATTATGTTGAGCGAAATTAGCCAGAAGGAGAGAGACAGATACAGAATGACTGCATTTATTTGCATGGCATAAATATATATGTACATATTATGATACCAATATCCAAGGTCAAGTGAAACATATATCAGGAGGTCTTGTCAAAGGTGGAAATTATCACAAACGTGTGGGAGTCAGAGATTAGGTAAGACAGAAAATGGAACAGGGTGCTAATAATAGTCGAGGGTACTAATGCCAACCTAGAACTGAGCATTAAATAGAGGCAAAAGGATACACATGACAACCTTTTAATGTATGTTCTGTAATCCATAGTCTGGAAGGGAAGGAAAAGAGAAAGAGAGAGAAAGGGAAAGAAATAAAGAACCTGCCATGGAGCAGGGCTGGGGAAGGGGGAGGGAACCGGGGATGTTGGTGGTGGGAGATGGGCACTGGTGGAGGGACGGGTGCTGGAACACTGTATGACCAAAACCCAAACATGAACTTTTTAATTGTATATCTTTTTATTTGTATATCTCACGGTGGTATAATAAAATACTTAAAAAAAATATAAGCACTTTTCAAAAAAAAAAAGAAATAAAGGTTTATGTGTGCAGAAAAAAAATTAAAATCTTATCCACAGTGAAAAAAAAGAATAAGTTTCTAGTAAATGTCTTCATAGAAAATTTTATTGCTATTCAGAGACCTGCAAATGAAAATGAGATTTTGCTGATGAAATATAGAATTTTGTACCAAAGATTCATATATGTATGACTATGCATTTATAATCATTGTTGGCATAAATCTAGGAAATAGATCATATCATGAGCGGCTCTAAGGAGTACAAATTGATGTTTCTTTGAGGGGGAATGTCAATTCATAATAGGTATTAGGCATCCATTAAAAATAAACATGATATCAGGAGGTCTTGTCAAAGTTGGAAATGATCACAAACGTGTGGGAGTCAGAGGCTAGGTAAGACAGAAAATGGAACAGAGTGCTAACAATTGTCGAAAGTACTATTACCAACCTAGAACTGAGCATTAAATACAGGCAAAAAAGATACACATGACTACCCTTTAATGTATGTTTTGTAATCCATAGTCTGGAAGGGAAGGAAAAGAGAAAGAGAGAGTAAGGGAAAGAAATAAAGAACCTGCCATGGAGGCAGGCTGGGGGCAGGGGGAGGGAACCGGGGGATGTTGGTGGTGGGAGATGGGCACTGGTGGAGGGATGGGTGCTGGAACACTGTATGACCAAAACCCAAATATGAACTTTTTAATTGTATATCTTTGTAATTGTATGTCTCACGATGGTATAATAAAATACTTGAAAAAAATAAACATAAAAAAGAGCAAGAACAAGTGCTGGTGTGGATGCTGGGAAAAAAGGAACTCTCATCTATTGTTGGTGGGAATGTTGACTGGTACAACTTTTTTGGAAAACTATATAGCCATTCCTCCAAAGACTAAAAATTGAACCATTCAAATGGAATTTAACTCTGTCTCTGGCCATGCTTCTTATTTATGAAAGAAGATATTTTTATAATGTCAGGGTAGTGATTAATTCTACCTCTTTACATAAAGTGGAATGTTGCTTACACAAGGAAGAAGGAAGTTTATATCTTCAAAATAAGAGATGCCATAGATTAGAACATGATTTGTATCACCTTGTCCTGTGATAAAGGGAGTGAAAATAAAACTTTCAGTCCCAAATGAATCAATGCTTCGATAATTAATTTTTAGGGTTGTTTTCCAGATAAAGAACCACAGTATCTTATTATTGTTGCTAAAGACAAAAGCAATACACTAAGTGCTATGAGAGAAGTTAGCAACCAGTTGTAATTATACAATAACTTAAAACAATGATGACTGTTTCGTCAATAAAATTCAGCTTAATTGTGTGTGCATGTATGAATATAATTGCATCATACCATGTTCGGGTATCTAGAAAATTATGACATATCTGGGTGTGAAGATTTATGTGAAGAAAGTAAACTTTAGAATCAGTAAACTTAGTAAGGTGGATTAGTCTTTCTGAAAGTGGGTGAGCAACATCCTATCTGTTGAGAGTGGAGAGCTAAAACATAACAAAAAATAAGGTAGTGTTAGAAATAATTTTCTGATTCTCTGATTCTTATCTGGCACATAGATATTCTTCTACTTTTAGATATTCCTGTTTCTAAAATCTTCATTTCAGATTGTTTCCATTGTTAATTTTTCTGCCTTTAAACAATGACATCTATTTCCTATGATTTGAGCTCACAGATGGCATACTGTGATTTTTCTATAATCACCAAAGCCTGTACATTACAATAAATTAAAATGTGTGTCTCTCAGTTCTATTCAGATAAATAGCTAAACAGATGGACAAACATAGATGGATATGTGTTGGAGGACATGTTTAGCTAATCTGGGAGTTTTGTTGTTTTGCTCACTCCCAGCTTAATCTTATTTAAGCCAATGTTCATTCTAATGAGATCTCTCTTCTATGTAAACACTGCTAGAGGGTGTGGCACTTACAGAAGTCACCTTGATTGAATAACTTCTGACTTATACATCTACTAAGACTTCTATGTTTTCTAGATTGGGCACAGCTCCTCTTTATACCCACTGCACCCAACGTGGGACAGTTAGAATTTACCAGGAGACTACCACCCTGGCTACGCTGAGACTAAAGGAAGACTATAGGAAGGATCATACTAGTTTGCTCTAAGCAGGCGAGTATGACCCTTTCAGTACATGAGAACAAGATACTCAGAATCACCCTGGTGCAGATAATAATAAGGACCTTGTGGGTACCATCTAGATTACATGAAGCTCATGAAGTTAAGATGTATTACTTTATATCAGCCCCCTCTCTCTCCAGTGTTTTACATAAGAGATAATCTTGGGATTAGTCCTTGGTGTAACCTTTGTTTATACCTACAATAGGGTGTGTGGCACTACACTCTGTTTAGGGTTCTTTGTTGGCATGACAACCTCCGAAGTGGATTACTTTGGTGTATATAAGGGGCTGACTTGAGGCCCCTTCACTTTTGACCTTTTGCCTTTTGGTTCCTCAGCCTTCAGCTTTTGGTTCCTGCGGCTTTTGGCTTTTGGCTTTGGCCTTTTGCTCTTTGGCCTTTTGCTCCTTCTGGGTAGGACTCAGCTCGGGTGAGATCCTCTCTCTTTGGTGGGAGACTTAGGCTCTTTTGTATGATCTAAATTCGGACCAGAGCTAAAGTTTTTCATTATATTGGAGTGCTGTGGAAGAGCTTTTGTACTATTAAAAGCCATTTTTGGAACTGCACCGGACTCGTGAGTTTTCATCTTTCTCCCGGCATCCTCGGAGGTAGAAGACAACCTCTGTCCTGACACTGTCGGGGACCCTGGCGCGCGTTCCCGACAGATATGGAGACATTGATGATATAGGCATAACATAGAATCAGACATATAGGCTTTGTCATAGACATATTTATAGATATGTAAACTCTTTTTTCAAAAGCACTGATAGATCTTCTGATAAGTGTATGCTTAAGAACTATGTAGTTAAATCTACCCTTTTTTAGGAGAATGGCAAGTATATAATAGAGCCAGGGAGAGCCAGGGATACATATTCTTTTTATTACTCTTGTATTTTCAGAAAAAAAAAAAAAGGCAAAAAGAAAACATAATTTGAGTTAGTTTATTGCTTCATCAGTCTTATTTCATCAGGAGAAGATAAAAAGGTAGGACAGAAAACTTGAAGTAAATGTCTATGGAATGTTTTCTTGGGTAATGCTGATGCTTTTGTTTCTTTGTTTCCTTTTAGTACACGTCTGGCAGTGCTGAGGGTTTACCCCTGGCTCTGCACTCAGAAATTATTCTTGCTAGGCTCACGGGACAATATAAAATGCTGGAGTTTGATCCTGAATCAGCCTTGTTTCTTGCCCTAATGCCACAACTTTTACAGACCACTTTTCTTTCTCTCTGTAAACTGAATTATATTTCACTTGTTAAGTGTTTCTTTATCTTTTTGTAAACACAAATTTTGCCATGTAAATAAATCAGGCAATTTTCAAGGACAAGTTAAATTATTCACTAATATAATTCTCCAACAATTACATTAATAGCTTTATAAATTATATTGTTCCACTTAGATGTTTATATAAAACATAATCCACACTGTGAATTATATTTGTGTTCAAATACAATAGTTTTATAAAGCATTGATGAAAGACTTCACATTTACATTAAATTCTCAAAACTTAGGGACTGAATGATACTATAATGTGTAAAGCTCTCTCCTTACCTTCAGCTGACATGGGTTCACTCCCTGCCTCCACATATGGTCCCCTGAACCACTATAGGGAGTAATCACTGCAAGGAGAACTCTACTAGGTATGGCCCAGACAAATAAACATGAATGAATGAATGAATGAATGAATGATGAAACAAATTTCAAAATTATATAGCAATTATTCTATGAGTTCCAACTCAGCAAACTTAGTTTTCAGTTATTACCATACTAAATCTCTGTGCTGGTAATAATTAGGGAAAAAAATGTACATTTAGTGCATTGAAGAATTGTGTTTCAATTAAGAAAACTCACAAAATGTATTTTAATTTAGAATTAGCTCAAACAGCCTTCTACTTCTTTCTTATCGTTTTAGTAATCTGATTGTATATAGAATCTATAGATTAAATATAATATGAGCTTGTGCTTTAGAAGAAACTCATTTTTTTTATTTATTGAACAAAATCAGTGAATTGGGCAAAAGTCTCATTAAAGAGTATGGAAAAACAATGCTCATTTCAGCAGAATACAGTTTGCCTCAGTTAACACAACTGATAGAATGTGTTATGTAACAGATGGTGCTATAAAATCAAAGCAGTGTTTCCCTTTTTAGTGCTTTTATATTTATATGTCTATTTATTGGCGAGAGAAAACAGCTAATCTGCTATTTTTAAGAAAAAAAAAGTTTTTCTCTAGAAAATTTCTAAAAACAGGATTGTTATTTCCCATGTTATATTAAAAATAAAAAACTGAAAAATAAAAATAAAACTAATTCATAGTCTGCAGAGTATAGCTGTGAAAAAATATGACAAGGGCGTTTGTAGAACTAATACTGTGTAAATTAGTCTTTAAAAATATTTCCTTAAAGTTGATACTGAAGATTTGTATATAATGAAATAACTAATTTTAACACTTAACAATATTTTGTTAAATCTATGTGTGTAAGTAAAAGAGATTACGTAAGTGTGATACAGATTAAAACATAAATATTAACATTGGCTTTTGAGACGGTTGTGAAAAATATAAAACAAACACTTATACAGTTTTTTGACTTTCACAACAGTTCTGGTAATTTTTTTAGATAATATAATTTAAATTTCAAAGGTAATTTATTGAAAATTACAGAGCAGGTATAGTTCGTGATATTGCATTGTACTTAGCTTATCAACTTTCAAACTGTGCATCAAAAACAAAATGTAGATGTCAACTTTAAATTTATATAATGAGATTTTGATGTCTTTCTTACTGATTTTTATGAAAATTCGGAATGAATTACATAAATATAAAGAGAGATAGATTGTTGTGACATAAATAAAAATGGAACTTTAGATTCTCCTTATACGCACATAAAACCTTCTAAACTGGGCATACTTTTTCTAATTTCTAATTAGCCACTGGATTTCAACTGCATTAAACTTCTGAATATACACATGTGTAAATTTTTAGTTCATTATATAAAGATAATAATTACTCAAGGTGTTTCAGTCTTGACTTTTGTTCTTAAAACTTTTTTGGGGAAATGATCAATATTAAAGTAGCCATGGATTATTTCCTCTATTTTGCTGCACTTTGTAACACTTTTGAATCATTTTTCTAACTTAACTCTAAAGATCTTTTCAAACACTGACCATGAATGTAAATCATTTAGAGTAGGAATCATTGAAATAATCATTTCATTCTTAGTCACAAGTATGGTACTTATAAGTCCCTTGATGACTTGAAATACTCTTCTTATTGCATATGTATTTATTTCAAATAATAATAAAAATTGATGTACTAATAAATCTCCGGATTTATAAATGAATAAGAACTTTTTTGAAACAAAAATGTTCTAGCAACTAAAAAATTAATGAGCTGGAATGTTAGACAGGAAATAAATATGACTGGGCTTTAGACAGGAGAAATAAATGTTCCATTTATCGATGATCACTTGATCACTTAACATCCCGTATTAGTCGATTTGCTAGAGTGGGCACAGTAATATTTCCATTTGACCCTATCACGTGCCAGTGTAGCCTAATGGCATCTGGTTGCTTCAGAAATACAAAGAGTCTCAAACCATTCGTTCAGGGTCTTGAAGAAGTCTGACCATCTTGTAGGTGGGCGGTCAAGTGATCTTTTGACATCCTGTGGGATCCAGTCGGTAACGACTCTAGTCCAGTGATCATCTCCAAATTGCATTACATGTCCAGCCCATCTGGTTTTCGATGATCGTCACATAAAATTAAAAATGGATTCACATCTATTATAAAGATTAAGGCTGGGTAAAATAATAGTGAAGCTAATTAATAGAGATAAATAAATTTAAAATATAATTGATAGAACAAATTCATAAAAGTACTTCTTTTCAACTTCTACATATATGCATATATGCAAATACATGGATATTTACATATATGCTTATAATTTGCTTGAATTTTGCTCATTATATATGACTGAAACTACTTTCCCCCCTATTTCCTTATTTATTTAAAAATATTTTTCTGTACAAAAATCACATTGCATAAATATATCCTAACCAATCACAAGTAAGTGAATGCACATACACTGTAGACATTTTGTTTTGGGATGTAGATGAAGTTTCTTTTGGTTTTAAGCCATTAATGTCTTGTTTTTGATGAGATTTCATCATTATTACAATTGTGTTAATATAATTAGCAATCTGATTAAATTTGTACATATAATTCAAAGAGCAGCAAATCAAATATATCTAAAAAATCCTTCATTCATCCACTTTTATAAAATAAAGTTCAGAGAATATGGTTAACATCAGAGAAATTAACACAGTGAAGAGGGTGAAAATAATTTAATCACTAGTAGGAAATATAGCATAATAAATACAAAAGTGAATTCATGTTTATAATCTGAAATATTGAGTTATATTGAGTCATACTGCTAAAAGCAGTAGTCAATGATTTTAATGTTAAAGGTATTTAAAATGTAAAGCATGCTATGTGTGTTTCAAAAAATGTGCAATTCTATGGCTAGATTAGGAAAAAAAATTCTAATATACAGTCTCATCCAATAAGGATATTATTGCATACTGAAACAAAGTCAAATTTGAAGGTGCTGAACAAATACAAGACCCTGCATAAATTAATAATGACTAACCTACATGTTTTCAACTCAATAAAACCTAAGCAAATGTCACATTGTTCTCTCTTATCCCTGTGACTTTGCATAAGATGCATGCTCTTTAATGAGCTACAGCTATTTTTAACGTGTTTTACTAATTCTCCATATGTATACTAAAGCTTCAGTGTAGATATATTTTACAGTGTAGCCTTTATAACCCCCTTCCTTCCAGCTCCAGCAATGGTGTCCCCCTGCCCCTATTAGGTTTGTGACCTCTGCACCACCTGTAGACACATCCAGTCCCAGTGACAAAGTCCAGGAATATCCACAAAGGGGGCTATATTCCCAAATTCAAAACCACATCTACACAAACTGCTTAGTCTCTATTTTACACGAAGTATCAGTGATCATGTGTCCCTACATTTCTGGTGTTGCACACCAAACTCTGCAACAGTCCAGACACCTAATAACTGTACTATCTAGCCACCCAAGAATACACAATTACAACGTACAATACAATGCAGAATTCCATCAAATTCAGTGAGTGATCACTAGCCCAGATGAGTCAAGAAATATTTATGAGCTATACAACCTGTCTAATAAAAAATTTCAGAAGGAATTGTTAAGGATGCATAAGGAACTAAAAGAAGCAATGGAGTACAAAAATCAATAAAATACAAGAGCACTTGAGAGAGGAAATGAGGAAAATGCAGGTCAAAATACAAGCAGAAATGACAGATATTAAAAATGTGGTAAAGTGAAATGAAAAATATATTTAAAGGCCTTCATAGCAGAGTAACAGCCTCTGAAGAAAGAATTAGCAGTCTCCAAGACAAGGTCCTAAGAGTCTCAAGAAAACAGCAGAAGATAGAACAAAGACTCACACTTTTATGAAGAGACAACAAAATATATCAGGATGAAGCTAAAAGAATAACATAAGGATCATTGGGGGTCTCAGAAGGGCAAGAAGAAAAAACCTTGATGAAGAAGCAGCTGCCAAAGCCATCATTGATGAGAAGTTCCCAGAATGAAAGAACACTTGCTCCCATGTTGAGGCGGCTGAAAGGATACCAACTAAAAAAAATCCAAATAAGAACACCCCAAGACACATCTTAATTAGAATGAAAAAAAAATCCATAGACAGTGATAGACTACTGAAAGCAGAAAGGTAAAAGAAGGAAATCACATACAAAAGAGCATACCTAAGATGTTTGCAGACTTTTCAGATGAAACACCCCAAGCCCGAAGACAATGGTGGGTTATTGTGAAAACACTAGATGAAAGGAAGGCTTCAGCAAGAATTCTTTGTCCAGGCTAGACTCACTTTCAGATTTGAAGGAAAGATACACGACATCATGGACAAGCAACAACTCAGTAACATGATAGACTCAAAACCAAATTTATAAAGAAGGCCTGAAGGGGTCTAGTGTAAGATAAGATAAAACCCAAAAGCACAACAATTTAAACAGAAAGATAGCACAAAATCCCATGACAATAATCTCTCAATGTGGATGGTCTAAATGCACCAATTAAGAGAAATAGAATGGCAAAATAGATTAAAAAACTGAATCCAATATTCTACTGCCTACAAGAAACTCATCTGAATAATTAGAGCAAACCAAGACTCGAAGTCAAAGGTTGGAAGAAAATTCTCCATGCAAACAACCCCTACAAAAAGGCTAGTGTGGCCATACTAGTATCTGACGATATAGACTTCAGGCTGAAAAAGATTAGAAGGGACAGGGAAGGCCAATTTTAATAATCAAGGGATATGTATATCTGGAAGAATTATACTACTAAACATCTATGCACCCAATGGCGGCCAGAAAAATAGTTAAAACAACTGCTAATAGACTTCAAAAAGACATTGACAGTAACACAATAGTAGTTGGAGACTTTAGCACTGCTTTATGAAATATTAATAGATTGACAAGACTGAAACTCACCAAAAAATACTAACCCTGACAGAAGAAATAGAAGAAAGAGTGCTGTTGATATCTATAGCACTTTTCATCCTCAAAAAGTGGAATACACATTTTTCTGTAGTGCACATGGAACATTCTCCAAGATAGACCACATGTTGAGACACAAAGCATACCTCAATAAAATAAAAAGATAGAAACTGTGTCAAATATTTTCTCAAACCATGGTGAACTGAAAATTGAAGTTAACCACACACAGACACAGGGAGTCAAACCAAACACCTGGAAACTGAAAAGCTCACTGCTGAACAGTGGGTCATAGAAGAAATCAAAGAAGAAATCCAAAGATTCCTAGAAACAAATGCAGATGAAGACAGCACTATCAGAACTTGTGGGACACAGCAAAAAGCAGTGTGAAGAGGAAAATTCATAGCTCTAAAAACATCCATCAGGAAAAAAGAAAGGGCTCAAATAAATAACCTGACTTCACGGCTCAAAATATTAGAAAAGAACAATTAAAATAGCCAAATGCAGGCAGAAGGAAGGAAATAATAAAACTTAGGGGAAAAATTGCTAGAAACACAAAAAAGAATCCAAAAGGTTAATGAAACCAAGAGCTGGTTCTTAGAAAAAATAAACAAGAATGACAAATCAACTGAAGACTTGTAAAGACAGGGAAAGAGTGACCCCAGATAAATAGAATCCAGAAATGAAAAGGGGACATGACAGCAGAAACCAAAAGAAACCAAATGATCATCAGAGATTACTTTGAGAGTTTGCATGCCACAAAACATGAGCGACTGTAAGAAATGGATAAATTCCTGAAGTCCTATAACCTCTCACGGCTGAAACAAGAAGACCTGGGATACCTAAATAGGCGATCACCATCGAGGACATTGAACCAATAATTAAGAGTCGCCCAAACAGAAAATCCCAGGTCCAGATGGATCCACTAGTGAGTTCTTCCAAAACTTTAACGAGGACCCACTGCTAGTCCTTTTCAAGCTCTTCCAGGAAATAGAAGAATGAGAAACACTTCCAAATGGCCTCTACAAGGCACATATCACTCTGTACCCAAAGCAGGCAGAGACACACACACAAAAAACCCCTACAGAACAATCTACCTGATGAACACAGATGCTAATATCTTTCATAAAATATTAGCAAACAGATTTCAAAGACTCATCAAAAAGATTATACATCATGAGCAAGTAGGATTCATCCCCAGAATGAAAGGATGATTCAATATTCGTAAGTCAATCAACATAAAACATCATATCAATAAGATAAAAATAAAGACCATATGATCATATCAATAGATGCAGAGAAAGCATTTGACAGATCCAACACCAGTTCATGATTAAAGTCCTCCATAAAATGGGAATTGAAGGAACCTTACTCATATAGTCAAAGCCATATACCAAAAGCCCACTCACCACTTCTATACAATATAGTACTGGAAGTACTTGCCATAGCAATCAGAGAAGAAAATGGTATTAAGGACATCCAGATAGCAAGGAAGAAGTAAAGCTATCACTATTTCCAGATGACATGATATTATACCTAGAGAACCCTAATCTCTCTACCAAATATCTCCTAGAAACAATGGATGCCTATAATAGATGGCAGGGTACAAAATCAATACCCAAAAGTCAGTAGCTTTCCTATATACAAATAATGAAAGAGAAGAAAAACTATACTAAGAAAAGATCCCTTCAAAATTGTGCTAGAGAAAATCAAATACCCTAAGAAACAGCTTAACAAAAAAGTGTGAAGGACCTGTGTTGGCAGAAAGTAGATCTAAGGATATGCAAAGGCAGGTGTGATGGATACTGCTTATTAACAGATACACAGGGGTTTTCTGGCAGACTGTCTGCCAATAGATTGTAGTGTGTAATTCCCTAGTGAGACTGTTTTCAAGTTGCAGATGCACAGACATTGCTATCCTAGGTCATTTTTCTGTACATTTCCTTATTGGCTGTAGCTAGCCCAAGACAGAGTCTAAGGGACACTGCTTAAAGTTAGGCAGAAAACAGATTTTTCTTGTTTATCTGTCTGACATGACCTTCCATCTTGGGCTTGTCCAGAATGTTGAATTCGCAACTGTAACACATTCTTTGTTCATCTCACCTCACCTAGATAGCACCCCCTGCAGGTTTTTGGTTTCTGGTTGTCTCCTTCCTATAATTCTTAAATCCTATGCAAAGAATATGAAATGTCTTTTGTAATGTAAACCATGCAAACTTAATTCTAAATTGCATTGCTTTTCTTAGAGGATGGGATATAAGAGAGTTGGGGTCCTTGTGGAGGTGGTCAGTCAGCTGTCAAGATGAGAGCTACTGCCTCGGCTGGTGATTATTGGAAATATTAATAGAAATGAGTCTTGTTCCTGGAGTCTCATCTCTGCGCCTCTGACCAGACAGGACATTCCTGCTTCAAAAAAGTATGAAATGGAGAAAGTACAGTCTCTTCAACAAGTGGTGCTTGAGAAAACTGGGTGGCTACATTTAAAAAAAAATTAATTTGCATCTATGTCTAATACCATCACAAAAATCAGATAAAAATTAATTAAAGATCTCAGTATAAGACTTGGATCCAAATAAATATAGGAAGAAACCTCTCTGACATTGAAGCTAAAAGCATCCTCAAAGATGAAACACCACTAATGCAAATGGAAGCAAAGATAAAAAATAGGGACCACAAGAAAAGCTTCTTCACCTCAAAAGAAACAATGACCAAAATACAAAGACAGTCAATAGAATGGAAAAAAATATTCACCAAATATCCATCTG